>VMOF01000379.1:17651142-17726297 GCA_011764245.1 Trialeurodes vaporariorum
AAAAATTCCAAGAGCGTGATTAAACTGAGCACGGCTTTTTCGTAATCGGTCATAAATTCAAGAGGCGGGATTGACAGAAATAAAGACTGCGAAATCATGCAAGCAACGCCTATAAAAAAGTAAAATACATAGGACTACCAATAATTAAAGCCTTTGGTCTTAAACATTAGACAAATGCGCAATATGCATGGATGAATCGAAAGAGGGGATGTGTCATCAATGAATTATGTTTATAAGAAAAAGGAGATAAATAATACTCCATGCACACACATACCCCTGGTAAAAATGGTCTATATTAGGTAAAGGTTCATAACCAATTCCCTGTACAGTATATGAATATGTCCAATATAGATATTAAGTACAGTATGTATATTTGCGTATATCATATGGCTCAGTGTGGCGATATACGTGTTGATATCCTTACAGATCCATACGATATCTATACATATTCGATATGAATCCATACGTACCTATTCAAAGTGTGTATGGCATCGGTTTATGGGCCTGTATGAAATATTTTCACCAGGGGGCTCCAGCGCCGCACTATGGGGTATTCGACCCGAATTCATGCTCAAAATTATTTGTGGACATGAAAAGCTCCCCAAAGTGGTTCTTTGACTTTCTGGTGAAGTTTTGTGACTAAATAAGACGTTTCAGCACTATTGAGGCAATTCTGATGATTTGGGGGCCGGGGGGGGGGGGTGCAATTACACATATTACGTTTGGCACCTTCAAATCGAGCTGATTTTACCTATTAATGGAAGATATCATTTACTACGCCGTAAAGATGTGCCCGAAGATTTTTCGATACCCGCTCTACCACCCCCCCCTTCCCGTGATATTATGTCTCCTTCCCTTAGATCTCAACATTTCTCCGTGAGTTAAAGGCGTGACACCCACGCAACGCACACCGTATCTGACCTTTTATTTGTCTTCAAAATTGAATACTAATTCAACACCATGTCAACAAGGATCTGGACATAGAATTTACCGGACGTTGTCAAATTTCAAAAAAAAAAAAAAAAAAAATCGACAAAAATGAGAAAAAAGTGAGAAAAAATGGAGAAAATATTTAGAATATTCACTCTATAGCTTCAAAAGGGTAACTGTAGTTGATGCAAAACTCCAATGAATCTTTCACCAACGGAAATACTGACTTTTTCTTTTTGTCCGAAAAAAGTCAAGTTTCGACCCATTGTGCAATTATTTGATGTCCGTGTTATTCCTTTACACCTCTCCATCAAGCTAACAATGCATACATGGTACATGTCAACAATATTGAGACAAAATACGTTGCCATAGTGAAGATTTTGGCAATTTTGGTTGAAATTAGGGTTGATTTTTCCTGAAAATCGAATTACAAATTTCCCAATTTGCGGCGAATGCGGGTCGATGCGGGTCGGATCTTTTTTGGAGCATAAAGTAGACGCTCTAGGCTAACTTTTCACGCAAAAACAAAAGTGATACAAAGTGATACATTCCAACTAAAAGACCTTTGTTTCTATCAATCTCATTATTTTTTGAATAAAATTTACTGTGCGGAGTAAGGCTAGGATTAAAAACTATGTATCATGATATATAAAGGCTTTAAATAGTTATTCTTACCTTCCGGAACAACCTCCATGTTTTGTTTCCCAAGTTGGAGAAATATAAATAACTTTAAAACCACTTATCTTCATTGGTGTGAAACACAGATTTAAATCGGATAGCGGTAAAAGTGCTGTGCGCTCTGGCAGATTGTGGGCGAACCAATTAACGTAGAAAGCTCAGATTGTACAGGATGACGTAAAAAACTATACAGAATGCACCAATACCTTTGGTTTTGGCCATAGGTGAAATTTTTCTTTTGGACTTTTGAGCATGAATTCGGGTCAAATACCCCATAGTGCGCCGCGCCGGATCTCGTCTCAAAAGTGGGGGCTTAATATTCGGCTATTCAATTTTATTCCTTCGAATCCAAACAAAAACTTGTCTCTGGAACTTGACGTTGTGGTTTTAAAGCTTCCTGTGTTGAGCAAAGTCGAAGCTCTCAAATTCATTTTTATCCAATGTCATCATGCAATATTAGAAATACAACGTTGGAAAATTCCAAAGATTATCGGTTGAGCCTCCACTCCTGGAACAATCACTATCATGAGGCTAATTTCTTTTTAATGAAACACAATGGAACAGCACGGAATGGGTTGGTAATTCTCGGTTGAGTGTGGTTCGTCTAGCGCTCCAATTTAAAAAACAACAACAACAACAACGACAACAACAAAACAACAACAACAACAACAACAACAACAAACCTTGTTTTATTCAATTCTCGCACTCTGCCTTTCTTTGCCTTTTTGAACTGCGCTATTTTCTGTGCCATCTTTTGAAACTATAGGTCGAGATCTAGAAAAAGCGGTTTTCTTTTCACTGTAAAGAGCCTCGTGCAGCGTAGGTTAAATTAGTGGATTAGTCGGCGCTTGGCATCTGGCTCAATGGATGGCGCCAAGATGTCTATGGGCCTGTGGGCTTGTGGCGTTGTAACCATCAGCCGCGGCCTGTGGAAGATTCTCTTTTATCTCTGTCTTGCGCACGTGTTTTGTTGATAGCCGAGAGCGGAACCTTCGCACCGCACCAAGAATAAACAAAGTCCCAACGAGATGATAGAAGGATACGCAACAATTAAAAGTCGATAACGATTTGATGGTCTATAATTGGCTGACATAAACCTACCTGGGTCCAATGAAATTGATCTCATAGAGATTTAACAGGGAATTTACGAATTCGCCTCTTTTAAATTTATACCTCAAGAAGAATATTGCTTCGTAGCTTCGGAAAATTATAGTATTCTTTGTCTCCTAGTTTGTTCTGTTCTGATCACGTGGCAGTGAGACACTGTGTTCATATCGGTCGAACTGTGGGAACTTTCGGGACAAAAGTGTTTAAATCTGATAGCCATAGATGTCTGTTGGAAAGTATAGTTAACTATTCGTACGTGACTGCACCGTTTTAGTCTACCTTCAGAAATGAAGGCGCCTTCATAAAAGTAAGACCAATCGGTCAAATTGCTGGAAGTTTCGGGTCCCAAACTGCATCAACACGCATCGATGGGCGGTTGATTAGCAACGAGTCGAAACTCTGCGCCAGCCAACTGCTCATCGATGCGTGTGGATACAGTTCGGAAGCTGGCACCGTTACTTAAAAGAGAACCCGATACTCAAAACTCAAAATGATCCTGCTCTATTTGAATCGGATAGTGAAAATAATTTGTGAATTGGAAAGTAGTTAGTTAACTATTCAGACATGGCTGTGCCGTTTTCGTCTACCTTGAGAAATGAAGGCGCACCCGTAAGTACAAGACACGATTTCCAATCGAATTTCGGGATCTTCCGGTCTTATTTTAAGCGCAGTTGAAGACTGCATCAAAGCTATATCTGAAATTTATTCCCTTCTTTTTTTCTGTAAATTTTCCTTTCTTTCTTAATTTTTTCTGTGTTTCCTTCTTATCCCCAATTCATTTCTATCCTTTATTTTCTCTCTCCCTCTCTTCTTTCCTCTATTTTTATCAACGTTTTGGGGAAAAGAGGGGTAGAAAATCGATACTTTGCCCTCCCCCGTCTCAAATATAATATTGGATGGGGCTGTAAGGATAAGGCCACCCCCCCCTTAAAATTACACCATTGCCATTAGCCCCGTGGCAGCTACAATAGGTAGGTTAGGTATCTTTTACACTTCTATGAATGAATGAAAGGTGTTTATTATTTTTACGGCCAGACTTGACAACAAAGGTGTTTACGACGGCAGAAGAGACGCGGGTACAACCGGGTCATGAGCCCATTACTTTTATTCGTTTATATGAAAATGTGTGTGATCGATATATCGAACCTTCTCCTGTGTCGAGAGTGTGAACATGAACATATATTCGGTTGTACGGAAAACGAAAGAAGAAGGCGCCGCGCCTTCTTTAATTATCTTCCACACTTTTCCTCGTCGGAACTTTTAACTTTCTAAAACATTTGTTTCCAAAGTGTTGCGGCCAAGTTCATGCATGCAATCATGCGATGCTCTCTTAATTACAAAGTTTGTGAAAAGCATTTTAACTTGACACTTTAAGACAAAAAACTTTTAAATTTTTTGAGTGGTCTTCAATTTATTTTCCGCTCTGAAGATGTGTTTCTGCTCTCTTTCTCCGCGAGCTTCCAGTGTTTCGGGAGCAGTGATTTTGCGTTGGCTTCGAGTGACGGAGCTTTTTTGGTTCAGGTAATTTTTTTTTTCTTTAGTCGGTAGCTCGACGTTCGGTAATTAATTTTATTAGTAAGAGTCGCCGATTCTGTTTACTCTTTTCTTATCTTTTTGTTTTCTCCTTCCACAGTATGTTTTTCTTTAATTTTTCCAGTACATAAAATTGTAGTTTTCACTTGTCATCCACGCACAAAGAAAAATGTGTTTATAAAAATTTCTAGAACTTTGAGAAAAAATTTCTGCGAAGAAATTCTGGCAGTTTTTACGTAAAATTCTGGTCATTTCGGCCAGAAATTTTGGCATTTTTCTTCAAATTATTCCGGTAAACAATTTCGGGACTTCTTGCCGAAGTGGCCAGAATGCTTCTTATATACAGACCAGGAATTCTTTCCGGCAACTTTTAATTCGAATTCTGGCCATTTTTAGCGGAACAATTTTCTTCGTGCGTTTCACACTCCTCCATCTGAGCAGGGTGGGTGGGTAGAGTGACAAATAAGGTAGTACTGCCCGACTATTTGCTCAATGCTTAGTCATTAATAGACTGATATTTAGTGATGACGTAACGATCAAAATTGGATCCAAACAAATGTTTTATATCTCACTCACTATCCAGGAGTTACCATTTAAGAGAGATTCGGTTTACATTTTCGAATGAAAATCCATGCTAGTAAACAACCAGTTTTCTCAAATTTTACTGAGCTATTAGTTTCCCCGTTCTTTAAAGTATTCTTTCACTTCAACTTGCCCAATTCGGATCCGACTCTGTAAGGAAAACCGTGTGAGAGCGAATGAGACAGTCGACAGAACATTAGTTTGGATACAATTATTTTGGTGACGTCTTACTATAAAAAGGCTGTCCAAAAAGTAATGCAACTGTCGACTTTTTGGGCGAACGAAAAAAGCTAGCAAGTTTTGATTTAAAGTTTCGTGGAACGGCGTAAATACCGATAAAATGAGACCTTGCTCAGCTCATTTGGTCAAAAAATGATCAAAATACACTGTTTCTCCTGAGGCACTTCACACGAGCGTCTCCAGGACTTTAGGGTAGGTACTTTTTCCAAAGATAAAAACAGTGACAGTTAAATGCGTGTATTGGAATAACTTCACAAAAAGCTTTTCCTACTATAATTCGAGAAGGTAGAAAAAGGTATGGCGTCTGCAGATGCATGAAGAATAATTGAATGTGTAAATCATAGTAGGAAAAGTTCTTTTGTTAATTTATTCCAATTAACGCACTTAACTGTCACTCGTTTTTTTTTTCTTAGAAAAAGTACCCTAAAATACTGGAGGCGCTCGTGCTAGGTGCCTCGGAAGAAACTGTATTGCATTTCAATCAATTTTTGATCAAATGAGCTGAACAAGGTCTCATTTTATCAGTATTTACACCGTCTACAGGCATTCATAAACAGAAACTTGCTAGATTTTTTCGTTCGCTCAGAAAAATGTCCGTTGCATTACTTTTTTGGACAGCCTATGTAAATCGGTATTTTCATCATTACGATTCCACTTTTTAAAAACAATTTTCCTAAATTACGAAGCAAATTTTGGTAGAGTTGAATGCTATAACCATGGATGGGCCCTGATGTAAGAAGGGAGCAGTGTGTGCTGATGTCCCCCTTGTTTGCTTCTGATCCTTGGAAATTGATTATTCCGAAAAAGAAAATGAGACAACTTGAATTTGTGTTTTTTTTTTTTTTTTTTTTTTTTTTTTTTGCAAACTTTTGAGCTTTCGGAAGGATATCAACTGTAGCCCCCCCCCCATAATTTTGAAATTAGGCCAATATGGCTCTCATAATCCCATCGTTTCCTATCATTTAATCGTATATAAGAATGACCAATTTATTTGTTGCTAACAAAGTTTTGTAAGGGACTTATAACCATGTTATAGAAGTTTGCAACAGACCGCATGCATTATAGTGCAATAGACTAAAGCTGACCTTTCCCAAAAATAAATACGAGGTCGATATTGTTCCCACAAGCGCACGGATCCCTTATAAAGCTCAATTTAGCAATTTGACGCGTTAGAAATTTGAAATTCTGAAAAGCTATAATTTGTAAATTTCGCCTACCCACGCGTCTCATTGTCAGCCTGCCAACTTGTAATTTTTCACTCTTAAACTCGACGGGTGTCTCCTGTTTTTTCTAATCTTTTCTCTCAAAATCGCCCTCACTATAATTACATACATAGCCTCGCACCAAGTTACATCGATTTGTAATTTGAACAAAAAAATTTAGCTGATTCGTATCTCCAAATGGGCACCGGCCAGACCTGCCTTAATGATACACCCACGCGACCTTCAACAACGCGATACTGCGCGGCGCATACCCGCAGCGAATCAACCGCGCGAGTTTGAATGAATGCAGAGCTGCCGTTTTGCGTATAATTGAGGGCATTTTCCTGTTCACCGACGATTCCACCGGTTGAGAAAAGATTATACATAGTTCAGTCCAACGTGTGACTGTACTTCACAAAAATTCTCATATCTTTAATCTTTTCTCGACCGATGGAGTCGTTGATGACTTTAAAAAACTTCCGGATATTTTAATAAACTAAGTGCGTTTCCACCGATTGAGAAAATATTACAGATCAGAGCATTTGCGTGCATTATAGTCATACACTGAATTGAACTGTGTAATCTTTTATTAACCGGTGCAGTCTTCGATGAATAAAGGAAATCTTGCGGATATTTTTATAAATTAACGGCGATTGCACCGTTTGAGAAAAGAATACCCGATGCGAGTACTGTCGTACATTACAGTCCATAGAACTGAACTGAACTATGTAATCTTTTTTCAACCGGTGAATTCATCGGTGAATTGAAAAAAAAATTCTTAAATATACACGAACGGCAGCACTGGTTTGAATGAATGGGTTTCGAAGCTGTTTAAGCTCGCTCTTCGCAAATGCGTTGTAATTGTGTAAATTTGCCCCCCCCCCCCCCTTTTCATCCAACGGTACCCGTTCTTTCAGTGTAAATACAGAATAACTCTATTGAATGGACGAACTCGCGCACTGTAATGCTACCGCTTTTTTCAAAGGTTCCCAGAATAGATCAGAATTTTTCCTTCTTTTTTTCTCATTTCCTTCGCTTCATTTTGATTTATGTCGCGTATTAAAGAGGCAGAGGAGTTCGCCAAGAAATCGCGTTCGCATTTTCATAGCGTGCGTTGAGAAATCGTCATTTGTCCGGCGCCGCGACACTTATTTCTCTCTCTCTCTCTCTCTCTCTCTCTTCTCTCCCCTCTCTCTCCTATCTCTCTCTCTCCCCTCTCTCTCTCTCTCTCTCTCTCTCTTTCTCTCTCTCTCTTCTCTCTTTCTCTCTCTTTTCTCTTTCTCTCCTTCTCTTTCTCTCTCCCTCCCCTCTCCCTCCTCCCTCCCTCCCTCCTCCCCCCTCTCCCCCCTCCCTCCCTCCCCCTCCCCCCCTCCCTCCCCTCCCTCCCTCCCTCCTCTCTCCCTCCCTCCTCCCTCTCTCCTCCTTCTCTTTTCCCTTTTCTCTCTCTCCTCTCCTCTTTTCCCCCTCTTCTTCCCGTCTCTTCTCTGTCTCTCTCCTCTCTCTCTCCCCCCTCTCCTCTCTCTCTCTCTTCTCTCTCGTCTCTCTCTCTCTCTCTCTCTCTCTCTCTCTCCTCCCCTCTGTCTCTCTCTGTCTCTCTCTCTTCTCTCTCTTCTCTCTCTCTTCTCTTCTCTTCTCTCTCTCTCTTGTCTTCTCTGTCCTCTCTCTCTCTCTCTCTCTCTCTCCTCTCTCTCCTCTCTCTCTCTCTCCCCCCCTCCCTCCCCTCCCCTCCCTCCCCCCTCCCTCCCTCCCTCTCTCTCTCTCTTCCTTCCTAATATTTGTCTTCCTTTTCTCTTCAGCTTCTTTCGATTCTTTTATCCTTTTATCCACAAACTGCACTTACAGTTTTACGTACTTACAGTTGACACTCACCAACCGACTCATCCCTCGCAATCCTACAATCTTCTCATTCCAAAATCTTTTCTTTCACAAAAGATCGTTTTAGTATGACGTCAAGAAAAATATTGGATCCGAGCATATGTTCTATCCCACTCACTCTCACATGGTTTTCCGTAAGGAATCGGATCCAAATTGTCAAATGAAAATTCACGAAACTAAAGAAATGGTTTCCGCAGATTTTAGTGCACCAATAGATTCCACTTATGTACCTCAAAGCATGCGAACGCTTCAACCAAATGTTCAAAATTTAACGCATTACTTTACAATCAAAGGTATATTGAATATCGAAGGAAGTCATATTTTGTCCTTGTCTCACTTGCAGTCACTGGGGAACGGCACCTTGACATGTGTGTCATACCTGGAGAAAGTTTCAGATGAAGAGAGGCTTATTGGGTGATCAATTAGGACGATTGAGTACGTTTTTGATTGTCATGGCAGTGATATACACATAGGAGACCGTATGAGTAAGACAAGGACAAAACACGCGACATCGTTTCGATATAATTGTGATTGTAAATTTGCTTATTGTGATCTTCCAAGAATTAAGTTGAAGTGAAAAGATACTTTAAAGTACATGGAATCCATTGATGCATTGCGATTTAATTTGTGAAAACGGGTTGTTTGTATCATGGATCGTGTATTAGCTTTCAAAAACATGGATCCAATTTCTTACGGGTATAACTTCACAAGAATGATCCAGATGGAACATTTATTTTGATCCAATTTTGATCGTGACATCATCACTGAAAAGGTCTATCGCAACCACCCACTCGCCGGTCTATCTATCACGACCACCCACTCGCAGAGTCCTCAAAAGTTTGGCTGACATTATTTACTCGATAGGTTTTCTCCATGATCAGTCATCAACTAATCACCTTATACACATGTATATGCAGTATGGCGTAGCGTGCAATGTGGCAACGTCGATTTTTTTTTCTTTTAAACTCATTAAAAATATCGAACTACTGGGCGATCAGTGAACACCCTAAAATTCAACCTTTTACATGGGTTAAAATAGACGAAATACAACGTTGTCAAATGTCAAGCTACGCCAATACTTAAAAGTGGTGAAGGAGGTGGATGGGTGGGCAGGGAAAAAAACAAAAAACAAAAAAAAAATCAAACTCGTCGCAACTGGCATGAACTAGAGATGGCTGATTGTTTTTTGCTTACTTTTTCCTTTTTTGTTTGTTTTTTGTTTTGTTTTTTCGTAGTTTTTAGTTTGATTTATTTGTTTTTTGTTATTCAACGCCTCATCTTATTTTAGCCGTAATCATAAACCAAACAGATGAGGCGCATTTAAAAACGTGTTTTATTCTCTCCTCAAATGGGCTCTTTCAGACTTTTGCTGTGAGCACAGGAATAGTCCACTCTGATGTAAAAATCAGCGAGAATCAGGAAAACCACACTAAAAAAAGTTTAAAATTTAGTAATAAACTCACAAAACTGCTATAACGGCAAGATCATAATGGCGGTTTAACGCACGTAGGTATCATGGGAGATCCCTGTCTAATTTTGCCACTTTCTCCACGGAAACACAGAGATTTGCCTTAATTTAGATAGAAATCTCTCATGATATATATGCGTCTCTCTGCCACTATAAGCCCGATTCTGAGAGTGAATTTCGTGGTTTTTTAGTGCACTCATCGTCATTTTTACAGGATTTTATGCAAGATTCAAATAATCCCAGGTAGCAAAAGTTTGCAAGAGCCCTATTGTTCATTTCAATGCATCTAATGGAGGTAGGAGCTTTAGTCACGTGACAGCAACCTCTTCCGTCCTTTTTTTTTTTTTTTTCTTAATGTATCAAAGTTATTCTATCTATGGGCAAAGAGAGAGAAACACCATAGTTCCTGGATGCACGGGCGGCTATACTCAACTCATGCCAAACTTGGAGAGTGCAAAGTTTTTCCCGCTTATTTTTCCGCAAACTTGTCAACATAAAAATGGGTAACTGACTCATGGTCAGGATGCCAAAAGAAATCGCCTAGCTTTTATGACAAATGATTATTTTAAAGCGGGGAGCAGGCGGCCAAGTTTGATGCAACACAACGAAGCATATAGCTCCGCGCCGCGCTATGCCATCAGTAATAGAAGAATTCGTCTTTCTCTCTCTCTCTCTCTCTCTCTCTCTCTCTCTCTCTCTCTTCTCTCTCTCTCTCCTCCCGTTTGAACGCCCGCGTTAGAAAAAGACGGAGACAAAGGTGAAAGTCACGTGATGGCCCTCTCTGCTATCATTTTCTAACACAATCGTTCAAACGGAGGTCAGAGAGAGAGAGAGAGAGAGAGAGAGAGAGAGAGAGAGAGAGAGAGAGAGAGAGAGAGAGAGAGAGAGAGAGATAGAAGTTCCGACGTAGAAGGGAAAAAATTTTTTTTTTTAAAAGAAAAAGAAAGAAAAGCCCGTAAATTTTATTTATACTACCTCTGCCCTGCCCTCTCCCTCTCTCTTGCTTGTTTTCTCTCTCAATTTCCTTTTGTTTGTCTGCTGGTTCGTAACGTCACATTTTGAATCTTAAACTGACCGTGTAGTCGGTTTTTGGATCGGAATATTCAATAGACCAGTTTTTTTTTTTTTTTTTTTTTTTTTTTTTTTTTTTTTTTAATATATAAAAAAAGCGCTATCCGACGGTTCTTACCTGATATTTAAGCCTTGCAAATTAACATTGGTGTAGGTCAAGTAGTCAAGCAAATCGATTTGAAGAAAACCCGCACCCTCTCCCGTAAATGTAGCTAAACTATAAGTACGAGTAATGTCCGTAGTTTGCAAACTTTTGATACAGCAGTATGCATGGGACATACATTCCCTTAGAAATATGGTAGGTACGCAGCAAAATTGGACAAAAAGGAGTGTAATCGATCACAAGACAGAGTTGGGCAAATATAAGTGTAATCGATTACTGGGTAATCGGTAATCGTCAAACCTTCGGATTGTAATTAAATGTAGCCTTCACAGATAAATAGTAAACTTTAAGGGTCTTTTCGATGAAATCTAATTCTCATACAACTAATAGGATGGGTGCATGGCTTGTAAAAAATCAGCCCTGATTACCATAAAATCACCCTCCGAAAAAACGACGATTACGATTACTCATCGGTAATCATGTAATCGATTATCACCCGATTTGCCCAACTCTGGTACGCAGTGAAGTGAGCACCGTTCACCAGATGCCCATTTTGGAGCAACTTTGTGGAACCGGTTTGAGCGTCTGACGGGGCCCCTAGACATCCAAACTGGATCTTAAAAGAATGGAGGGTACTGATAACGTCGACACCCATAACGCCGACCGGCGTTATGGCTGTCAGTGTTATAATTGTCGGCTTTATAACTGCCGGAACTATTGATGGATATAAGCGAGGTGTTGATCGTCGTTGTTGTGGACGTAGGGGTTATAAACGTCGGGGATATGAACGTCTAGGATATGCACGTCGGCGTTATGAACGTCGGTGTTAATTATCCGGTCTTTTTGGTCGAGGGTATGAGTGTCGGGCTCATGAACGATTTTTTAGAATTCGACGTTATAAGTACCCTTCAAAAGAATAGCAGTAGCCTCCAAGAGCTTATTTTCGCGAATGAAGTGGTGAATTATTATAACCTATATCCACCTAGTTTGTATTTTATTTTGACCCGATCCGACGGTTTACTGGGCTCATCTGAGTGTTGACTGATGCGTTTCCAGGTGACATTTGAGGTTTATTTGAACACAACGCATCAGCCAGATTCTTGCTGGTTTCCGCAACAGTTCCATCGGGTCATCAAGAATGGATACACGCGCGACCATTTGCGAAAATGCGCTTCAAGTGAGCATTTGGTGATCAGTGCGTAACATATATCTACCATAATTTAGAAAGGAAGTAACATATTTTGCAGTTGAGTCCCTCGATGGAAATTTTTTTTAGGGAGAACCGACGCGCTTTAGGTATTTGAAAGGAGTCGACCGCGTGACAGGCCCGTAACCAGCCCTCTTTAGGGGGGGGGGCCTCTTATGAGGAGAGTTATATGCTGATCATCAAAAGGTTTGCGGATGGTATACGCATCAATCATCACCAGAAATGTTAACTTGCGGAGGCTTGCTTGAGGATCCGCACTTTGCATGGTCGTCTGAAAGAACCTTACAGGGATCAACTACTTTCCGGATTCAATCTGACCGTCTGTTCATCAGCCATTCAATCTTTAAAAGAAAAATTATAAATAAAAGAAGAAGAAGAAAAAACACCGTAACGAGTATTTCTTAAACGCTGAGGATGTTCACGTCAAAGTGACGGAGGAGGCATAGGCATTCCTTTTGGCAACTATGCATTGCGTGTTGCATGAAGTCCGGGCGTCTTGACGCTTGACTTCCTTGTGAATTACGCCCGTTAAATGAATGAGTGTTTGTGTTGTTGCTCTCACTCACTGATAGTATAGAACGACGACGCTCAGCCTACCCAAACTCTGAGTCGGAGTTCGACCTCTTCATATTTTAATTACATACCTTCCCCCGAACGCGACGAAGGAGGTCCTAAAAATAGCGCTACCCTCCCTAAAACTTCCGCGTCTTTCGGCCGATACATAAAAGTCTCATCCAAAAGTAGGTAAGTACATGGAAATTTTTGAGTGGGCAATAAAGATGTTGTGTCCTTTTAACCAGAGCTGCAGTTCCGTGTAAATTTGATGGCATTTGCAATGGGGCTCTTGCAAACTTTTGCTAAAGGGGATTGAAGAAATGAAACTTACATTAAAACCTGTAAAAATGACGATGAGCACAAAAATCATGAAATCTGCTCTCAGAATCGGGCTTAGTGGCGCACTATGTGGTATTTGACCGAAAAAGTTGGCATAAACTGTTTCTACTGTCCAAATAACTTGAAATTTGGTATTCGGGGGTACTTTTTAACGCTGAATTCAAATTTCACATCAGTTTTTCAAAATTTGAAAATCCAAGATGGCCGCCGACAAATTTTTTGGCTAATCGGTCGGCAGCCATCTTGGATTTTCGAATTTTGAAAAACTGATGCAAAATATGAATTCAGCGTTAAAAAGTACCCTTGGATATTGAGTTTCAAGTCATTTAGACGGTGTTGCCAAATTTCACTATTGTAGCGATGTAGCGCTTACAACACGTAAAAACGAGAATTTCGTGCAAAAACGCAAAATTCGAACTAATTTTCCCGGAAAAGCCGCATTTTTCCGCAACTTTTGACTTCAAGGCCTATTAGTACGCACTAAGGACTACCATTTCTCATATATATACCCGCGGGATGTGGCAGGATAATTGAACTTAAGTTCTCTTGAAAATCGGAAAATTTACGTTTTTAGCTGAAAACTTTGAAATAGCAAAAAAATATCAAATTCAAATTAAAATTGGATAAAATAGGCATAAACTGATTGTAAATACCTTCAGGAAGACGATCCATGTACAAAAATTTTGTTCTGACTTCATTTGAAACCCCTTTCTTTTACTCTGATTATAGTCTCGTGCTGAGGCTAAATTTAATGGTGGTAAAACTGATTTTTCCCCTGGTGGATTCTAGTTAAATTAATCTAGTTTAGACCCGCTAAATACAAGTTTCTAATGCAAAAATCTATGTAGATTCCGAATATCACAACAGTTTTTCCCAATAGCGACTTTTTTTTTTTTTTAGTTTATGCCAGCTTTTTTGGTCAAATACCACATAGTGTGGCGGTTCGACGCAGGTAGAGATTCCTATCTAAATTGAGGCGTTTTGTGTAAAAAGGGGTTCTTCGCGAAGAACCCCTTTTTGCGTAAAACACATTAATCGATTTGTCACATCAATAATAGTCTCTCACCAAAATATCAGCTCAATATCTTGAAAACTCAGCGATTACGAGGTGTATTCGTGAATCGAGGCTTCGTTAAATGGGCGTTGTTATGCGAGTTTCAAGTTCTCCTGCATAAATCGCCGAAAACTTAGATCGCGGTTTTGAGGGCTTAGGAGTCGTCGGAGCGTAAAAACGCTGAGTATCTTTCATGTTGGAAATTATTCCAAATCCATAGGGAGGGTATCAATTTTTCGATTCAATCGATAGTTCTCGATATATTTCGATATAAAGGCATTTTTGGCGACATTTTTGGATATATCTGGCAACGCCGGCAAGATATCTTGAAGTACTTTTTTTTGGGTGAAAGTACATGCCATAAGGACCATCTCTGCCGAAAATCAGCTAATGATTATTTTTTCCTGCTATTTGGTGGTATCTTTAAGGCAGGCGGCGAGACCCGTTTTACGTAAAAAGGGGCTCCTAGGAGTCAACTTCAAAATATTGTGTAAAACACAGAAATACACGGATTTTAAAAAACTTTAAGCCATTATGTCCGTAAAGAAACCTAGCTTTAGGGAAAAAATTAAATTAGCCATCTAGGTAGCCAGATCGGTAGAAATCAAGTTGCAAAACTTTGAATGCGTTTTTTTCCAATTAAAAAATTGCAAAGAGCCCCTTTTTACATAAAACGCCTCAATTGAGACATATCGTTTCCGTAGGGAAAGTGGCATAATACACAGGAATCTCCCATGATACCTGCGTTGAATCGCCTTTACGATCTTGCCGTTATAGCAGTTTTGTGAGTTTAATACTGAGTTTTAGACTTTCTTAGTGTGATTTTCGTGATTTCCGCTGCGGTCTTTGCATCAGATTGGACTATATTTATTTGCTTATATAGCAAAAGTTTGTAAGAGCCCCATTCACCGGTGATTTCACCGGTTGAGAAAAGATTACACGGTTCAGTTAAGCCTATGACTGTAATGCACAAAAATGCTCACATTTGTAATCTTTTCTCAACTGGTGTAGTCGTCAATAATTTAAAACAAAAACAAAAAACAAAAACTTGCGAATATTTTAATAATTTAACGGCGATTGCAACGATTGAGAAAAGATTATAGATGTTAGTATTTTCGTGCATAGCAGTGCATACACTAAACTCAACTATGTAATCTCTTTTCTCAACCGATGGAATCATCGGTGAATTGAAAAAATGTCTTTAATACACGAACGGCAGCACTTTGCTATTATAACCCCTATCCGAAAAGGAAAGCTTCCTTGACAATCGTGACACTTAAACGCGTCATGCGGTCAGAAACTGATGTCCGCTGAAGATGCGGCAGTAATGTGCATAGTTTGTTGTACACCACGTGTGCATCTAAATAAGTTGTGAAATGACGGCGTATCATACTTAATGCGTCACGAAAAAAAAAAAAAAAAAAAAAAATCGATGAGAAACGTCATCGGCACCTCAAAGCACGCCTTTTGACCGCGTGTAAACACTACACTAACTGGCGTTTACAGGCTGAATTATCGTGCGACGCGACGTCATTAAACGGAATCTAAACGTTGCCCCCGAAAAAACTGGAGGCCTTTGATATTTACGTCTTTACTTATTTTTCTTGAGGAAACACATGATTCGGGGCATATGGGCGGATACAGGAATTTGTCTCTCTCTCTCCCCCTCTCTCTCCCCTCTCTCTCCCTCTATTTTTCTCTCTATTCCTCTCTCTCCTCTCTCTTCTCTCTCTCCCTCTATTTCTCTCTATTTCTGTGTCTCTCTCTCTCTCTCTCTCTCTCTCTCTCTCTCTCTCTCTCTCTCTCTCTCTCTCTCTCTCTCTCTCTCTCTCTCTTTCCTCTCTCTCTCTCTCTCTCATTCTGTTGAACGCGTGCGTTGAAAAAATACGAAGATGGGGCTAAAGTCACGTGACGACCCCCTCTGCCATCCTTTTCCAACACGTGTGTTCAAATGGAAGTATAGAGAGAAAAATGCATACGAGTATTTCAGAATCCGCCCATGATTCGGGGTTCTTATTCACGCGGGTTCTTATGTAAGATAAGACGCACCATTTTTTTGTCATTCAAGCTTGCAGCATAGCAGTGGTGTAGGCAAGGCGAGGGGGTGGGTTGGGTGTCCTTGATGAACTTAGACGCCCCCCCCTCCCGGGTCTGGAACGAGCAGACCCGTTCATCTCGTGACCTTTAAATCGCCATCTTGGCGCAGCGCTCTAATAAAACTTCCCCTATGCTCTTCCGGGGCATCGCCAATGTTATTTTAAATAGAGGAAAATACTTAGGAGGAGATCCGTTCATCTTTGTGGCCCTTTAATCGCCAACGAGGCGCATGGCTCTAAAAACGCACCCTCTGCTCTACCTTTGATGATGGATATAGTTCATATAGTTTAAGCATTAATTTTGAATAAATTTGGGGCTTGTTTGATTTAACCCCTTATGCACCAAGCCCGAATATACTCGGTTTTCTCCTCTAGTCTATTTCACATTGTTCCAGTATCAGGATTCCGAATAGACACGATTCTCGATGTAGTATTAATAGATGAGATTTTCGTCTGGCGCCTTCAATCCGTCGTATATGCAATTCCAACTCCCCCGAGTACGAACAGTTAACTACCTTCCCTACACAAACGGAAAAGTGACGTTCATGTGAACTAACCTGGTCTTTAAAGGGTTAAGCATTCTTGAAACCGCAGTATCGAGGACTTGACGATCCGATTTTTTGGTAATGGTAATCGTCTTCAATTCTTTGCGAATTTTCATGATTGATCGAACTAGGGCGAATACTCAGCGTCATCCGTTGACGAATCTGAAACGACATCCGTGAGGATTTACATTAACCCTTTCATACCTGGTGTACATTTCAACGTATAACTGAATAAGATAGGATCTTATAGAAAATGAAAATATGATACGCATATCGTTTTATATGAGAAAATTGTACCCAGATCAGCTATAATAGCCAAAAATCCGTTCCTGTTCCGTTTGAAAGGGTTAATTGAGTCCATTTCTAGAAAAAAGGTCAGTAAAACAAAGAATGTGCTCTTTCTGAAAAATTAGCACTTTGTTAGAGTAGAGACTTTTGTCTGAAGAGCGCACTCTTTGGATTATGATCCCTTTTTCTGGAAATGGATTCATTTGTTTTTTTTTTTTTTCAAGAATAAATCGCTGCTGCTGCGTTCAAGGTAGGCACACACATCTTCAAACAAATCAAAATCTCGTTCTCTATCTTGGGAGATGATTGATGAAGGAACTATAATCTAATGCAGGCAAGAATCTGATCTTGTCAATTATCCGGATGCATCATGTAGATAAATCCTAATGATGTTGTAAACGTCCGCTTGCTTGCGAATGACACTGGTTGGCTGTCGACCAAAAGAAATAAAAAAAAAATAATGAAGACATCAGAATTTTTTTCTATAATTAATTCCGCTAGTAAATCAGTCTCCGGTTAACGAACAGAAAAGTTATGGACCACCAGTTATTAAACTTTTAGCTTATGGATTTTGGTCTTGAAATTTTAAAAATTATATACAGGGTGTAACTCATGTGCCAAACTTCGAGAGCATATATGTTTGAGGCCAAAAGAACACTTTGTTCCAGTGAACATGGGTCCAAAGTTGCCCCTTTTTGAGCTACAGCCCCCACCAAATTTTAAAAAAATGTCTGGTTTTTTTTTTTTTTTTTTTTTTTTTTTTTTTTTTTTTTTTTTTTTAATAGCGACCACAATTATAAAACAAATGTCATGAAAATTGGTGTCCATGAACTGTGAAATAAAAATTGTGTCGTGAAATGTACAAGATTGCCTGAAAAGTTCATTCAGACTTAATTTCGGAATATATTGATGTCATTAATGAATTCTACTCATAAATTCCCCCGAGAACACCAATTTTCGTGGCATGTTTGGTTCATAACTGTGGTTGCTATATTAAAAAAAAAAAAAAACGCATACATTTTTGAAAACTTTAGGAGTTGTAGCTCTAAAGGGAGGGCATTTTCGACCCCGTGTCAATAGGCAAATGAGTCTCGATTATTTTGGCCTCAAATATATATGCTGCCGAAATTTGGGTGCTACACCCTGTATTATGACGAGACAATCTAATTTTCGGCCACTTTTTGACGATCTCAGACGTACCATCTGAATCGTCCATCGAAGCTTTTCACTATTGTATTGAATGTCTTGCCAAAGCTGGAATTCGCTCGGAAGTGATTAATGGGCAAATGGCACGTATCTACCTTAACTCGCGAGGAAAAGACGCGACTAGCCGGGACGGGGACGCTATGTGACGGTAGCATGCGAATCCGTTAACATTTTAGTCCTGCATTCTTTGTCTAATCAAATCAATGAAGGCTTTAAAAAACAAGGAATAAAAAATAAGCAAAAAAAAAAAAAAAAAAAGGAAGTGGGAAAAAAACGCGAAGAAAACAAAATATAAGGGGAGAGTGAGTACTTTACTATGCTTTGTCTTTCCAGGAGGCTCGTTAGACGAGCACGAACTAGGTGAGGTGACTTGCGATGCAAACAGGCGACGATCGTCAGAACAAACACAGTTGCCATTTACAAAGTACAGCAGAGGCCATTCAGTATAGCAGAGGAATAAATATGTATGATCAGAAGCGCAACGAGAAATTCTCTATCCCCATGTAGCATTTTTCAATCTAAATTTTGCAATTTATGGCAACAGAGTTGCAATAAAATGGCAATTTTTGAACAACATATGGACAATTCTCCACCCTTCAAGTTGCAATAAAGTTGCAACTTTTGACACATAGACATACAGGCATAGGTGGAAGTTACCCATACACAAAAAGTAGGGCAGAAAAAAGCCAGTTCCGAAAAGTTTCAATTTTTTTGCCATTTCATTACACCTTTTATGCCATATATTTGCAACTTGATGGTCGCAGATGATAAAATTGCAACAATTTGACGACTATTTTGCGATAAATTGCTATCCATTATACATGAGTCTCTATCTTTGCTCCATTGAAACACGTATGTTAGACAAGGTATATATAGACGAGAGGATTGAACTTCCTCTTTCTGTCCTGTTTCTACCTCCTTACATTCGAAGGGAATATGAGGATAGGCATAGAAGAGATCCCGGTTGCGTCACTGCTAAAAGCGATATGTAAGGGTCAATTCGGAAGTTAAAATCTGAAAAAATAACGATGGTAGCGCACTATAAAAACTCACGAAATCTACTCCTGATTTCATTAAATGCATTTAACCCCATATAAAGACCAGATTAGTTCATAAGAACGCTTCTCTTCCGTTTATACATGGAAGGTAGTTAACTGTTCGTACCTTGGGGAGATGGAATTGCCTATACGATGAATCGAAGGCGCCCAACAAAATCTTGTCTTGCAAGGGTCTACATCGATTATCGTGTTTACTGTTTATTCGGAATCATGAGACTGGAACAATATGAAATAGACTAGAGGAGAAAAACGAATTTACTCGGGTTTGATCCATAAGGGGTTAAAGACGCGATCGTAGCGTTGGGCACTGATAATGGGAGATTCTTATCTAATAATACTGACACTCCATCAAGAAATTGCCGAAAAGAGACGACTACGAAGCTCCCGTCTCGGCACAGAAAGACTGACGAAATTAAGATGAGTGTATCTCCCATTTACCAGCGACCAACACCACCATCAAGTACGATTTCTTATGAAAGGATTTAATGAGTTCAGGAGTAGATTTCGTGAGCTTTTAGAGCTAAAATTGTTATTTTTCCGGGAATCGGCCCTTATAATATCTATAGCAAAAGTTTCTCAGCCTACCTCCCCTCCCCCCCCCCGGACTACATGCAGGCTGATTCTGCTCGTTTGGACGAGACGAGATAGCGAGAATCGCCCAATTCCAATGGCGTCACGTGACGGAGTTGTAGTCATTCAAGCTGCGAGACGACGCGATAGGACACCGAGTCATTAGCCTCGTTTATGCGAGAGATCTGAACCTGGGTTGAGTCAACCCGAGTTGAGTTTCAACCTGGGTCCAACTCGGGTTAGCGCATAAACACCCATATATTTGAACTCGAGTTCAAAGGATTTCTTTCTTCTTCCTCACTGTGTTTGTTTACATTTTTGACGAAAATGGCGGCGATGCTTGGTGCGGCACGGACAAGTGCGACCGCATAAGCCGCGGCGTGTTTAACCTCGCTCGGATTGGTGACATCGATGCCGCGTGAACCCGGGTTCTGAACTCCGAGGTGTTTATGCGTGAAATCTCAACCCGAGTTCACCGACTCGACTCGGGTTTGAATCGGGGTCGAGTCGAACCCGAGTTCAGCGAGATCCGAAGTGTTTATGCGAGCATCTCAACTCGGGTTCAGCTGAACTCGGGTTCTAGAACCCGGGTTGAGATGCTCGCATAAACGAGGCTATTCTTTTCAAATTCATGACCTGTGGGCTGATCATTGAAATCAGTGGACAAAACTGGTAGACTGGATGAATGAAGGGCTGCTATTGGTCCTTCTGAAGTGTTTATCAAAAAGTATATCTTTGTAACCAAGCAATGGCGTACGCAGGGATTAGTCTCTCTCGCTCTTTCCCCGTTTGAGTGTATGTACCAGAAAAGGAAAGAAATAGGGGCTGGAGTCTCGTTCGAGCCCCTGTTTCCGTCCTTTTCTTACACACGTGTTCAAATGGGGAAAGAGAGAGAAAGACAAATTCCTGTGTACGCTACTGTAACCAAGTATCCCTCCGCTACATTCGATAAGCTATCGGGTTTTATTTTTTTTATTTTATTTTTTATTTATTTTTATTTTATTTATTTATTTATATATGTCAGAGATTACTAAGCCTAAGAGATATGGCACTTCCTATCTCCACCGTGTTGAAAAACCGTTGGCCGGGCTCCGTAAAAAACGCCTGCAGAATGGCCGTAATACAACGTGCAGTACGCTGGTGACCGTAAACATTGTTGTTATTCATGTTGTTGGAAATGAGGTTAGATTCTCTGCGGCATCTAAATGTTTGTCATTTAATGGCCAATGGGATGATTAAAGTGACTTAGATTTTCGAATTCACGTACAAAATATACTCAGAGCTCATTAAACTTCCCAAACACTTTATTAATGTTATTAATTTAGTTAGTGGCGTTGCTGTCAAATCTCATTCAAACAACAACAGTAGTAACAATGTTTACGGTCACCAGCGTACGCCACATTGCATACTTCGTAGGAGTCGAACAACACTTTTGAATCGTTATGCCATATCTCTTAGGCTTAGTAATCTCTGATATATGTTCCAAGCAGCCGATAGCTTATCGAATGTAGCGGAGGGATACTTGGTTACAAAGGTATATTTTTTGATAAACACTTTAGAAGGACCAATAGCAGCCCTTCATTTATTCAGTCTACCAGTTTTGTCCACTGATTTCAAAGATCGGCCTGCAGCAAGGTATATGGAAGAACAGGTATGGACAGGAGGCGGAGTTTAAGGGGCTTTCGAGTCTTCCCGCCAAATGATGACGACACACTTGCTTTGGCGATGACGTAGCCGTCACCTACTGCAGTGGCGAGAGATGGGGATCACGGGAGAGTGAGTGAGATAGTTTGAAACGGTAGGCGAATTTATCGCGACCGTCTAGAACATCTGTGACGTAGCCGTCACCTACTGAGATAGGCTCCGCCTCCTGTCCATACCTGTTCTTCCATATACCTTGGGCCTGCAGGATCGCGTCGTCTCACAGCTCGAATGACTTCAAATCTGTCACGTGGTGCCTTTTAAACCAATAGGATTGATCAATGCTCGCAATCTCGTCTCGTCTCGTCCAAACGAGCAGAATCAGCCTGCATAGGGGCTACCGAATGTCACCAATCAACACTCTCTGCGACATCAGGAGTTTTTGAATCCGCGAGAATTCAGCGTGCCTCAAATCAGTCAGTCAAATCTGCCCTATGTATTTTCGCGTAGTGCACCGTCTCCATAAATTTGTCTCTGGCTCATAGCGCACATAGCTCGTTGCCTAAAACAAATTTATTTTGGCTTTCGCGCGTCGCGTCAGTCGGCCAGAAAATTGGCAACAATGCGTGTCTCGAAACAGGCTGAGTGCATCAAAAAACGAATGTTCGTCACGCCAACAACCAACGCCAACGAAGGAGGCAACGGCGGCAACGCGATAGAGGAGGGAAGTCGGGGCACTTGTGCGGTGCAACTATAGGCAAAGGCGCGCGATTGACGACAATGACGTCAGACGTCAAATGACAAGCGTAAACTATGAAAAGATATTACATCGAATCAGCCATCAGGGTCTCTCTTTATAATTTTTTGTCATCTTTTTATTGGATTTTTTTCTCCCCCCTACACCCCCCCCCCTTTGTTCGTTCATTGTCAGACAGAGGAAGAATGTTTTGACTCACTCTCGAGTTGTCTCGGCCACTCGATTGACGTTGAGTGCGCGCTCGGATTGGCGGCGGCGCACAGTGCACTTTGGTCTGATATCGAAAAAATAAGTGATAACAATTAAAGCAGAGAAAAAAATACACTAAAGATCATCGTTTCCTACCTTAAAAGTTTTACTTAAAACTTTCCAGTGGCATTTCTGGGTTTAAATTAATGCTTCAAAATGTCCTCTGCGTGGTTAAAATTGGTGTTGAAAGTATTGAAGGTATTGAAGGTATTGGAGGTATTGAAAGGGGGGGAGTTGAAACGACTCCAGGCCATTTTTTTTTATTATTATTGCTTTCTTGAATAAAAATCTCATTTTTTTTTTTTTTTTTTTTTTTTTTTTTTTTTTTTTTTTTTTTTTTTAAGATTAAGTTTGAGGACTTTATTACTCATCATCCCATTTTGGTACTGATACAGCCGACATTCATGCCAATTTTCACTTTTCTGGACAACAATTGCATGGATGTTATTTGCCTGTTTCTGCCTTTGTCAGGTTTTTGAAGGTTTCTTAAACTTTGAGGTTATAAACAGAAACCGGTCCAGTAAATGATTTTTTTTTTTTTTTTTTTTTTTTTAATATTATCTTTTTTGGATTACAGTAATCAAATTTTGCGTATTTTAATGGCAAATACAGGGGGAAAAGTTTGTAATAATCTTTTGCATTCATTTGGATTGTATTTCGTTCTTTTTTTTTAAAAAAAAAATATCCGTAGATATCCAAAAAAAGGATACTTATGATGGCAAATGGTCTTAAAACATTCAGTAGATTCTACTCAATTACTGACTTGAAATACGAACTTCTTTTTTCTTTTTTTTTTTTCTTTTTCTATACATATAAAAAGGAAACAAAGTCTCCACTGCGAAAACCTGTTTGAGGTCCGATCCTTGCTAGTTGCGGTGAAATTCGTTGATCAAATATCTTGGGGGGCACATAAGAGTCAACACCGCACACAAAATAACAACAGCTACTTGACATGTCCAGAAAAATGTACATTTCGATTCAGTGGGAGGTGGATGCGCTTGCCTACCGCGCACCGATTGCATACCGCATCGTTGAGTAATGGTGTTGAATTGCGTGCGCTTCCAGAGATACGTGTATGTCGCATTCACTCACACTTGTACGACGCATGTAGTATACGCACAAAAGCAGACTCCTCTTTTTTGTCATATCATTTTATCACGTGAACAAGGATTGAAGTCTGAAAAATCATGAGAAAAGCCATATTTAGTTAATACGTCAATCAATCATGCCGCTGGGGATCAATTCTCGATGAGGATGGGCAGTAGCGTAACGAGATATTAACTACCTCTTTCTTCCATTGAAACACGCCAATCTCCATACGTTAGAGAAGGATGAACGAAGGGATAAAACCCCCTCTATATCTATCGTTCTTCGAACAATGCATTCAAAGGGACAAGGAGAGAGATGTCTATTGTCTATGCACCGTGTCATACCACTGCAGGGATAGGAAAGGTAGAGCTGCTGCCGTCCGGTGTTTTAATGACATTTCTTATTTATGATGGGGCTTTAGCAAACTTTTGCTACAGGTGATTAAAGAGCTGATTCTTGCATAAAAACCTGTACAAATGACGGTAAAAACACTAAAAAATCACGAGATTCACTCTCAGAATCGGTCTTAATGGCGAAGAGCCGCAGGTATAACGGGAGACCCCTATCTAAATTGAGAAATATCTCTGTTTTTCCGTAGAGAAATTGGAAAATCAAACTTGACAGGAAATTCTCATGATACCTGCGCCTGCGTTGAACTGCCATTACGATCTTGCCGTTACATAGCAGTTTGTGAGTTTATTTTTGTGATTTTGTGAGTTTTTGTTTCTAGAATTTTAGCATTTTTTAATGGGACTTTCCTGATTTTCGCTGGTTCTTACGTCAAATTGGACTATACTCTGTTCCAGATAACATTGCACCTGAGTCGGACGAATAAAAATCGTAAATGGTAACAGCGTGTCCTGAGCCATGGCGTTCTCGAACGCTGAGCAGGGTAGTCTTTTTGTCCGGGGTCCCATTGTCCGGCTCGGGGCCGTACCCATGCATGCTTAATACATATGAGGCGGATATTAAATCAGAGGAATCGCGCATCAAATTTACTAAACGTGAATTTTTCCCCCGATAATTTGGTATCGGTTTTCTCGACACGTTCAGTAGAATACGAATTTTAAGTCGAAAATTCAAAAATCGTAAGCACAAAAAAATGTAATTTTCTGCCGGGAGTCGTTCATTAGCTGTGTAAAAAGGTTCAGGCCCCGAGTCGGACAATAGAGCCACAGAATAATACAATCAGAGCCACAGAATAATACAATCAGAACGGAAACTCCCATAAGAGCCAATGGAAGCAAGTTTGTAATTTAACGGCACCAATAGGCAACGCTGTGGTCCTATATCCCAACATGGCGGACGAGTGTGATTTGTGTTGAAACTCATTTATTTCTGTAAATTCTGGAAAGAAATCTTAATTTTCCGGCCTCACTGTAGTTCTAATGGCATTTCAGAATGAAAATTTTGCGGATCATGTCCTATATTGCTTTTTTCAAGCGCGAATCAATCCAGATGTAAACATCCTATATCCCAACATGGCGGACGCGAAATGAATTTGCTTCAAAATCCGACAGAGTTTCCGTTCTGATTGTATTATTCTGTGATAGAGCCTCGGACAAAAATACTACCCTGCTCAGCGTTCGAGAGCACCATGGCTCAGGACGCGCTGTTGCCATTTACGGTTTTAATTCGTCCGACTCAGGTGCAATGTTATCTGGAACAGAGTATATGCATTTGATCACAGCAAAAGTTTGCAATTCACAAGTTATGCAGGATTCACCGAGATTCCAACGAGAAAAGATTACACAACTCATTTTAGTGTACGACAGTAATGCACAAAAATATTCGCATCTGTAATATTTTCTCAGATTGTGCAACCGCCATTAAATTATTAACATAATCACAAGTTTCTGAAAGTAATCGACGACTCTACCGGTTAAGAAAATATTATACCAATGCGCGTATTTTTGTGCGCATTACAGTCATGAGCTGAATTGAGCTGAGTAATTTTTTTTCTCAACCGTTGGAGCACTGGGGGGGGGGGGGGGGGGGGGTGTTGGACGGTTCGCGCTCCAGGCAAATTCTAGCTCTATGTCCAATTTTGTGTTGCTATGAGCGCTCTTTTTTACGCTTTAGTTGCGCATCAGTTTGAGCTTTTGTTGTCATAGAATTGTTGAGCGGTGAATAAAAGCGTATTTTTCGCGTCACCTCGATCGATAATGCCATGACCTGACAGCAGCCTTTGTATGGAAAAAATGCGATGTGCAAGACAAACTTTTTCTAAATCTTTAACAGGTATCACAGATTTTTCTTTGCATCATGTATACAGGCTAGAAGCAGCTGAATTCTCACAAATTCTATTCAATTGCAAATGCTCACTGAGAAAAATTTTCCTGTTAATTCAACCGGACGTCAGTTTAATACTTATTACTTTACCAGAATTCCTGTTGTTTCAACAAAAATTACTGTTATTTCAACAGGAATTCCTGTTATTTCAATAGGAATTCCTCTTATACTTCACCGTAATTCCTGTTGTAGTAAGTAACAGGAATTCCGGTTAAGTAAGTATCAACGAAACGTCTGCTTACGGCAACAAGAAATTTTTCTCCGTGCCTATAAGATCCAATGTAGGTGATTTCAGTGATTTTTGTATTGAAACCACAATCTACTACTCTAAACTACTCAAGGTAATTTAGATGACGAATGTATATTGTATAGTTTATTGTTGCAGAAAGGTCGCAATAGTATTTCAACCGTTCCCGTTTCCGTTTCGAGTGGTCTAAAAATCAAAAAAATGATGATAACTAAGTCAGTAATTTTTGAAATTGACTTTGGTTTAGCCGAGTCAAAAGTGCATTACAATTTGCATCTTTTGGCGAAAACCGCGTTTCAATCGGATGATTTACGCGAAAGTTATGAATTTTTAAAAGGTCGGACTTTGCCCCCCTCTAACCCCCCCCCCTTAATTATTTTGAGAAAAACAATATTTGAAAAAATACTACTTATATCAAGTACTATCAAAATACAAAGCTTCAGAAAAATCTGCGGGGGCCGAAAAACCCCCATTTTGAATCAAGATCTTTAACATCAGGTGGAGTTAAATCAGCACTCTAAGGTTGTCGCACATTTAAAAAAAAAAAATCAGGATGTTAAATCAGCACCTTATTTTTTTCGGTGCAGTATTTATGGTAACTTACGTAAACATGCTTAATGGCTTCGAGCACATATCACAACAATACTTTCATGAACTAAGCGGAACTAAACACGCGTAATTCGCTGCATCACTTACGCCATCGATCGATACGAATCAAAAAGATCTATCGGTGGTTTATTCCATCGAAAGTCCCAGTATCGTCACCCAATGGGGCAAACTACGTAAATGCCGCACTTTTCTTCCTTCGCAGGAGACCACAGGTGACGCAGAAAATTGAATTACTTCAACGGAAATCACTTTTTTCAAACTTTCGTTGCGCACGATCGATGCACATGACGTGCATAACGTGGGTCTACATCATTGATTAACAATAGTTAATAGAAGTAAATAAATGTAAAATAATAAGGAAATCATTTAAAAATTACGATTTGCGATCAACTGTTTTAGGAACTGATATATTGGCGTCCACGAACATATTGCTGTGTCTTTAATAAATGTGTTGATGTTCGTTACAGTGGCGTGCCCTGGTTACTTAGCAAATGCCTTCCCTCCGTTAAACCCCAAAAAATTTATGATATTATAGGGCCGTTCCCTCTGAACACTTTGAATTCGACCTTTTTTTCAGGGTTTAAAGGGACACGGGCAAGCGTTGCCAAATTCCCACGGCACGCCACTGATTCGTTATGATTCAAATTGTTCTGTTTTGTCCAGTTCATGAAAAAAGGGGGGGGTCGGTAAATTTCCATTACCTATTTTCAAGGGAAAACCGACACGATAAAAGTTAACCAAATTTCTAATGATTTTATGGGCAAATTTTTTCGTTTCAACACGTTTGAAGGGGGGGGCCAAAATTCAAAAACATTTTCAAAGCCGGGTATTTTAAACGACAGGATTTTTAATAATTACTGGGCCATTTTAAAATTTCTGTTTTTAGTGCTTCATAAAATTTTTCGCCCGTTAAAAAGGATTTCGCAGCACTGCCCTAATTTACTCGTTCTCGCAGCAATACGGAGAATAATTTTCCACTAAAATTGGTCAGAATTCTAATAATAAGTTTCAGAGAAGATATTCTAACAACTTTCAGGAGAATTGAGGCCTTTTTAAGTAGAATTTTGGCCATTAAAGCGAGAAATTCTGAAATATTTTACCTCAAAATTCTGATAAAAACGCCAATTTCGCTCGAAATTCTGGAGCAAAAAACCTGTAACCCACCCGTTAATTAATTTTAGAATCGTTGGTGGGCAATTCCTGTTTTCCCTGCGGTAAAATTAATCAGCTATAGTGTGAGATTTTAAAACTCGACATCAGGATGACGTCAACATGACATCATCAAAAAGGATTTGAAATCTGACGTCAGGACGACGCGACGTCATGTTGATGTCGGTACGGGCGTGCCGTTGTTTCCAGAAAGGAGAGGGGCAAGAATGCCATCTTGCCGTCCCTCAAAATTAGAAAGATGACTTTTTTTTTTTTTTTTTTTTTTTTTTTTTTTTTTTTTTGCTTGTCACGCACTGATTTTGCCACATTTGGTAATTCATTTTGAAATTCGAGTACATTTTTTTTTTTTTTTTTTTGGGGTTTTTCACCCTGATTTTGCGACCCCCAAAAAGTGCCGCCCGAGGCGAGGATCCCCCCCCCCCGGGTACACCCCTGGATAGAGGGGTCACAAGCTTAGTTTAGACGACATCACCTTTTCGCCCATGTTGCATCGCCATGAATTGCTAGTGAAGCTGCCACAGTTTCAAAAGATATGAAAACCCTTAAGGGCGATCGACTTGCCAAGCTGAATCGATAGAGGGGTCGCACGCTGAGTTTTGGCGACATCACCTTTTCGCCCATGTTGCACACTGCACAGCCACGAGTTGCTAGTGAAGCGGCCACAGTTTCAAAAGATATGAAAACCTTTGAGGGCATTTTGGGTTTCAAATCTCATACTAGCTCATTATTTTTACCAGGGCTTTCTGTCTTCCAAATCTTACCTTCACTCCAAAAAGAAGTTTCCCACAATTCGGTAGTCGAAATTTATGCTTCAAAATATCCCAATCAGCCAATTAAATGTTAGACATCATGCTTGAATCTGCACGTTATCTCTTTCAGTCGCCATACACATTTCATTTTTGTGCTGCAAATGAAAATAGAAACCTATTAAACATTCGCAGAATCATCTGACCTGTCAAAATTCTTTGAAGATTAGGGACTACGCATCTATCGTGTTGATTTTATACACCCCTCACCCTCCCCAAAAACCCAACTCTCCCTCGCGACTAAAAATTTTTCCATCCATAATTTTATTGAGAACATTTCCGGGGCCATAAAACAAGAAGTGTGCTCTTCGGCTAAAAAAACTCCGTTTGCTCACAATGCTTAGTACTTATTTATCAGGAAAAGTACATTTATTGTTTTATGGGATTTTCCTCCGGAAATGCGGGGGCGTCATTTAAGGGAGAGGCAGGGGGCCCTCAAGGATTTGAACCCCCCCCCCCCCAGGATTTGACACATCTTAATAATTAAGGAAAATTCGAGCAGAATAAAAAAAAGTTTGTCTTATTTAACGCGTTTAAGTTAAGAGAGCTTTCAGTGGCAGGGAAGAATGTTTACAAAATGTGTTTTTGTCCAAGAGTTTCCTAAATTGCGAGTGAACATGGAAAAAAGGGTCATTAAAGACCTCGATGGTCAGAGTTTGCAAGGGACAAACACGCGTGAGTAGCAAAAATAAGGTCATTAGTATTTTGTCTCCCCCCCCCTTCCCACCATAAGTTGAAGTAACGTTCCTGCGGGAATGTCCGCAATTAAGACAGAGTCGCAGATGTTTAAATTGTCTTTGCATAAAGCGAATAAATCCCAGGACTATGATGGAAAACTCTTTTTTCCGACGATTTGACTACGAGAATCGCTGGAAAATAACCGAGGACAATGGACGAGGTCTCCACACCGGAGCTAGCATTGAGAATCGTGATCGACATCGATGTTTATTTTTTTAGGTAGTATTTAGTTGAATGCCCGACCTCAAAGCGCCGCTGCGCATTGTTGCCAGATCGTGAGAAAAAAAACCATTTTTTCCCCCAAAATTTTTAAAGAAGACCTTCTACACCGCCTCTGCACTGGAATTACTACTATGATGCAGTAGCGTAGCTATAGCTGAGCGTGCGCTCCCCTCCTCCGATTCGAATGCTGAGCCCCTCTTTTTTTAAGGAAAAAATTGGCCGCTTCCGTGGAGCCCCCCCCCATCACATCCGCATAAGTCGGAGCCTTCGTCGGAGAAATGCCTTTCTTTAAAAATTATTGTAAATTAATGTAGAAAAATTGTGTTTATTTATTCACAAGGATAAAACTTAAAAAATGTATCGCCATCATGAGTTTGAAAAATCTCCGATCTTTGTGAACGTAAATTTTGGCAGAAGCACTTAAAGCCTTTACATAGCTTTCTCCCTACTTTTCTTGGCTTCTATTTTTCTCAATCTGTTCTCTTTTCTCTCCTTATTTACTCCTTGTCCTTTCCTTTTTTTTCCTTTTCATTTTTCCCCCTTTTCCTTTCCTTTTCTCCTTTTCGCTCTTCCTCTTTCGCCTCTCAAAATTTTTGCACTCCCCGATGCGTTGCGCCCCCCGCTCGGCGGGGTCGGCGGGGTCTATATAGCTACGCCACTGCTATATGACGGCTACTCTAACTTCGTGTAAACCTCCTTTGTTATAATTTGGCTCTTGCAAACTTTCGCTACAGGCTATAGGTGATTAAAGAGTTGGTTCTTCCATAAAAACCTGTAAAAATGACGATGAGTACAGTGAAAAATCACAAAATTTATTCTTAGAATCGGGCTTCGAGGCGGAACTTCGGAAGTGTCATGGGCGATTCCTATCTAAGTTGATACATATCTCTGTGTTTACGTAGAGAAAGTGAAAAATTATACAGGAATCTTCCATTTCACCTGCTTAGCTCCACCCAGTGGCTTACGCAGGTGGGGGATAAGGGGCGCTAAAGCCCCCGCCAGACCTCCGATTTCTATAGGGGCGGAGAGGAAGAGGGGAATAATTTTCAGTCAAACGCTCATCAGTACAAGCCCCTACCAACAAAAATCTTTCGTACGCCACTGGCTCCGCCATTACGATCTTACCGTCACCTCTGCTTTCTGAGTTCATTAATAAATTTTAAACTTTGTAAGTGTAATTTTCGTGATTTTTACTGGGTTTTACATCATATCAAATTATTAAAATATGCATTCGCTTAAACCAAATGTTTGCAAGAGCCCCATTTTGTCAACCGCTATAGCTCACAGGCAGACCTGTTAAGTTGCTGATGAAGATGCGTAAAGGGATTTCTCTACCTGCGCGAATTGATTGCTTCAGCCGATAGGCTTCTTTGTCGTCGATATATCGGACTCGACCTATCGACTACAAGGCAGCTCGCTCATTGGCTTAATTAGTTTATTCGCGCTTTTAAATGGGGCTCGTGCAAACTTTTGCTATGAGTATAAAAATGTTTAGTTCAAAATGATGTAAAACCCAGCGAAATGGGGCTATTGCACACTTTTGCTATAAGCGATTTAATAGTCGATTATGGCGTAAAAACCTCAAAAAATAACGATGGTGGCACTAAAAACTTCCAAAATCCACTCCTAAACTCAATAAACGCAGTTATTTGCACGAGCGTAATGGTGGCCGAAGGCACTAACAATGGGAGATTCCTATCTTAATTTCGTCACTCTTTCTATGCTGACAAGGATGATTCACAGAGTAATTAGTCATCAGAGTGATGATCCACATTCGATGTATGATGCCGCAACACCTGGTGACACCGGTATCAAATGAAAGTAGTCTCTAATTGGTCACATCTTGATGGAGTTTCAGAATTGTTAGATGGGAATCTCCCATTGTTAGTGCCTTCGGCCACCATTACGCTCGCGCAAATAACTGCGTTTATTGAGTTTAGGAGTGGATTTTGGAAATTTTTAATGGTGCCATCGTTATTTTTTGAGGTTTTTACACCATAATCGACTATTAAATCGCTTATAGCAAAAGTGTGCAATAGCCCCATTCACGAAAATCACACTGAGAAAGTCTAAAATTTAGTATTAAACTCACTTAAGAGCTAAAACGGCAAGTTCGCAATAGCGGCTCAACGTAGGTATCATGGGAGAGTCCTGTCTATCATGTCACTTTCTCTACGGAAACACAGAGATACGTCTCAATTTAGATAGGAATCTCCCATGATACCTGCGTCTCTCCGCCATTGAGCCCGATTCTGAGAGTGAATATCGTGATTTTTTTGTGCAGTTATTATCGTCATTTTTTCAGGTTTATATGCAAAAATCAACTCTTCAATCCCCCATGGCAAAAGTTTGCTGGGGCCCCCATTCGCAGGTGGAGAATCCCCTTAACGATAAGACAACCCGCATCAATGTAAAACAAGGCGTCTAATTTGGCAACACTTCCGGATTCAAATTACATTTTCTTCTTACGTCGAAGAAAAGAGAAAGAAATGAGCGAGCGGGCTATTATACCGGACGTTACCATAACAAACAATCTGTAATTCAAGTGTGTTCTCAAATTTTCTTTTCAGGGACGCCCGCGCCACCGGGAAACGGTGAAAATACAATACCGTGAATGACGCACGTCACACGAGAGTCACGTGATCGAAGATGCGCGTAATAGTCGACAACACAGAGCCGGCGCATAGAGTTTCCCATGACCCATGCGCTCGGCGCTCGCCTCGCCTTGCCGCCGGCCTGGCCGGCCGCCGCCGCCACTCGCTGGAGCGCGAATATTCGAATGAGCGGGCGTGGATGTCGTCGGCCGTGTCGCGGTGTCAGTCGCGCGATCCGCTTGAAGTAGCACCACCAGTAATCACGTAACAATGCGCGCAAAGGGCGTCGCACTTTCATTGTCACGAACGGACGCATAGCGAGAGGAATTTAAAATATGTCAAATTAAAGATCTATATTTACACTTCGCTGCAAAATGCGGAATTCAATCCCCGGGATGTCTCTGGAAATAGACTGTTTTATAGTACAACGATATATCACATAGATCCCCTGAAAAAAAAAAGTTGGTTTCGGAATAGTATGCCGTTATAGTAAAATTTTCCTGGTTTGAACATACCTAAATCATGGTTAAATTTACCATACACATAGTAGACTTTACACAGGGCGGTGCTAGATTTTACCATGCCACTATGGTAAAGTGGGTGCGTTAGATTTTAACCTGGATTATACCCCACAGATCGTAAAATTTACGACGCTTTGGTTAAATTTGAACCATCCTCCTGGGTTGGATTTTTTATAATCTAGGTACTGTTGAATTTACCATACTCAGAATAGTATTTTCAAGTATGTGCATCGTAATTTTAAACCAACTTGTGTGGCTAAAATTACGATAAAATTATTGTAAATAAAACAATACCAGCTAATGGTAAATTTAAACCAGAAATATTGTAAATATATAGTTCCACCGCTGTCCGCATAGAGCGCGCTGCCCATCAGTTCCTATCGATTTACTACGTTGATTGTACCTGTGCCATTTCAGTCAAGTTTTTTCTGATTTTTATTTTTAATAACATGTTCGAGAATTAAAAGTCCGTCCGGACAAGTAAGTTTCATAAATATTAGAGATAAGTAAATAGTTTAAATTTGCCTTCAAAACTGAAAATTCCGTTATTTTTCAGATTTCCCATTAGAAAGGCTACGCCTTGATCACCTGATGATAGTCATTGCGGTTCTAAATACCACTATGCATAATTTAAACCACCTCTGACGTAACTCTGAGAAGCCTGCGCGGTACGACGCAAGGAAAGATATATAGATCATTGAAATAAATGTTCTATTTGAAGTCTTTAAATAACTTTAAAAGGAAAATTGGTCCATGAAGACAATTTTCATAAAATTTAAAGACTAAAGAGCACGCATGCACTGAGTCGCTTCTCCTTAAATGTATCCATCCCCTCCCACTCCCTTTCATTCACACCCCTTTCCAAATCTTGGAGAACTTTAACCATAACCTGGTTAAATTTAAACCATACTTTGGTTAATTTGAAACCATAAATTGGTTAAAAACATCTATAATCGCCTGGTAGATGAAACTACACACGGTATAGTGAATATTACCATATAGGTTTGCTTGGGTTAACACAGGGTGTGTAGTTGTCCATTTCCGAAACCAGGTGTATAGTAAAGTTTAACCAAATTAAAGTAAATCTAACCCAGGATGTTTCTTCAGTGTCGTCGTCCGATGAAAACTTCTGATTCCAAACAAATTCCGATTCAATGTAATTTCCAGAGCAGTGGCGTGTCACGGAAAAAAAAGAATGGTGTAATTTACTATTCGCATAGCTGATTTTGGCCCCTACCCAGAGTTATGAAACATTAGAGCAGGAATCAGGTCAATTTCACTTGATACTTGGCCAAATGTTCCATAACTCTGGTCAAGTTTATCTTAACTCTGATAGGGGCCAAAATCAGCTGTGCGAATGGTAAAATACACCATTGGGGTTTTTTTTCCGTGATAGCGTGCAATTCGGCAACGTTGTAGTTTGTCCATTTAAATCCATGAAAAATATCGACATTTTGGGTGTTCGGTGAACACCTTCGCATTCGATCTTATGCATGGGTTTAAATGGACACAGTACAACGTTGACAAATTGTACGCTACGCCACTGTTCCAGACACAAACAAAGATGGAGCACTACGCTAAAATACGTAAGGCCTTCGTACACGCTCAAAGTAGGATCGTCAAATTGGCATCGGTGAGCTTAAATCCACCGCAAACAATTGAATTGCAGAACCTTACATTTCTAAAATTCAAACATAACCTTGACCAAAACACCTCCAAAACGGGTTTATTTGCTTTATTGACTGTAGATTGGTGAACAGATGACACAACATCCATCGTTACATAACTCAGCAGTTTGATCGGGCGTCAAATTGCACAGTTGTTTGACAACGTTTTAACCAACGAAACATGTAACGGTTGGCTCACCTGCCGTTTTATGGTGGATCTAGGCTCACCGATGCCAATTTGACGGTTCTAATTTGAACGTGGACGAAGGCCTATTGGGAAGATTTGAGGCACACTGAATTTTCGGGGATTCAACAAAATAACATGTAAAACAACAGTCAACGCCTTTAGATGTCGCATCATGGTGTTGAACGGTGACATTCGGTAGAGACAGGGGGGATAGGCTGTGGCAGCTAATGAAATGCGCTTATCGACGCCTCCTTCACTTAAACTTTCGGAAAATGAGGATTGAGCTTCTGCAGGCCAATTCCGCTCTCATGAACGACACGAAACGAGATAGCCGTGGGGATTAATTAATCCCATTGGTTTAAACGGCGTCACAAGACTATGTACGTAAGATTTTGAGTCGTTCAAGTCGTTTGTTTCAAACATAATGACTATCAATTAGTCTTGTTTAAATAAGCAGTCACGTAATGCCATTTAAACCAATGGGATTAATCGATTCCTGCACTCTCTCGTCTCTTGTCTTTCAAGAGAAAGAGAGCGCCCACGTCTTGCTGGGGGTTCCATCAAACCCCCTCAGAATTGGACAAATGGGACTCGAGTACAGAGAAAGAACTGTCAAGTAAGTAGGTACTTCCAGTATTCGAGCTAACTCTATACGAGTACATTTTGTACTCGAGATTCGAACGGTTTTTAAAACCGTTATTAAAGAGTGATCTGGAACTTTCTTTTTCAAAAATTGAGATAACCTTGTCGAATTACACTCCACAGTACAATGACTGAAAATAATATTTGACTTTTGAAAATCAATGTCGATTAGGTACACTTAAATTTGAGTTTGGAAACTGTCCTCTTCCTGATTACAAAATGTACTCGTTGAGACAGTTCGAATACTGAAAGTACTCAACAGTTCACTTTTCAACCTCGGCACTCAAGTCCCATTCGACCTACTCTAAACCCCTAAACGATTGATCGATTCTTTTGCATAAGTTCAAATTACAAACCGCCACTGCGCATACAAAAAACCGCTGCGGAGGAAGAAAATAAATTCGTTTATCAACGTTTGTTTTTTTTCTTTTTTCTTTTACGAATTGTTTCAGCTCCCTTGAGCCTCGTACCTTGTCTTCGGAGCCGAGCAAACGGAATTACCGGCGTGCACAGCCCACTTGGACTCCAACGTTTTCAACTCAAGACGCATGAATAGAAGCCTCCGAAATCCTTCTCCTAGGAATGTGTATCACCACGCAGAAAACGACGACTCAAAACAAATTGAAACGGACATTCTAGAAGCGAGAGAGACATGAATGATTCCTCCTTCTCCGTCGACTCCTGCCACCCCCACCCCTCTCATCCCCCTCCCCTTTCCTTCTTATCATTTATCCTCCCTCACCCTCTTACACCCCCGCAGCTTTATTTCGTCGTCGATAAGGTGAAGGCAAATTCGACTTCAACAACGTCGACATCGCCGTTTTCTAGCGCCGGCGGACGTTGGCGTCAACGTCAAGGGACGAGCGATGGCGGTGGAAGCGGCGGCGGAAGATCACGATGTCGCACGAACCCACCCGAACATCATTCGGCGTCACCCGCCGCCGCCAATCTCTCGCTTTCCTCGCGACGAGTGACTATCAGCTCGTCGACGCGCCGTCTATCGCTCAGTGCTTTGATAGAGCGAACCGCGGTGAGTCGTCCGCCGACGGAGATAGCTAGTTTCACACTCACTGGTCAATCGCTCACTCAATCCTCCGAGCCGCAAACATCGCGAAATCATAGTCAGTTTTTCCGTCATCCGGCGAAATATTTCAAATTGTGCTCGCAGATCATCGTTTCCGCTTCCGCTCGCCGAAAGCAGTCCAGTTCCGGTAAAATCATTTCGTCGGTTCCGGCGAAGAAAACCCGAAAACCGCGTTCTCCAGCGACAGTGTCCGTGCGGGTCGTCTCGAAAATTAAAAAGCAGTCGCGCTCCTCCGAAAAACCGGCGAACGGATCGTCGCGAACGCGAAGACCGCGCGCTCCCTCGTGGAAAGCTTCGGTGGAGAAACGATTGATGTTCAGAAAGAAAGCGTTTCCGGTGCATCAGAAAGTGATCAGTGATCCGTGTCAGTTCAACGCAGTAACCGGTGACTCCGATTGTGATTTTGCCGACGACGTTCAAAAAGCCGTTAAACTCGTGCTCAAATCGAAAGTTATGTTGATCGGAGCCGATCAATCTTTGAACGTAAACGCGTATAGCAATAAGATTAACGGTAACGAAAGCGGCGGTGAAGTGACTGTAAGTGCCGAGTACCTGGCGAACACTTACGATTATTACCATCAGCGACACGTGGATAATCTTAAAAGTATGATCGCTGAGCACGCGATCCAACCGGACGAATCGTTTTGTCAACAACCGGAAAGGAAGAAGATTCACATTCGAGAGGATTTTTACTGTGAAGCGGATTTTTTGATGGATACAGAACTGGAGCAGAGCCGACCTTTGAGCGAATCGTCGGATTCGTCGATCTCACACTCACTTAACGAAGACAGTATGGATCTCTTGTCGGAAGACATCGATAAGTGTCGGATCCACGAACAGAAGATCAAACCAAAAATCACATTTACTCACGTGACCGGCACAGATTTCAACAAAGCCGGTACAAAGGACGGATCGTCTGAGAAGAATTCGAAAGTTTCCAGCCCGCTTTTGGAGGTGCCTTCGTTGTTCTTGGATTTGTCGTCGGAAATGTTGAGGCCGCCTCTCGGCAACATGTAAATTTAAAAACCATCTCATTTTGTGATCCTCAAATTCTTGTCATTTTTCATTTTTTCATTATTTTTTGTAAAAAAAAATTCCCCAGCCATTTTAAATAACTGTTTGGACTTTTTGGCTATGGCAATTTTACGGTGCAATAACTTGCCCCGGGAAAATTACCGGGATTTTATCGGCTGTGCACTGAAAAAAAAAAAAATTGGTTGAAGATTCAATAATTCTCTTGTTAATAATTCGTAACCTCAAAATGGTTTTGTAAATTTCACAAGATGGGATGCTGGATCAAAAAATTCCAATTATTAAACTGACAAAATAGATTTTTTAATCGAAAATTTCTTTATAAAAGTCAAGTACCCATTATTGGATTAAACAATCTGTGTCACACGTTTAACAATAAAATCTGTTAATTTAGCATTCTATTTTGTTAAAAGAGCAAAATCATTTTGCGGTGACGAGGACGACTAATGTTTTTATCCAGTGTAGTGTAGAGAAGTTAGTTATTCAGTTATTCCTAAACTTATTTTTAAGTTTGTTTTGTTAGTTCACGAGACACACTTTACGAAATCAGAGCGTGGTATATTCTATTCGTCATTGGTCATGAACTACCGAACGAACGTAAGAGAAAATTTAAGATGTTAAAGAAGCCGCTGTCTTTTCAAATAATCTGTGAAATGGCTCTTATTCGCCGTGCAAGTTATTGAATCATACTTCTCAGTAGCAATGTGACATGTCCGTCATTATTAGAATGATAGTATATCTATACATTCTTTTTTTTATGTTTCATTTTTTATTTTTTTTTCTTGCCGTAAGAAAAGTCGAATTTTCCTTTGTAAAGTAACTTTTTGTATTTTTCGAACTCTTAAATGTACCTAAATAATTTTAAGTTGTACAAATAATACTATTAGTGATTATTATAAATACAAGTGATAAAAGTGATTATGTGAGTGCAGTACTGTTTTAGTGAGATTATATTAAGTGATGATAGTGACTTTGGAGTTTATTTCTCTGATTTTTGTTATTCAAATCGACCCAGTTGAAGTTTTTTTGGAAGATTACAACCCCCCTTCCCCCTCCCGAAATATCCTAGAATAATATCATTGAGCCGGAATCAACTCATCTTTGCTCAAACCGCTCATTAGTAGCGAATATCGTGTAAATTGGAAACGTTGCGCTGTGTAATTTAAGCCCAGGCAAAAGATCGAAGTATGAGGTGTGAGGTGAACACTCTTGAATTTGAAATTTTGCGTGGGTTTTAAAAGGAAAAAAACGCATCTCTTCCTAATTGCACGCTCAGGCTGTCACTAACCGCGTTTATCGCATGAGAAGCACGAGAATAAACTCACTTGTTCTATCTAAGCGAGTGAGGGTTTGATAAGATTTGAGAGGCAAGAAGAAGATACATGCTCACCTGAAAAATGAGAAATTTTGTAATTATTGCAACCTCAAGAGGCGAAAGTAATTTAGAATCTGATATTTTTTCAGCTTTAATTCGAAATTATTAAGTTTGATTGCAGCGAGTAAAGGGTTGTTCTTGGCCTGGTTGCGTACCGCTCTAGTAAAATGCAGTGGCGGCTCGTGCACTTTGACAACAATGTTTTGTCTCCATTTGACTGCATGTAAAACAATCGATTTGATAGTGGACAACCGATTCAACAACAACAATCGATAGTTATACCAAAATTCAAATGGACGACAAACATTGTTGCCAAATTTCACGAGACACCACTGTAAATATGACTCTTCGAAGGAAAGTATAAGTACATAATTATTTCTTCTCCAAATCAAACATGGCTAGATTTATGGGTTTTTGGTAGAGGTTTAGGGTCAAGTGCTATGAAACGTTCTCATCCTAATTTTGCGACACCCTGTAGAAGTGTATAGGACCTTTAAGAAATATCCTCCTGCAGCACATACTCCACTTCAACACTTCAATATACCACTTCAATATACCTACCCCGCTTCTTAGATCCAGTAGCGTAGCGTGCAATTTGACAACATTGTAGTTCGTCTATTTAAACATGAAAAAGATCGAAGTACTGGGTGTTCGGTGAACACCTTTGCATTCGACCTTTTACATGGGTTTAAATGTAAAAAAATACAACGTTGCCAAATTGCACGCTACGCCACTGATCCAGCCCTGATATCAATCATCGTTGACGTTTCAATTCTTTCTTTGGTACTTATGAAGTTTTTCTCCATAATTTCGTCCGATTGTGTTTTTAAACGAACTTAAACGTTCCAAATCGACAAAATTGTCTGTAAGTAATTTACTGTCGAGAGTCTCTTAAGAGAAATTCTTCGTTAAAAACAGTGCTCTACGACTCTAAATTTCTTTAGGAAATAATGATTTATTGAGTTTTTATTCTAACCTATCGCTCGAATTCCGACGAAAAATTGAGTTGGTAGGTACCAAAGAAAGCGTCAAACTTTGTGTTCTTATAATCGTTGATTTTAATTGGAGGTAATCCTAAATACTTACAATTAGTTAAAGTAAGCAGCACTCATAATGATCCGAGATCGAACAATTTTAGAATCTCCGTCTTTAAGTATGTCTTAAGTAGGTTTTTAGGATAGCTGCACATACTACATCGTTACCGTTGACCAAGTAATCAGTCACTGAAAAAAACGATTATGATCGATTTGATTGTAAACTTTTACGTTGTCTATGAAAGACGCTATTGGACTAGACTTGAATGACTTGATTGGTGCTCTAGTAACCATAGTTAAATTGCCCACTTGTAACAGGTAGAGTTCATTTCAGAAGTACCTAAACCGATAGTCTTTGGCGATAATCTTCAAATCAAAACATTACTTGCCTACAACTTTAACTTATGATTAAAACCCCATTCCTCCATGAATAGCCAACGCAATGCATTTTTTTGTTCCTTTCCACCATGTAATATGATAATATGAGAAATGACATTGGTAAATTCCAAGGATTATCGGTCGAGGTGCGCCCATACACTTCTGAAACGACTTTTACTCATGGGTAGCTTTTATAAAGCTATAGACTGTTTTAGTAGAGCGATATATCGTATCGATTGCCGTCTTAGGGCCTCTGCGGTTCCAAACAAACTCTGGTTCAATGTAATTTCCCCATAAGCGAACTTTTTAACGGAAATTTAGGGTATTAAATCAAACAGTTAATGCGACCTTTTTGCGATTATGCGTAAAAAAACATTTTTTGTGTTTTTTCCCCCATGCGTTTGGAGGTTGGAATCACCCAAATGTTATTGTTGTTGTTGTGGAATTGGCGGGATTTCGGGAAATTCTAATTGACCTACAATTGCAACTTTTAATCTGTAATATCTTATTGATTTCGGCAGTTTTAGTCAAGGAACCAGGCATAATTAAGAATTTTCGAGGACGTAGAATTCAAAATCGCATGAAGGTCACATTAATTGTTTGATTTAATACCCTAAATTTCCATTCAAAAGTTCGCTTACGGGGAAATGACATTGAACCAGTGTTTGTTTGGAACCAGAGGCCCTCAGACGGCAATCCATACGATATATCGCTCTACTAAAACAGTCTATAGCTAACGGGAAACTTAGACATAGTTACCATAGCAACGGTCAAGTCTTACAATGCTCGAATGTCGCGCCATCTAGGCGGACCGTATCAGGGGCTGGGAGAGGGGCTACAGCCTCCCCACTTCTTTTGGGCGGAGGGGCTAAAAATCGGGAAAAAGTAATCACTTGAGACTTGAGAAGCCAAAAAAAAAAAGTCATCACTTTTTAGCCCGCCTCCCCCCCACCTTTTTTTGGTCACGGTCCGCCTATGAATGTCGTAATCAATAGTGTCGATACAGTCTTTAATATCGGCTTATCATAAAAGTAAACGATCAGCCCGTAGGATGCATCACACAACGGAAATAACACATGTGTTAAATGGTATATCGTGTGTTGCGTATTGCATATACTCTGGTCAGGTATATCTGTCTCCGCTATAGTACTTACTATATCAAACGCAAAAGTTTTGGCAGTCAACAATTTTCACCGAGAGCAGGAAGGAGGCACCGATGGCGGATCTAGAAATCTAGCAACTGTGTATCCTTCCCATTTGAATGCATGAGAAATAATCGATTAGTAACAGAGCCATGGCCCCTTCAAGAATCGATTGTTTCTCATTCATTCAAATGGGATGAATTCATGGTTGCCAAATTGCTGGATCCGCCCATGGGAGGCACAAAAGGTAGCAAAAACTCGCAGATAGTAGACTTTTCGGTATAATAGATCTGTTTACTTTTTCCAAGATGCAAATCAAAACATCAGGACAACTTTTTCACTGCAAGGCCTCATTTCATGCCTCGTCCCTGTCGGTGAAAATTCTTGACTGCCAAAACTTTTGAGCTTGATAGTGCGTCTCTCATTGCCATGCCAGTATAATTACGTGTATGGAAGTTCAATACTTAAAACTAACAGTCAGTGGCGTAGCATGCAATTTGGCAGCGTTGCAATTTGTCCATTTAAACCCATGGAAAATATCGAACTATTGGGTGTTCGGTGAACACCTTCGTATTTAACCTTTAACGTGGGTTTAAATGGCCCCAGTACAACGTTGCCAAATTGCACGCTACGCCACTGCACAGAGGTTTTCCCCCCCCCCCCTCTATCTCTCTATCTTCCTATTTTTATTAACTTTTTAAACAAAAAATGGGGGACGGGTTTAATCTATGCCATCTACTCATCAGTGACTCCGGAATTAAATACGCATCTTAATATTCCCAGCGTCTCCGTCTCGTATAAAAACAAGGATAAGTACGACGTAAACATTGAAAAAATAGAGAGGAAAAAAACCTCTTCCCATTCAAACCAATGAATTGTGAATAGAGAAAATGATATAACAGTGGTATGGGAGCTCATAGATTGGAATACTCTGAATAGTGAATGGATGAATGGAAAGAATGGAAAGAATTCAATGAATGAAATGACGGACACGTGGGCCGTGTTGCCAGGTTGTGCGGCTATTTCTCAAAAATATATATCAATCAGCAATGGCAAAGGCAAGATTTTAATAAGTGAACAAATGCCGATTGTGATACAACTCGTTCTAATAAGGGTCAATAAAAAAATAAAAAAGTTTATAGATACAAGATTTGCAGAAGTTTCTTTAAAATCGAGTAATACGTGTAATCTTTGCATTCCATGTAATTTATGTTGATCCTCCCAGTATAAAGTTTGTTTCAGAAGTGTAAGAGGTGTAAGTGTAGCGCTAATCTTTGGCTAATATTTTCAATTTTCATTTCTTGAAATCAAATCGAAACCCATATGCCTCCAAGTCCATTGTTGGGCAAAAATTAACTTTTGAATAATCATGAATAGTTAATTAAAATAATTAACATTACTCTAATGTTATTCCTATCAGTGATTGGAAGTTTTAACACTACCGCAGTCATTCAGCTTATGAAATAAGTTGGAAATACTGGTAGTGTTAAAACTTCGATTCACTAATAGGAATAACATGAGAATGATGTGAATAATTTTAGTTGATTATTCATGATTATTTCAAAGTTAATTTTTGCCCAACACTACTTCCAACTTTAACTTTTTGATTTTGAAGCGTCCTTCAATAAAAATATACAAAGCTCTCCAATGTCATTTTTATTCAGTCCCACCATGCATTGTGAGACATAAAGTTGACAAATTCCAAAGATTATCAATCGGAGTCCGCCTACAAGTCTGAAACGAAGTCTATACGTAATCTTTGCTTCTTCTACGAAGTCTTGCGAAGAGCGCCGTGCTATCCAATCCGACTAAACCAGAGCTGCCAGCTGCCGTTTCGCGTATAATAAATGGCATTTTTCTTTTCACCGATTTAGAAAAGATCACCTTGTTCAATTCAGTGTATGACTGTACTGCACGAAAATACTCTGATCTGTCATCTTTTCTCAATCGGTAGAAACACCGTTAATTAATTAAAATATCCACAAGTTTTTTGAAGTCATCAACGACTCAACCGGTTGAGGAGAGATTCCAGATGCGATTATTTTCGTGCATTACAGTTATACACTGAATGACTGAACTGAACTGTGTATAATCTTTTCTCAACCGGCGGAATCATCGGTGAATAGAAAAGTGCCACTAATTATATACGCGAAACGGCAGCTCTGGACTAAACTTATAGGCTTTGCTCTCAAGTTTATTTTCAATGGAGGTTTAAAAATAAATAAAGGAGAGAAAGTCAAAAATCTCACGCGTGCTAAAATTAGAAAATGCGCGCTGCATGCGTAAACGTCCTCTTTCCATCTTTCTCCTCCTCCTCCTCCCTCCCCCCTTCTTCCACCCCTGCCCGGTCACTCTATGGACGACATACACCTCATTTTTCCGCGATGAAGAAGAAGAAAACGCGGTGACAAATGTGAGACGTCAGCTTCAACAACCTTGAAGGTGTCTGACCTCCTCCTAGCCCACCAACTCTCTGATTGTGAGACATCACTGACGTACTTACAACAAACTAACACTATATGGCTCATCAACAACCTTACTTAATTTTGCGGACTGTGGCTTAATTGTTTGGTGTTGGACGTAAACGTGTAGAAAATGTATGAACAAAATCAACATTTACGTGAAGCAATTAATACGATTTATCGATGTCTCTTCTATTTGAACCATAGAAAAGAATCGATCCTCAGGGGTTTCAATCGAACCTCCAAGAAATCGATACTTTTGAGTAGATTCAAATGAGTGAAAACCAATAACAGCATCGTGGAATACTGAAATACTGGAAATTTAATACGTCGATCTGCAGGATTGATATCACTGCAAAGTTTGCCAGAAATCAGGTTTAGGGTTTGATTTAGCCTCATTTCCTACGCATAAGATTAATATTAAATGATACATTTGATTGCAAGAAAATCAAGGCAGCATCCAATCTTCACATTTTTACCAGTTATAAAAGTACGTCATGAAACCACTTGAATCACATTGTTGACACAATTTTATAATTGAAAAATTGACATAGGTACCTCCATGGTTGCCGTCACAACAGCGAATTTTCTATAACATCTGTCCAAAACGAAACATCGACAATACGTCATCAAGAAGCCTTGTTGCGAGCTTTTGCTTCAACAATTTCAATCTTAATAAATTATCCCTGGCAACATTGATTCACATGACACTTCAAAGTTATTTCAATTTAATATCAAAGCCCTAAAATACTGTTATTGTTTGATATTTTAATTGAAGTACTTTTGTTATCAAAATGACATAACTCAACTAACAAGTTTTTTTTTTCTAAATTATTGAGATGTTATGAAAATAAACTTGACACAAAAATGACTTAGGTAACATTCCAATTTTTCTATCGTGGTGTGGAGTTCTAAAATATTTTCGGTGCATTATTGAGTTCTTTTTAAAATAAAATTACTAGGATCCGTCGAAACTTTTTAAGGCAAGTGACTGTCTAGACTTCTCAAGTCGAGACATCCAATTTTTTTGACATTTTTCGACCTCAACATATTTAGTTTAATTTTAAAGTTAAGACTAAAAAAGAAAATAACAATTTTCTATAGAAATTCTGCCGAAAAATTTGCTAAGGAGATTGTGGAACATTTCAAACCTAATGCAAATATTTGTCAATTTTATTGCACTATCATTGCATTATTATTATTTTTATAATCAAACTGAAATGTCATATAAGTCAATGCTGCATTTAAGAAATTCTCAAAACTGATTTGTATAGCAAAATTTCGTAACCAGCAAACTGCAAAGTGTCTTATGCGAATTGGGAACGTTGCATTTTGTCCATTAAAATCCGCTGTAAAAATTCAAAGTCGTAGGCCCGTGCGTGTTGTTCACTGAACACCTAATATAGTTCTACATATTTACAATAGATTTTAAACGGACAAAATGTAACATTGCTCGATTGCACGCCACGCAGCAAAATGGGCAGATTTTTTTTTTAATTTGGCAGCCAAAAATCAGCAAGTTAAAATAACCTTAAATATCGTTTTGAAGCTCAACTGCCTTTAGACTCTCTATGTACAGAATTTTCCTGCTAGAATCATATGTTGGAATTAAAGTGAGTGAAATTTAGTCCAAAAGCTTTTAAACGATAAGTTTAGACAATTTAAACAGTTCAATTTTTGACCACTAAAATTCGTCATCACTGCCGTCGCTGCGCGGCTCGCTTCCACTACTGTTCATAAGCTATCGACTCGTGGAAAATTATTCATCCTGCTGGCTGATAGCGGTTTTTCGTACGACAAGACAAGATAAAATCGATTATTTCCATTGATTTAGACGAGTCACGTGACACGAATGAGCCCGACACTAATCGTAGATTCAAAAGAATCGACGACTAGTGTCGGGCTTCATGTCACGTGACCGACAGAAACCAATAAAAACGATCGATCGAAACCGCGATCAGCTTGCCGGACGTTTTAACGGCGCACAGTGGATTGAGTCAATGGGACAGACCAGACATGGCTTAGCGACTTTAAATGCGTATACATTTGTTAATACGCATTGTAGAAGTTGCAAAGTGATTTTATTGGATTTACTGTAAAATTCTCTACCAGATTCACTTTTCATAGTTTGTTTTATTTACCGTAAAAACATTAAAACTAGCATTTTTAGTCGCATATTTTCACTCGCTCCACTGTGCGGCGTTGAGGGTGGGAAGGGACAAAAATATATGTATTGAAAAATAATAAATTGTGAGATTTTATAGGCAGTGCACTGTTGCCGGTTTGCGTGAATTTAAAGGAATTCCCAAATGGGGCTCTTACAAACTTTTGCTACAGGGGATTGAAGAGTTGGTTCTTGCATAAAATCCTGTAAAAATGACGATGAGTACACAAAAAAGTCACAAATTCACTCTCAGAATCGGGCTTAGTGGCGAAGAGACGCAGGCATCATGGGAGATTCCTATCTAAATTGAGGCATATCTCTGTGTTTCCGTAGAGAAAGTGACATAATAGACAGGAATCTCCCATGACACCTGCGTCGAACCGCCCGCGCCGCGCCGTTACGATCTTGCCGTTATGGCAGTTATGTGAGTTTACTACTGAATTTTAGACTTTCTTAGTGTGATTTTTGTGATTTTTGCTGGTCTTTACCTGAGATTGGACTATTTATTTGCTTGTAGCAAAGGTTTGCAAGAGCCCCATTCAACGCGGTGATCTCACCGATGGAGAAAAATATTGGGCATTGTAGTTTAGTAGTGTGACTTCAACCCCTGTCACAGGAACAAAATTGTTTGAAGTGAGTGAGAATCGGTTGACTTCTGATGTTAACTTCGTGATTTCGAAGATTTGCTTTGATGTCCAATCAACGCTTCAAAATGTTCGAACTCTGTTCAAAAAAAAGTTCTGGCGAAAGCGACATTCCGAATGATTAAATTAAACTCTGCAAAAAAATTATGAAACTCCTGAACAGAAATACTAGTCGAAAAATGGAGAATTATTCCATGCTTGAAATTCTAATTGAAATCACTGAAAATTTTGTTTAAACGACAAGAAATTCTCGGCATATGCATCACTATCGAAAACAGTCGGACAGAATTTCTTGCTGTTTTAAAAATCATTTCTGGTGATTTTAAGTACAAGCGTATGGAATTTCTGGCATGGAATAATTCTAGCCTTTTCCATCGCTGAATTTTCATTCAGAAATATCATAATATCTCTTCGAGGACTATATTGAATCATTTGAGCTACATCCATGGGGAAAAATTTTCCTCTAAAAAAGGCAACCTAAAAAAAAAGTTTCCAAAAATAAATTCTATCAGTTTTTAGGAGAATTCTGACCTTTTTTTTTTTTTAAAACTATGACCATTCTGGCCACAAATTCTCGCATTTTTTAACCTGGACCATTTGGCAGTTTTTCGCTAAATAGTCTGGTAAATATAGCCAGAATACTACTTAAAAACAGAAGGATTCTCCTGAAAACTGCCAAAATTTCTTGTTCGGAACTTTTTATCAGAATTCTGGCCAGTTTTGGTAGAACTTTATTTCTCCGTTTGCCATTTTCACCGTAACTTTTTTTACTCAGTTGGGCAACATCGCATTTGACATCTAACTAGATAGAATAGCACGCGCAATGGAGCGTCAGAAATTCTGTGAAATATTATGGTTTACATGCAGTTGCAGTTGGTTGGTTGTCTGCAATCGGATTGCCATTACCAATTCACCATTGCCATCGCAGTAAAGGTATGTGTACCTACCTAGCTACCTTAACAGCGAGGAGCTGAAATGCAAAATATATGTATATAGACGCGAGTAAACACGTTGCGAAAATTGAGAGTGGCGTTGCATGCAATTCGTGCAAGACGCACTGCGAGTGTAATTTAATGCGAAATTGACATGAAATTTCCGGCCCAGATCGCGTGTGACGTCACTTCACGTCGCATCGCCGCCCGCTTGGAACTCTGCTTTAGACGATTGGATATGTGTTGACTGCTGCTAGACATGTTCTTGACTGTTGTAACACACGTAAGTATCCTCAAGTCCACGTAAAAATGGCCGGTACGTGCCAGGCGAAGGAAATTGTCAGTGGCGGTTCGTGAGTTATGGCAACAATGTATTCTCTCCGTTTAAACCTATGCAAAAGTATCGATTTTTGCAAATCGATACTTTTGCATAGGTTTAAATGGCAAATGAGCACTGTTGCAAAATTGCACTGGAAACTCAATGGCGGCTCGTGCCATCTGGCAACAAATGTCTTCGCTCCATTTGAATCTATGTCCAACAATCGATTGCTGGTGAAGCGCTGCTTCACTTTCGAATCGATTGTTTTACATGCAATCAAATAGAGGGATGACATTGTTGCCATATTGAACGAGCCGTCACTGTGGAAACTGTGTTCCTTGCAAGGATCTGAATTTTGACTGAAATGGGGCTAACTAACTAGCAAACTCTGCAAACTTTTGGTATAAGAAAATGGATAGTTGAATCTGACTTAAAAACCAGGATAAATCACAAAAATCACACTAAAATAGTCTAAAATTCAATCGTAAACTCATGGCGGAGCTACATAATATCATGGGAGATTCCTGCTGTCTAATTTGTCACTTTCTATGCACTCTGCGGGAACACTAAAATTACATAGGAATCTCCCATCATACCTGCGGAGCTCCGCCATTGCCATCTTGCCGCTACAGCTATTTTCTGAGCTAATTACTAAATTTTAGGCTTGTTTAGTGTGATTTTTGTGGTTTTTGTTGGTTCTTACATCAGATTTAACTATTCATTTGCTTATAGCAAAAGTCTGTACGAGCCCCGTTTCCATGGGTTTTCTTTCAGTGCTGAGTTGTCTACTTTTTCACGCACATGCCAATTACTATTTTAATTTTACATGAATCCATGTTACATGTGCAGAAAGTCCTCTATATGAGACTATGTAGCGAAAAGGTTAACTCGAAAAAAAAAAAAAAGAAAGAAAACAATGAACGCACAACTTTCAAAATCTACTCATGAAGTTGTAAACGCCATTTTACAGTTCCTAAATTTAAACAGCGCGCTCCATGTTACATGTGCAGAAAGTCCTCTATATGAGACTGTGTAGCAAAAAGGTTAACTTGGAAAAAAAACAACCAATGAACGCACAACTTTCAAAATCTACTCATGAAGTTGTAAACGCCATTTTAAACGTCTTAAATTTAAACAGCGCGCTCGCTACTATACTAGCGTTCAAAAAACCCATCACATCGGTTGGCTACCTGGTTGCAATCCGCTGAAAGTAGTCCCTGTTTAAACTTTCCCTCAAATTTTTCTAAGTATTCTTTCGCCGATAGCCGCAGATTCACCGCCGTATATATTGCACGTTAAATCTGGTATTTATATACCGCACGCATGATAATCACATGATTACAACATTTTTTCGTTCTGTAATGCTACTTCTGCAGGCCGATCCTTTATACTTCATCGTTAAACCGATCGTTAAGACTGTATGAATGATTCTATTGGTCGAAAATCGTAAAACTTGGCCGTTGCTATGGTAACCATCCTTAAAAGTCTCGTTGTATAAAGACTACTCATGAGTAACCTTTAAATAGCAAGCACTTTAACGATAGTTACCATAGCAACGGCCAAGTTCTACAGTTTTCGACCAATAGAATCACTCACAAACAGTCTTAACGATCGGTTTAACGATGAAGTAAATGATCGGCCCGCTTGGTTTGAGGGAACCGGTGGGTTTTCGAACGCTAGGTATATCTGTACCGTCAAACAAACGACTTTTCTAGTCTTATAGTCACCAAGTCAGTCCAGTCCAGTCCAGTCCAGACATCCACCAGAGCAACCAAAAATGTTAAAACTAATTAACTAATGGAGCTGTTGCAAACTTTTGCTACAGGCTTATTAATAGTTGATTACGGGGTAGTACCCAGTAAAAATAACGATTAGCGCACTAAAAAATCACGAAATCCTCTCCTAAACTCACAAAATGCTTTTAAACTCGAGACCGTAATGACGGCCGGGGCCGTGGTTTTCATTGGGGTTCCCTATCTTCAATCAGCGCCATCTACTCGAGGTGTTCTCGCAACACCACACAAGAAGAAGAAGAAGCATACAATTGCCATAAGAAAACCGCGGTTTCGGCCGCCATTAAGGTCTCGCATTTAAAAGCATTTTGTGAGTTTAGAAGTGGATTTCGTGATTTTTTAGTGCGCTAATCGTTATTTTTACAGGGTATTACCCCATAATCAACTATTAATAAGCCTGTAGCAAAAGTTTGCAACAGCTCCATTGCGTAAGACTGTAAGACTGTTATAGTATCTTTGGCTAGTTTCGACTCGAGGAGTTGCGTTCCACGCAGTCACGCAGTCCCGCAATCCGCATTCATTGACTGGACTTGGTGACTTGTATTTGCTTATTTGATATTACTGTAAATGCGCGCTGTTATTTAATTCGCGGATTTTAATAGACCTTTGCGTCTTTACGAATAGATTTTGAAGGTTCTTAATACGTCCCATCATTTTTTATTTAAGGGAGGAGGGGGATTATAAGGGATGTTCTCAACTACTGTATCAAAAAAAAGAACAAAAACAAGAAAACAAAGAATATTTTACATAGGTCTTGTGGTTGCAGAGATGCAATTGTTTGGCCAAAATACATGGTCCTAAATAAAGAATTGAACTGATAATGATTGCAGAAACCATAAGATAAGTTACAAATCTGAATTTCACAGGAATAACAAACAAATACTGCCTCTAAATCCAATCAAGTTGTTTTAAAGCTTTCAAACCAGGAAAAAGCAGACAAATATTCGAAAACTGCAAGGAAAGAACACGATAAGTCACTTGTCATGTTGCACTTATTAGTTATTATGCAACTTTTCACCTTCTCCGAACAAATGATAGGAAAGCATTTTCCTTCAATATTTATCGTAAAAACTCCTCACATGGTCATCAATTTTTCATAATGGAAACTTCCAATTCTGTTCGAATTTCCTGTAAAATACTAAGAATTAATTGTTGCATAATTATCGCGACATGACAAGTGACTTATCAGGTTCTCTGAGTTGTCTTCATTCAGAAAATGTGTGCAAGACAGTGACGGCGCGTGCAATCAGGCAACGTTGCATATGGTCCATTTAAAGTCATAAAAAAGGTCGGAATGTTGTGGGAGTGCACATTCCACTACCTCTAATCGATATTTTACAGGGGTTTAAATGTACCACTTGCAACGTTGCCATATTACACGCATCGCTGCTGCGGTGTAGGGATGATGATGATGGCGGGCATTTATTTCGTTTCAAAGATGTGGTTCAAACGGAGGTTATCAGAAGAACAGAATCACTTCCAAAACAGGTTTTCATTTGAGTGAGTTCTCAAGAAATATCAGGTCATCGTTGATACAAGTACGCAAAAAATTATGCTTTTTTTTTCACTCAAGGGCTTTCGACAGGCAAACAGTTCTGACAAATCAAGCGTAGGTAACTATTCGTACCTGAGTGTATCGTTTTTGCATACACTCCAAATTGAAGGCGCTCCTATTTTAACTGCAAGATATGAATCCGTCCAATGGGTTGAAATGTTCCATTGTATCTATCTGTTTGTATTTCCTTCGACTGAATGTGACATCAGAAGCTTTTATAATTTATTTATTTTTTATTTATCTATTTTGACTCATTCAAATGTCAGCCATCTCGGAATTTTGTTTAAACGCATTTATTGAGTTTATTAAGTCAATTTTGGAACCACCGAATGCTCCCAACGTTATATTTTCAAAAGATTTTTCACCAAACGCGGATCCAGCAATATCTGGCAACTGCGAATTCTTCCTATTTAAATGTATAAGAAACAATCGATCAGAAAACAGACCACGATCCCCCTCAAGAATCGACCGTTTCTCATACGTTCAAATGGGACGGATTCGTGGTTGCCAAATTGCTGAATCCGCCCATATTTACACCAGATCCAGACTTGACCCTTTTTATTTGCTATGTAACAACAGTATTTGCGACAGACCAATTGACATAGGTTGTTCCCACTCGCGAGCGCGTGTGTGTAGGCCTGTAGGCACCCTCCCATTCAAGAGGTGAAATTTAGGCCAACGTTTAAATTTAGATGGGTGTAATTCCGATGCTTATTATTTGCTAAAATTCGGTCGAAACTCGATCATTCTTGGAAGGGGGGATCGTGTTTATCATTCCTGGTGAAGCCATTACACCTCATTCGTCAAATGACTTCGACAGAGACACGAACACAGACATCTCTCGAAATGAGAGTAAACAGTAAACTATGCAGGATAGCCGCCCCCTCCTCGCCCCCACCCACCGTCATGTCACCGTGTTGCATATACACGAATACATACATATGCGACTATTTATGGAATAGCAAATGGAATTGGTCAATGGACGAAGTTGTGTTTTTAACTATCGATTTTCGGTCCGACTCGACTCGATGATGTCATTTTATGAATGAATGTTTTGAAATCGAAGCTCTTTCAACACGTCTAGAAGGAACCAGAGGAAGGGGTAGAAGAGTAAATAAGAGGAGAAGGGGAATAGGGGAAGAAGGAGACATCGAACAAATTAGATTAGCCTCATTCATCAAACTGGAATGGAGAGGCTCGTGAGACGTGGTCGAGGTGCTGTACTAGAGCTTCATCAGTTCTGTCACACCCGTAGGATTCGCAGAGTTGATTTTATGCTTGCCGAAATTAGTCGGGTCGAGGCACAGTCGATCAGTCAAAGAAAAAAATACCTGAGACAGATAAACATAAAAAAACGAAAATTCTGAAGGGGATTTTTTGGAGGGGGACATTGGCGTTGCGTGAAATTTGTCAACGTTGCATTTCATCCATTTAAACTCCTGTATAAAAGGTCAAATTAGAGAGTGGTCACCGAACACCCAATATCCAGTGGCGAGGCGTCCAATTTGGTAACGTTTCTTTCCCCCCTCTAAACACATTAGAAAGGTCGAAACATCTGGTCATCGCCGATGGCCGAAGCATTCGATTCTTTCAGTGAGTTTAAATGGAGAAAGTACATCGTTGTCAAATTTCAAGTCTCGCTACTGCGATAATATACAGGGTGTCCCAAAATTGATAAAAAATATTTTTACCACGTATTTTTGGGGCCAAAATAAGACTTTTTTTTCCTATGAACTCGTGTCCGAAAATGCCCCCCCTCGGAGCTACAGCCCCCAAAGTTTTTAAAAAAAATCGGTTTTTCTTCGATTCTAGCAACGGATCTCCGTAAAAATGAATGAAAATTGGTTTCCAAGGGTGATTTTAGGCGTTCTTTCCGATTCCGGGGTCGAAAATTTCCGAAAGGGTCAAGAAAGGGGGGTTCGAGGGGGGTTGAAATTTTAAATTGAATAATTTTTTAGTGCTCCGTAAGAAAATGAGAAAAATAACAAAAGAATCTATTGGAACAAAACAAAAGGAACATTTTTGATCTCTTGTGTTTTTTTCATAGGACACACGGAAAACGAGTAAAATCGATTTTTCGCCGGGAGCGCACAGCCCGATAGCGCTGCTCTGTGCTCTCAACTGACTCAACGATCGACTCGACGCAACGCGGCACTGAAACAGCGCTATCGGGCTGTGCGCTCCCGGCGAAAAATCGATTTTACTCGTTTTCGGTGTGTCTTATGAAAAAAACACAAGAGATCAAAAATGTTCCTTTTGTTTTGTTCCAATAGATTCTTTTGTTATTTTTCTCATTTTCTTACGGAGCACTAAAAAATTATTCAATTTAAAATTTGAACCCCCCTCAAACCCCCCTTTCTTGACCCTTTCGGAAATTTTCGACCCCGGAATCGGAAAGAACGCCTAAAATCAACCTTGGAAACCCATTTTCATTCATTTTTACGGAGATCCGTTGTTAGAATCGAAGAAAAACCGATTTTTTTTAAAAACTTTGGGGGGCTGTAGCTCCGAGGGGGGCATTTTCGGACGCGTGTTCATAGGAAAAAAAAGTCTTATTTGGGCCCCAAAAATACGTGGTAAAAATATTTACTATCAATTTTGGGACACCCTGTATAATAAATAATAAGTGTTGAACAATGACTCCGCCACTGAGCCCGTTTCTGAAAGTGGATTTCGTGATTTTTTAGTGTACTCATCGTCATTTTTACAGGTTTTTATGCAAGAATCAACTCTTCAATCCCCTATTGCAAAAATTTGCAAGAGCCTCATTATTTCTTTCTCGGAAAACTCGGAGTAGCTTTTCTTCATAGGAAAAAAAAAAAAAAAAACTGAAAATGCATTCAAGGCAACTTGGTTAAGTGCGCCCGGCGGGCCGATACCCTAGGAAGGTGCTGGGACTACTGGGGACTGGGGGTGTCATCACGCTAATTTGTGGATCACCCCGCGGGCGTCTGAAGTGTCAGTAGTGCGCCTCTAATCTAGTCGCCCTACTTGCGCGCAAGAACCTCCAGCAAATTCCCCCTCGCCCTCACCCCCCCCCCTTTACCTTCGCATATAAGCCCCATGAAGCATCATGCACGAAGCTCGCAGATTATTATTCATCGGTGAATGACTAATGGGAAACACAACGTTGCCATATACATTCTATCCACTGGCGGCTCGTGAAATGCGATATATCGATGTCCGTTCCATTTAAAACTATGGAAAAGTATCGATCGTCAGGGGGTGCAATTGAACCCCCAAGAGGTCGATACTTTTCTATAGTTTTAAATGGGGTGGATATCGATTTATCGCATTTCACGAGCCGCCACTGATTCTATCCCATTGAGCTCTTCATTTTAAGCCAGAACTAATAAAAAAAAAGTAAGAGGCAAAGAAAGCTTCCGTTCATGCTGCCTCACTGTGGGATAGGACTCACCATTGGCGTAGTGTGCAATTTGGCAACGTCGTATTTTTTCTATTCGAACCCGTGTAAAAGGTCGAATTCGAGGGTGTTCACCGAACACACAATATTTCGATATTTTTAATAGGTTTAAATGTAGAAAGTTCAACGTTGCCAAATTGCACGCTACGCCACATGGGACTTACAACATAGCGTCGCCCTCTTTAGTTATAGCTCGTTGACAGTGGCGTAGCGTGCAATTTGGCAACATTGCTTTGCGTCTATTTAAACCTATGAAAAAGGTCGAATGAGAAGGTGTTCACCGAACACCCAATAGTTCGATCTTTTTCATGGGTTTGAATAGGAGGACAGAAACGTTGTCAAATTGCACGTTACGCCACTGCTCGTTGGTTGATGATCACCCCCCCATCAATTCCAATCTGAAAATTGCTCGTTTGCCAAAGGCTTTTAATTTATGATGATTTGATGGCAATTCACTGGAGTATCATATGAAGGATCTGTTTGGCAGCGCAGGAAGAAATATGCTGATTAATGAATATCTAGGCCCATACGGTGTAAATGTGAGTACGTCACTCTCCACTATCACTATATATACGAATGTAATAACTGCTTCCTCCCAACTGCAAGCAGGAGCAAGGTCTCCATCTCCTGGCCTCCTCTATCGTCAATACATTGCAGCTGATCCGTAATAATCAATAATTGAGGCCATTGCTGGGGTACACTGTAGGTTCGGCCTACTATAATTATTAAATTATTAGTGAAATTTGCGCAATAATAAATTGGTACTCGGTACCAATAAATTAGTACCGGGTACCAACTAACCAACTCAAAGAGGTACGGTACACCCAATTTTATTGGTTGCACTTATCCAATATAATTGGTGCCAGTTTCCTATTAATTTGTAGGAGTACCTAATTTTTGGTTAAAGGTGACCAATTAATTTGATTGCGCAAACAATCTTTCGCAATCTTTTGGCCTATTAATTTATTTTTTTTTTTTTTTTTTTTTTAAAGCCTTCTCTCCATCCAACTGGAGCAAAAGTTTGTAACGTAACAGCTGCAGACTTATATTGAACTAATTAAAATTACCCCCAAATAAAAGTGAAGGAATTCAGTCAACTTTCAAACAACTCACTTTTGATTTGAAGTTAGCAGGCTTCACGATCCGTCTGCACCAAATGATGCCGCAAGCATTGTTCCCTCTAGTAATGTTGCCAGCTTTACATTTTTAGTCCCTCTGCAGCGTACGTTTCCCATTATAGCTTCGATGCAAATTATACTGATGCGGATATCAATCCAAAATTTTGTCACACAGATCCAAAATCAACATTCAAAAGTGCGTTTGATGATAGGTGAGGCTCATTAAAATGAGGTGGTTTTTTAAACCGTTACACATTGCTATTAGACCCTCAGTTGCTGGGTTTTATTTATTAAAAAAAAAAAAAAAAAAAAAAAAAAAAAAAAAAAAAAAAAAAAAAAAAAAATCAAGAAAGAGCCTTATTCAAAATGGGCAAAAATGGCTTCGGCCCAGTTTTGTTTGAGATTTCGGGAGGTGATAGAGCATGATTTGAGGCGTCCAAAACTGGCCTTGTTTTTGATCTAGCCCCAAGGGAACCGGCGGGGCGGGGGTGCAAAGTCAAAACACAAAATCCGCCAGAACTTTTGAACGCGTTAATCGATTTGAAAAAACTTTTTTTCAATCGATAGATCTTTTAAAGACCTTTCTTTTTATATACATGTTTTTGTATTTTTCATGGTTTTGAGTCAAGTTTTGACGACTTTTTGTTTTTTTCAGTTTCAAAAAATTTACATTTTCCCCCCTGTGCAAAATTGTTTTGCATGGGTAAAAATAAAAAACAGTCGTAAGAAAAGCTCTTTCAATTTCCTTTTCAACCGTTTAAATCCGATTGCGGGGCAACGCTTCGTTACTGAGTTACGCGCGCTCAAAGTTGCCAAGGTCCGACCTGGCTGAATCTAGAGGCCTCCCGGTTTCCTGCCTCACACCTTTGACGCCGCGCTTTTTGCCTTATGCGACCAGCTGCTCAGCAGATATTTCGAAAGAAACATCTTTTCTATTATTCTAAGTAATTTCTACTCATATAAACCCCCACCCCCACCCCGCACTTATGATTGACTCCGTGGAAACCAACTCCAAATCCAGTAGTATGAAAATATTATAAACTTCATGTGAAAAATGTCTCGATATGAGTTTAGTCTTTATAAGTAGGGGTATCTGAACAGAGTGTGCGTAATAATGGTCAATTTTTCAAGTAAGCATATTTTGTATTATTCCAAGGATTTTCTTTTCTTATCACGCCGCGCTCTCAGGTTAGCGGTATTTTCGAAAAAAAAACATTTTTCACAACACAGGTCAGGGGTAGAACTTTCACTCTCTTCACGCATGCTCTATCACCTCCCGAAATCTCAAACAAAACTGGGCCGAAGCCATTTTTGCCCATTTTGAATAAGGCTCTTTCCCGCACTAGTCCGTGCAAAATGTGGTGATTAATATTAATTCAAAACCTGGCTACAATGCGTTTACGCAACTCGTAACATCACGACTCTATAGTGTGTTGAACTCCCAAGCTCACGTGTACCTACACATTTATTTGAAAACTTGACTGAATCTTTTGATGATGATGAACTCACTGATGGCGTGCCTTGCAGTGGTCAAAGGCGAATCCAGCAATCTAGCAACTGTGTATTATATCCATTTGAATGCATGGAAAACAATCGATTAGCTAAAGGGCCATGGCCTCCTCAAGAATCGATTGTTTCTCGTACATTCAAATGGGATGAATTGTGGTCGTTTCAAGGATCTTTAATGGTATTCTACAATCCATTGGTTATTAAATCAGGCAAAGCAACGATAACATATGTCAGTTGAGTAAGTATATTAAATCAGGCAAAGCAACGATAACATATGTCAGTTGAGTAAGTATATTAAATCAGGCAAAGCAACGATAACATATGTCAGTTGAGTAAGTATATTAAATCAGGCAAAGCAACGATAACATATGTCAGTTGAGTAAGTATATTAAATCAGGCAAAGCAACGATAACATATGTCAGTTGAGTAAGTATATTAAATCAGGCAAAGCAACGATAACATATGTCAGTTGAGTAAGTATATTAAATCAGGCAAAGCAACGATAACATATGTCAGTTGAGTAAGTATATTAAATCAGGCAAAGCAACGATAACATATGTCAGTTGAGTAAGTATATTAAATCAGGCAAAGCAACGATAACATATATGTCAGTTGAGTAAGTATATTAAATCAGGCAAAGCAACGATAACATATGTCAGTTGAGTAAGTATATTAAATCAGGCAAAGCAACGATAACATATGTCAGTTGAGTAAGTATATTAAATCAGGCAAAGCAACGATAACATATGTCAGTTGAGTAAGTATAACAATGGCTCATGGAAATATTTCCATCGATAATTTTATTGATTGAAGCAAATATTACATAAATATCTTCTGAGCAGGGGCGCGCAGTGATTCAATTAAGGCAAGCAAAACGAATAGTACTACAATGAGGAGCAATGGGAGCAATGGAGCAATGTACGCGGGGGGGGGGGCTAAGGGGCTGAAGCCCGCCCCCAGGACCTCCGATTTTTGGGGGTGGAAGGGAACGGGGGAATAATTTTCAGTCAAACGCTTAGCAGTGCGAGCCCCTCCCAAGAAAAATCCTATACGTACGCCACTGATGAGGAGTATACTTACAAGTATAGATAGGTACCCCTTTCAGAAAGAAATTGATATTATCTACTTTCTAAGCGCAGAATTTAGTTAACCCTTTCTTGGATAGTGGTACACATGTGTACCATTTTATGTAACATGTGATTCTATGGAATTTAAATGGACATTTTTCAAAAAGTTGTGTGACCCATCAAAGTTCTTAAAAAAGTGTCCTCTTTCGAACGGTCTAAATAAATCTCAAAAAAAACCCAAATCCCAAAATGCGTGCATGAAAGGGTTAAATGACCGACAAATTATTGAGTATTAGTAGGTTTACTATAAGTATAGATAATTGTTACAAATTCAGAAAGTCTTGGGGCAGGCATACCTTGCTTGTTTGTACCGCACGCCCTCTACAGTGAGAAGAATGCTAACTTTTGCTGTAAGCGATTAATTACTTAATTTTTTAGTAAAATCCAGCGAAAGTGTCGATGAGTGTACGAAAAAATCACGAAATTCATTCATCGACTCTCAAAATAACATTTAACCCTTTCCTGCACGCATTTTGGGATTTGAGTTTTTTTTTACATTTTATTAATTTTTTCAAAAGAGGACAATTTTCTAAAAACTTTAATGGGTCACTCAACTTTTTTAAAAGTGTCCATTTAAATCCCATTGAATCCCAAGTTAAATTAAGTGGGACAACATGTGTCCCACCGCCCCTGAAAGGATTAAGTCAAATGCATTAATGCAGAGCTACAAGGGTACCGTGGGAGATCATTGTGTGGATCCTTCAGCCCCCCCTGGAGTTACCAATGATTCATATGGTATTCTGTGCTCCTAATTTCATCATAAACACAGCCGCAGGAATTTGTTTGGTTCTCAAATCGCATGTGACGCTACTAAATTCAGGGTAAATTCTGATGGTTATTGTCATATGCTTAAAGTAGGGGGTATTTTCAAAAATACAGCTCGAAGAATTTGTGAACTTTCGGGGATTAAAACTGTTTTCATCCCACAGAAATTGATCACTCCTCCGCAGTGGCGGCTCGTGCAATTTAGCAACCATGCTTTTTGCCATTTAAACCTATGCAGAAGTATCGATATTTTGGGGGTGCAATTGCACCTCCTGAAGATCGATGGTTTTACATAGGTTTAAATGGAGGGATAACATTGTTGCCACATTGCACGAGCCGCCACTGCTCCTCCGTCAATTCGAGATACCGCGGTTGAAGAGGAAAATATTCGCAAAGTAAATTCGCGATTCCTCTACTCCTCCCAATTCGATCCGAAGATTGGATTTATGCAGATACCGTGCGAGCTCAAAATAAAATCATAAGTATGATCCCGAGTAAAGAAGCGGAGAAAAGCGGGATTCGCAAAACCCGCCATAGATTGTTCTAATGAAATTATAGATGAAATGAAATTGTATAAATAAACCGAAGAGAAATTACGGAAATAAATCGCAGGAAAATACATCGGGTGTTGGAACGGGGCAAAATCAAGTCTCTTCCTTAACTGGAAATGCTATCATCTTCCTACCCCCTCCTCCCCCTTGGCGGGCTTACCTCCTTTGCCGTCTACCCTATGAACGAAAAAGCGATTTTCCCTCTTCAATCCGCTATGTATCTCGAAACGTGGTCGGGAGCGTATAGCGCACATTGGAACGGAGCAAAATAGCTCTCCAGACGAGGAAAGTTTTAATTAATTGCGTCAGTCATCGTCGATGTTTTTACAATGAAGCGCAACTCAATTCAACATTTCAACATTTCAACAACTCCCAGCACCATCATCACTGGTGACGCGTGGGTCAAAAAAAAAAGGGGGGGGTGAGGCTGATGATTATTTTGTTTTGTTTTGACAAATAAAACTCGATGGAAACACATCGGAACTAGAGTCCCTATATGTATACTATGAGCAGGGCTGCTGTTATGCGTATAATCAATGCTATTTTTCTATTCACCGATGATTCCACCGGTTGAGCAAAGATTACACAGTTCAGTTCAGTGTATTACTGTAATGAACTAAAAAACTTGCATCTGTAATCTTTTCTCAACCGGTTGAGTCGTCGATGACTTTAAAAAACTTGCGGATATTTTAATTAAGTAGGAGTTTCCACCGATTAAGGAAAGATTACAGATCAGAGTACTTTCGTGCATTACAGTCATACTCACAATCAGAACTGAACTGTGTAATCTTTTCTCAACCGGTGGAATCATCAGTGAATAGAAAAATAGCATTGATTATACGCAAAACGGCAGCTCTGAATTGAGAGTTGCGCCTTGTCATATTCTCCCCAAAATATTGAAGCTTTTTAGCTCTTAGATAATAGCGTTGTGCTCCGAAGGTTAAAAAAATGAAAGCCTTTTGAGCTAACCTCAGAGCACAGAATACTCTAATCAGAACGGAAACTCTCATAAGAGCCAATGGAAACAAGATTTGGAATTTACCAGCACCAACTGGCAACTGTGCCTGCTCACTTCTCAAGATGGCGGACATGCTTTTTCAGGTTATATTTACAATCAGAGTTGAAGCACCACCAATCACAACCCGGCGAGTGCTCACTTCGCGACATGGCGGCCCGAAGTAAAGAATGTTTCAAAATTAATTAGAGTTTCCGTTCTGATTAGAGTATTCTGTGCTCAGAGTACTGCGATAAGTTGTGAGGCTCAAACATTACTGGCAAAGCTGCCGATTTGCGTAGATTTAATGGCATTTTTAAATTCAACGATGAGTCCACCGGTTGAGAAAAGATTACACAGTTTAATTCAGTGTACGACTGTGTAAGATGATGCTGCGGCACATTTATGTTAGAGTTTACTGGAGTGAAAAACTCCTTCAATTTCAAGGATAGGCAAAACAATTACCCTCCTGTACGAATAGTTAACTAAAATCGATGTTTGATGTGAGGGCACTCATGCAGCCTCTATTGATTTGAACTCATACAAAAACTAAAACAAAGATGAAATTATCTAGGGAATACTAACTTAACTCTTTCAGTTCCACGCCCGAGTATATTCGTTTCTTCAATTAGGTCTGCTAGCGAACTTTCAGTTTTGTATTCACAGCAGTTGAGACTCCAAACTGTTAACATTTGAAAAATAATGATTATTAGAGCGCCTCTTCAATCCATTGTGTAAGCAAAATCAGCACTGCTGTGTAGGAATATTTATCTACCCTCTTAATTGATTGAATGAGTTTTGATTTGTCTTCGTAACCCGGCAGTTAAAGGGCTAAATGGAGGGTAAATTGTGGCAACGCTCAAAGTTAAGGATATATGCAACATTTATAAAGTCATCTAGGAATATTTAGCTATTCAAAATTGCAAATGTCGTTCTCGTTTAATAAGGTTGGCAACACTAAAAGGTTTGCGAGACAGTTAATGTAGGTACTTGATTTGAGTTGTAACAGGTGTGATCGTCAAACGAAATCCCTTGAAATTTTAAAATTAGGAGGAAAATTAAGAAAAGTTACTATTCTGCTTTTCCTAGAAATGAAGCAGTATTATGCAGTAGGGGCTCATGCTATTTGCCAATCATGTTTTTTGCCATTTGACCCTATGCACAAGTACCGATTTCTCAGGGATTTAGTGAATCCCCTGCAGAAGATCGATTATTTTACGTAGGATTAAATGGACAAAATCTGCTGTTGCCAAACTGCACGAGGTGCCACTGCAGTAATGCCTCTTAATGAAAACACCAACGAAATAATTCAGTCCTTTATTCACAATGTAAATCGGAAAAAATTGCTAAATTCAAGGTTTATAACCGTTTATAACTTTGCAGCGTTGTAAGTAGATATCCATTAATTAGAATTCTGATTTTTGTCACCGTCATATTTCCAGATATCTGGCAACGTTGGATTTCATCCATTTAAACCTATCCAGTAGGTCGAAATGGAAGGTGTTCTCTGAAAGTGTACACTGTACACCCCACAGACTTTTATTCTTTTGACTTTTGATGGACTTAAATGTACAAAATGCGACGTTGTCACACGCAGTAACGGTGTCCAGGAAATTCCCAGTTTTTAACCAATGTGCAGTAATGCAATCTCTGAACGCGGTGAATCAGGAAACGTGCACAGAACGAGATACGCAGGCATCGCGGGCACGTTTTTTTTTTTTTTTTTTTTTTTTTTTTTTTTTTTTTTTTTTTTTTAAATCCTGTCTTGTAGGCGGAGTCGAGAGCTAAAGGGACAGGATATAAATTAATCCCCTGCAGCAGCGTGACTGACAATGGATCGCAGGAATTGTTGAAGGATAAAAATAGATTCTGATGCGCTGGATATTATCCCTTCAGTGCGCAAATCTCCACAGAATCATTTTGATCTAAAAAAAGAAAAGAAAAGTACTCAAATTCTAAGTTGAGTGGGTCGTGGTATTAGGTTGTAGTATCTCTCTTTGAGACAATGAGTTCTGAGTAGGCACGTCTTACCATTCATTAATAACTAGCTGCAATAAGGCTGAGCAAAACAATACACGAAAACAACGGGCAATACACGTGTGACATATTCTACCTGCAAGCTCATCAGACGTTGACTATCAACACCAATACGGAGTATCAGCAGATATTACTTACTTATTACTTATATCAGTAGATTCTACGCGCGTGAGTACAACATTTCTCCCTGTCGGAACCCCCCCCCCCTAAATTTGCAAAACTTGCCCTTTATAATACAGCGATTTTGTCTCTTCAACTCACCTTATTTGTGTTGCGTCGTACTATTTGCAGGTTAAGACTTTTTTGGCGTCTCTTTCGGTAGGTAGGCCGAGAAGCAAGAGATGCGCGTAAAAATTGCGCAGCCTGCAAAATTTGACCAATGTTAAGTAGTATCAGTGGTGGATCCAGAAAATTCGTTTAGGGGGGCATTTGGAAATTGAAATGTGTAATATCTCAAGAGGCATTTTTAGACCGTGTCTTTGATGAGAAATTCAATTTTTGAGGGATTGCGGAAAAGGAGGGGGCGTCCCTTGGGTTCGCCACTGAGAATTATGTTAATCTGAATGTGAAAATTGTTGAACCGGTAGAAATGTACCTATGCAGCACTCCTTTTCACGAATTCAAATGTTTGCAAATCATTCACTGTTCTATCGATCGCGGTAGGAATTCCTCGCTTTTTCAAGGACTCAAGGCTATAAAAATATCTACGGTTTGCTTTGACATATTAATCAATGCAAAAAATATAGTTTGAATGTCTGCTTATCACACATGAATAGCAAACTCAAACTGCCGCGGGGATACATTCGAAATGCGCGCGCTCTGAGAGAAGCTCACATGCGTCACAGGTTGCCATCCCCGTCAATAAAATTAAATAAGAGAGCTTATCTTTCAGCGACATCCCACACACGGAGATCAAGAGAGCTCACCAGCAATCCAGCATAGCGTACTTACATACTGTGTACAGGGTGCCCCAGCTATATTGTGCCAGCTGCATTTTTATCGGCAACTTATAGTCATGAAAAGTTTTTTTTTTTTTTTTTTTTTTTATTTATTTATTTTTTGTATTATTATTATTTATTTGGCTTCATTCTCCTGTATATTGAAGAATCTACATCCACCTATAGACACATTGAAAGGAAAAAAGGTATTATAACATCTATGTCCTTCCGAGTTGACCAAATTCGAGATCGTCAAATCTTGTCACCTCAGCCGGGATTCGAACCCGGGACTTCTGGGTTAGTGGCCAGTTGCGCTGACCACCAGACCACGGAAAGTGATATTTTGATACCTAAATGAGAATGCCAGACCAAATAGTATAAACAAGAGTCTCAAAATGAAAGATGGCCTCTGATTAGCTGCTGATGCGCCTGTATCCAAATTAATTTGGCTTTATAGAAATTAGTATAGAGTCTCTTTGTTTTCGGCCGCTTTCCTCGAAGTCTGTTTCTGTGCAATATTCTTGCGCTTTAGTAGAATTTTCTTGTTAAATAGTTGTTTATAGAACAGAATTTTTTTTTTCGAAATTTATGGAGTATGTATAATTTTACTGTAGAATGAATAGGGCTATTTCCAATGAAACCTAAATGATTGCCTCTGACTGAAGTGAGTGGTTCTGCAGACATTTGCGCTACCAAAACAAACATAAAGTTTAAAAATTTTCTCTCAAAAGTCTTTTGAAATTTTATCAGTTCGCCTCAATTTTGAATGCTGACATTGAATTTGATAGCTTATGGAGCGAATTTTCATTAACTCCTCTTGAATCTAGCTTTTCTAGAACATAACCTCAACTTCATGAAAACACTAAGTTTTTTGGAAAAATTCACTTCTCAGAGGTACATTGAATGGAAAATTGATTTTAGAGGACGTACATGATATTTTACTGAGCGTACGGATGCAATTCCGCACTTTCAGTGAAGCTTTTGAGACTTTTAATTTTGTTTAACTCATAGTAGCGCACAAAGTCTTTGGTAGCGCAAATGTCTGCAGAACGTAAAATCTCTCTGACTGGATGGAATGGTGGGTCTAGACTATTTCCGGTCATACATAAATTAACATGTAGTATTTTTATTTTTTTTTTTCGGTTTATATTTTTCTCATAACTGGTACAAAATTTTACAAAGCAAAATTCTTTAAATAAATTATTTTTATATGAACAAATTGACGGATTGCGAGAAATGATGGGTATGTTGCAAATGTTTACTACTGTACGGCGTTATGGAGGGTCGAACAGTTTGCAATTTCGCATAAAAATCACATTGAAAATGTCGGAAATTAATTCTCAAAATCCACTCAAAAACTCAACTCGATTAAAAAATGGCGATCGAATGAGCTAGTCACGATTGGGAAGTCCCATCAAATCACAATTTTCTACATTGAGAAAAGATATTCACAATAGACGGTTTTAGTGCGAAGTCAACAGTTAGCCAACAACCACAACAATGCACTCATCGGTCGCAATCGGTTGTGATAAAACTCGCTTAGCGTTCCAAACTATCTCACTCACTCTCCCGTGACCACTATGTATATCCATCTCTTTCTAGTATCGAAATTCGTATACAGGGCCTTGTTTTACGACATATTATTATCAAAATCGCATTAAAATGCATCGAGAAATTCATTTCTGCCATAAAATTTCACAAAATAAGACTCTATGTACGATTTTTGAAATTAGAGTGAGATGGCAGCACATAGGGGTCACGTGAGAGCGAGAGAGACACACTGACTTTGTTTGGAACGCTCATCACCGGCAGTCGCCATTACTTAAACCCTCTATAGAGGAAGCTGCTTAGTTGCAATCAGATGGGACTCCCCCATTGAGAACCGCTCATCCGACCGGCATCTTTGAATTTTTCCAAACGTAGATATTTATTGAGTTTGTGAATTGATTTTCAGGCTTTTCGATGCTACTAGTATGATTTTCACGCGATTTAACACCAAATTACCTTCATTGAAGCCGTACCAAAAGTTTGCAACTGACCCATTATGGATTCAAAATTGATTCATTTTTTGTTGGATAAAAATGTTGGTCTCCAAATCTTTGGAATCGCAACACTCGTCGGATCTTATATTGCGAGACCAGAGTTGCCAGATTGCATGATAAAATTTGTCTACTTTATACAATGAGTTAAATGGGAAAAATGCGTTATTTCACCACCATAGAGCAAAAACTACGATAGCAGTGGCGGCTGGTGCTATTCGGAAACCGCATTTTGCCATTTTAACCTATTCAAAAGTATCGATTTCTCATAGACTCAGTGAATCCCCTTAAGATCGATTGTTTTCTACGTATTTAAATGGAGAGTATTCACTGTTGCCGCATTGCGCGGGTCGCCACTGTACGATTTTGTGACTCTTGTTTACACTTTGCGCCGAAAGAAACTCATAACAAAACAAACAAGCAAAAGGAAAACGAGAAAAAATAAACAAACAAGCAAAAGGAAAACAAGGAAAAATATCTATACTTAAAATAACACCTTTAATAATTCCTAATAGGCGAGGATTCAACGCTTGGCGCAAGAAACATCTGGTACGGTAGGTCTGCGACATCCTTTACACGTTAAATATAGAGAATATATAGCACACCTGTCTGCACTGCATACACATGTCACATCCCAAATTCCCAATTCGGAAGCACTCGACTCGAAATGACAGGCGATATTTTCCAAGCCGCCCGCTCGCTCTTTGCCACGCTCCTCACAAATTCCTTGGGGGATTTCTCCACCGAAGAAAACAGCGAGTAGCATATAACCTTCGACTGCCTATAGTTCAACTTTTATGTGCTTCTTATCAAAAGGTCAGCTTTTGAAAGGAGTTGTTGGAGATCATGGTCCAGTCCGATCGAATCTTCTTTAAGAGTCAACGAACGCCCCCTCGCTCTCCTTGTTAATAAGCTGCGACCTTGAACTTCCATGAACTACTCTTCATTGTTTTTGTTTAAACGAAATAAAAGGAGCCTTCCGGCAGGAATTTAAAAATAGACTCAAGTTGTATTGAATGACACTCAGGGGAGTTGCAATAAAGTGTTCCTTATTTACAAACCTGTCGAACTTTTTAGCTTGGTCGGATGAAGAAATGTAGCTCTTGGGTGGTTTTGTTGTAGGATAATATATAGACTAACAGTTGTAATGTAAACTGATGCGAAACTAAACTAGCGATGAGATTATTTAAAAGGTCAAAAACTCACTCTTCGCAGAGGAAACTTAGCTCAAAGTTCAAATGAGTAACCCGTGTGTGTATGCAATACGTGTTCGTTTTGCACCCCCAAACAAATTAACAATGTGTTGAATTAAGTGCCGTATTTCTCGTTTATTGGGTAGCGTAAACTTTTCTTTTCATATCACCGTGTTCCTCGCGACAAAGTCTAGCTGTAAGAATCTTTTTTCGAATTTGCTGTCTGAAAACCAGAGGCAACACAACCTTTTCATTCTGTTTTCGCGCGGGCGTTTAAATGAAATAAAAAGATACTATAAAAAAAAAAAAAAAAAAAAAAAAAAAAAAAAAACAAAAAAACAAAAAAAACAAAAAAAAAACAAATAAAATGAAAAACGCGGAAAGGTCGGAACAAAAATGTTTAAGGGTTTTTGTGAAATTCTCCCTGGCGACGCTCGCCGTGAGGCATCCTAACGTGTTAGGGCACTACAGGGAGATAATTAAAGAACTTAATTTTGAAAAAACGCGTAAAAAACTATTGACAACGAAAATGTACTTCTTATGGTAAGTATGACCAAAAAACCGTAAGCGCAAAGCGATGCGAAAAAAGCGAGAAAGAAAAAGATTACAGTAATACGGAAAGCGGTGCGAAAAAAGCGAGAAAGGAAAGGATTATAGCAATGCAGAAAGCGATGCGAAAATAAGGCGCGAGAAATAAAGAGAATAATATAACTGAAAATGAAGTGAAGCGAAACAATGGGGCTCTTGCAATCTTTTGCTATAGGGGATTGAAGAGTTGATTCTTGCATAAAAACCTGTAGAAATGACGATGAGTACACTAAAAAATCACGAAATTCACTCTCAGAATCGGGCTTAATGCCGGAGTGACGCAGGTGTCATGGGAGATTCCTATCTAAATTGAGAAGTATCTCTGTGTTTCCGTAGAGAAAGTGACATAATAGACAGGAATCTTCCATGATACCTGCGTCGAACCGCCATTGCCATCTTGCCGTTATAGCAGTTATATTATTACTGAATTTTAGACTTTCTTACAATAATTAGTGCGGTTTTCGTGATTTCCGCTGGTCTTTACATCAGATCGGCCTACTTATTTGCTTATAGCAAAAGTTTGCAAAAGCCCCATTGTAGAGTTGGGCAACCGAATAATCAGAAATAATGAAATGACTCCGACAACACTGAAAACTGGGTTTCCTACCTGAGTTGAGGAAAGGGAAACACACGGAAGGTATGGGTCAATTGACCCATACCTTGATTGGTTGATTATTAATTATTGGAATTATTCGTCGAATAATTCGATTGACTCGGCGTTGCCGGACACACCGAATAATTTCCGAATAATTTTTTGCCCAACTCTGCCCCATTGCTACCCTTAGCCGCCATTACCATTACGCCTCTCGCAAATAAAAGCAATTATTGAGTTATGCAGTGGATTTCGAAGGGTTTTTTTTTTTTTTTTTTTGCTGCAATTGTTATTTTTGGAGATTATTACATCAGAATCAATTATTAAATCGCTTTACAGCGAAGGTGTGCAACAACCCCATTCGTAGGTCGTGTTCTTTACACGAGGGTGCGAAACGTACATACTTCCAAGACTATCGAACTTTCAACATAGCCATGTAAAGGAATTCGTCTTTCTCACTCCTCTCCCATTCCATTTGAACGAGTGCTTTATAGAAAAAGACGGAGATAAGAGAAATCACAGGACATATCCTTTGGTATAATTATAATGTGGAATGTGCCAAAAATTATAACAAAAAAAAAAAAAAACAAAAAAACAAAAAAAAATAAATAATTAAAAAAAAAAAAACCGGTCAGATTTGACGCTTGTTACGATAAGCATGGCTCAAAGGCATCCCAGCGCCGCGCGAGGATATAACTCTTCCATTAAAATTGTAATAATGTTCACTTTCGGCGACAGAAATGACCATATATAAAAAATGAACATAGTTACCGGACGATGGTAATCCGCACCCGACTCGAATCCGCCAAAAGCGCTTGAAAGTATTCGCCTGTCAGGAGTCAGGTGACGATATTACTCTATCAGAAAGTCGCAACTTATTCATTACAGTTAATTTTTCTTAGCAGCATCAGCCAGATTTAACCATTCCCGACTATAGGAAACTGCAATTACGAACGAATCGAGTTGAGATTGCAAATCGCGAGAAGAGAAAGTAAAAAGTACGTAGCATTTTGTTATGAGGCAAGATAAGACGATTTAATCGAAAATTTGCGCCTTTTCGGTCATAAATCGAACGCTGGAAACCTTGAAACTAAAAGTTAAAACGTCGAGGACTCATCTTGAACATGATCCATTTCAGCATTCTGAGGAGTGACATTTCCCCTTCCGCGATGGGCATTCGTCCGCAGATAACTATTCGTACACGGTGGTGTGGTTTTTGCATAACGCTACAAAATGAAGGCGCTTTTTCAAAATCTACAACTCGTAGGTAACTCGTTGCGAGAGATGTTTGCGAGACAGCAGCGTGGTGATCAAAGCGATAGAGTTTGTTATGAAAAATCACGACCCGAATCACTGGCGGATCATGTGGTTTTGTGGAGAGGGACCAGAGCGGAAGTGTGCCTTTGAAATTTGTAATTTGAAGAGTAAAAGCATTTATGGGACAAAAGTTGATGTTTGAGACACTGCAGGGGGTGGCGTGAATTCCTGACCCTACTTATACAGCGCACCTCAATAGCCCGGCATCATGTCGAAACTAGAAAGTAAATATTTTGATTGTGAGGATGTTACCTAAATTCAATTCAGAAGCATACGTACTTACTTACCTATAAATGCAAAGAAATAAATTCTTAAAAGAATCTTTTTTCAAACAAAATAAAGAGCGATCGAAATATGAATCGCGTGTTACAGATATTTAGCAAGCCGATGAAGAGAATCTTGAGTGTTTTAAGGAGAAAAAAGGGAAAAAACACAGCGAATAAATGGAAAATTGGTGGGTTTATAAGCGATTTTATAGGTTTTATCGGCGTTTCTAAAACAAATCAGTACCCAGCGATGAAATATTTTTCAACTTGCATTTCACCAAAAAATGTGAGACGCTTTGACGACGGAACAAATTCATAAATTTAGAAGTATCGGAATTTCTGAAACAAAGCAACACACCGTAATGATGGATATTTTTCAGCCTGAATTACACAAAAAAATGTGGAACGCTTCACGATTTTGCGTGTCATCCTTGCGCAGGGGCCATGCTAATCTTCTCTGTATCGTTCCAATTTTAGTATATGTACCGCCGAGGCGAGTACGTTAGAGATGCGGCGACACTTGGGTATATAAACCAAGTGATGAAAAAAAGTTAGTCTCCGATTTAACGCTCTTTGAAAACGTAAATTTCCCGTAGTCGATGAATTTTTTGAGTGACAAAAAATGTACTACCATGTGGGGGGCTTACATAACTACATATGGTTACAGGCCAAAATTGAATTAAACTACCCGCGGCAGACTAGTAATCGACTGAAATCCGAGAAATCGCGCCACAATTTTTACAGTTAGCCGTGAGCATCGCGTGTGAGGCAAAGTGACTATGTGCGGGGCAAAGTAAAGTTCACAGTCTCAGCCACTGTCTAGCAACGTTTCAATTCGCCCATTTTAAATCACACAAAAGGTCGCTTTCGAGAGCTAGCGTTCACTTTTCACCCGATAGTTCGATATATTGCACGGGTGTTAATGGACAGACTGCAACGTTGTCAGATTGCACGCTACGCCATTGGTGGCGGGAGAGAAAAGAAGGGCAGGGACACACGCACCCAAATGGTCAGTATCTGGTACGTATGAATAAAATAACAGCAACAAAATGCATGGAGCTTAGTCCCTTCACTTAACCCTCTATATGGCATGGCGTTACCTATAGGTAACGCAGGGGTATTTTAATTTCTAAAAAATCAAGAAAGTGCATGTTTTTACCTATGAGTAACACCACATTTTTCGCCCTTTTTAAAAAGCTTGGGGTTGGAATTTTCAAAAATTCTTAAAATCAGTTTATTAAATTCACGAGAAGAATATTATATATTTTTCCCCCCGAAAAAAAAATAAATAAATAAATAAAATAAATAATTCATGCCATAGAGGGTTAAGATAACTGGCGTCAATGTAGCCACTGCTAGTGCTAAGTCCATTTTATTAAGAAAATAGAGTGATGACTCATGAAATTTCTGTGAAATCATCTGAAAATGAAAATATGGCGAACGGCCACCCGCGTAACTGTTTTTTGTGACGAATTGACGTTGAAACGTTGACGTTTAGAAGGATGAAAATACCAACTCCTCGGTGATGACATCGTATCGGAAAAATAGGATTTGCTTTTACAGAGGCGATCTTTCAAAGAATCCCCTACGGCGCGGCACCAGTAAACGAACTCCAGATTATCGTCATAGGGGGGATCGGGCCATCGGGGATCCAAATCCCATTGTTCAGGCCGGGAATTTTATGGTTCACTAGGCGCTGAATGGAGGCATGGAAGGGAATTACTAGATATTGATATTATTGAGACCACTCAGATCGTCCTCTTACCCGACCCCGAAGGGCTTGCGATCATCGATAAATTAGCGTCGATACAATCGCCGCTAACTCTGCCTCACGCTCAAGTAAGAGAACAAATCTCATCATCGTGGGGTTGGTCTCTCCAAAATTGGAAAGTAGGAAGAACTATGCTACTACAGAAATGATCCTGTAAAGTATAGTCTTACTGATCCAGTGCTGCCCACCCGGACCTAGCCCTGCACGAAGAGGACTACAAATGCGAGAAGCGCGCCCTTTCGAGTGCGGCAACGCTATCTAGCGGCTATCTAGTCGAGTCACATTTGCCGAGCGGAATGCGAGCGGGGTGACATTGGTCACATGATATCAGTATGCGTTGCTAAATTCATCATTGATGATGAATCATGAATTCTTTTTTTTTTTTTTTTTTTTTTTTTTTAGCACGAATTGTTTTCAACGGAATACTTTTGTCCTTTAAACTTTGAATGTTTCAGGCTGCATGTTGGACGTGCTTGAAGAAAAGTTTGCCAAAACCGCCACCTTCTCAAAAAATGGACTGTAGAATGCTACGCGAGTTTTACCGCAACATGATTGCGATCAATTGATCAGCGAGAAAATGTCGTGAATTTTTATTTCTAAGGCAATGGACGGTTTTAGTGTAGCGTTACAGAGTTAAACGGTTATCCAACAATGTACTCATCAGTCACCATCAGCTGTGACAAAACTTGCGTAGAAACTATTTCAGCTCTCACTGGCACGTGACCCTCGTGCATAGCTGTCTCTTTCTGGAGTCGAAATTCGCAAACAGGGCCTCATTTCATCACATTTTCTTCACTAAAGCGCATTAAAATGACTCGAGAAATTCATTTCTGCAACAAAAGAAAAAAAAAGTTCCCAACAGGTGTCTCGACAAAAAATCCGATTTCTTCGCAACACACATAACTTACACGATGCACGGGTTGATCAATGACGAAAAATTTTCAAATTTGTATTTTAACTAACAGGCAGTCCCTTCGCTCGCGTAGGACCGCTTGAAGCCGGATCACTACTTCGTGTTGTAATGCCTCGATTTTGCAGTTTATGCAAGAATACATACATTGTAATGCTTATTGCATTTTTTAACGATGAAGGCGCTTTACTTTTTCCGGTCCATTTTCGCAGAATGAAGGCACTTACCTAATAAAAAGGACCTTATTCAAAAAGGGTCATTCTGCCCCCCAACCACCTCAAATTTTGCCCAGTTGTTCACCTCTACTTGAGCCACCTTTCCCCCAATTTTCGTTGCGAAAGAAAAATGTGTGTGTCAGGGAGGGGGGGGGATCAAAGTTGAATTTTGAGAAAATTTTCAATGGCTCATAAAGTCTATAAAAGAATGAAGCTATCGAAATGCGGTCTGCACTAAAAAACGTCAAAAATTTAGCCCTTTCGGATAACGTGTGTGGTTTTTTTTGCGACCATAATCTTTGGCGTATTTTCAACTTTTATTCCTTCAAATCAATACCGAATTTGCCCCTGACTTTATTCTTTTGTGTTAAAAGTTTTCCTCATTTAAAAGTGAACACTCAATTTCATTTTTATTCATTTTCATCGATTAATATCAGAAATAATGTTGACAAATTCCAAAGATTATCGGCCTTTGTCCGCCTACACTTCTGAAACGAGCTCTAATTAAGTATTTGTTTTTGATTCGTGATGCATCAGTAATGAATTTAGCAAACGCATACTGATGTCATGTGACCAATGTCACCCCGCTCGCATTCCGCGCGGCAAATGTGACTCGACTCGATAGCCGCTAGATAGCGTTGCCGCACCCGAAAGGGCGCGCTTCTCGCATTTGTAGTCCTCTTCGTGCAGGGCTAGGTCCGGGTGGGCAGCACTGGATCAGTAAGACTATACTTTACAGGATCATTTCTGTAGTAGCATAGTTCTTCCTACTTTCCAATTTTGGAGAGACCAACCCCACGATGATGAGATTTGTTCTCTTTCTTGAGCGTGAGGCAGAGTTAGCGGCGGTTGTATCGACGCTAATTTATCGATGATCGCAAGCCCTTCGGGGTCGGGTAAGAGGACGATCTGAGTGGTCTCACTAATATCAATATCTAATAATTCCCTTCCATGCCTCCATTCAGCGCCTAGTGGACCATAAAATTCCCGGCCTGAACAATGGGATTTGGATCCCCGATGGCCCGATCCCCCCTATGACGATAATCTGGAGTTCGTTTACTGGTGCCGCGCCGCAGGGGATTCTTTGAAAGATCGCCTCTGTAAAAGCAAATCCTATTTTTCCGATACGATGTCATCACCGAGGAGTTGGTAGTTTCACTCTTCTTCTTTGGCACAACTGCCCCGAAAACTGGAACAACCGCCCCGGCCCCGGGGCATATTTGTGACACTTTTTGCACTTTTTTCAAACTTAAATATATCAATGTTTCAGCCGAGACAAAAATCGTACAAAATCAAATTAAATTAAGCACCAAAGAAAACTGATTGCCAAATTTCAAAACATTTTTGCGTTTTTTAGCTTTTTATGACAAATTTACGAAAAGTGGCACAACCGACCCCGGGCTCCCCTACACATTTTTTAATGCACTGCTACGCTTGTTGCATCCTATTTGAATTGAGATGCTGAATATGATATTTACCGCTTTGGAGATGTTTAACAAACATTCATGCAAGTAATAGAATAATTGTTTATTTAAAGTTTCGAAGTTACTGAGTTAGATTTCAAAAATAAACACATGATTAAAATGTTCAGAAAAACATTACATTTACATTGTGGGATTTTCAACATGATACGACGATGTCCTGTACCAGCGGCGGCTCGTGCGATTTGGCAACAATGTTTTCCCTCTATTTGATTCTATGTTAAACAATCGATTTGACAGAGATGCAGCGCTTCACCTGCAATCGATTGTTTTACATAGATTTAAATGGAGGAAAACCATTGTTGCCAAATTGCACGAGCCGCCGCTGCTCTATACGAAAAGACGTAAACAAACCGATCGCAATTTAATGGTCGTTAAATTCTTCTGAATACGATGTTTCGTGAAACAACCAGTAGCGTAGCTAGCTGAGCGCAAGCGCCGCGCCCCCCTGCCGATTCGAATGCTGCGTGCCTCTTTTTTAAGGAAAAAATTGACCGCTTATGTGGATAACCTATAAATTTAGCGCATTATGACCAACGCCTTTAATATGTCTTTGAGACAGATCCTTAAGAAGTCTTAGGATACCGACTTCAAAACGGATTCGTAAGACGTCTTCAAACACCTGTTTGGGCGAAACTAGAGACGTCTTTAACCCTTTCATACCTGAAACTCCTTTTTTCCTGGAACGGATTTTTGAGCAGCATTGGTGATCTCAGCGCCATTGTTGGTTTCCTCATATAAATTGATGCGCATATCATATTTTTTTTGTTTTCATTCAGACTAAATGTTATTCTTTCCATTTGAATGGACACCAGGTCTGAAGGAGTTATCACGGATTGAAGACAACTCATCCGCTTGTCTTTCAAGAGGAATTGAAGAAGCTTTTTGCTAACTGGGAAAGTTTGATTTATAACGCGAATAATATAGTAGCCGTATGAGCGGGACCGTAACTGTTTTTTGTGACGAATTGACGTTGAAACGTTGACGTTAAGAAGAGTGAAACTACCAACTCCTCGGTGATGACATCGTATCGGAAAAATAGGATTTGCTTTTACAGAGGCGATCTTTCAAAGAATCCCCTGCGGCGCGGCACCAGTAAACGAACTCCAGATTATCGTCATAGGGGGGATCGGGCCATCGGGGATCCAAATCCCATTGTTCAGGCCGGGAATTTTATGGTCCACTAGGCGCTGAATGGAGGCATGGAAGGGAATTATTAGATATTGATATTAGTGAGACCACTCAGATCGTCCTCTTACCCGACCCCG
>VMOF01000379.1:17726797-17874297 GCA_011764245.1 Trialeurodes vaporariorum
TAGAGGTGAACAACTGGGCAAAATTTGAGGTGGTTGGGGGGCAGAATGACCCTTTTTGAATAAGGTCCTTTTTATTAGGTAAGTGCCTTCATTCTGCGAAAATGGACCGGAAAAAGTAAAGCGCCTTCATCGTTAAAAAATGCAATAAGCATTACAATGTATGTATTCTTGCATAAACTGCAAAATCGAGGCATTACAACACGAAGTAGTGATCCGGCTTCAAGCGGTCCTACGCGAGCGAAGGGACTGCCTGTTAGTTAAAATACAAATTTGAAAATTTTTCGTCATTGATCAACCCGTGCATCGTGTAAGTTATGTGTGTTGCGAAGAAATCGGATTTTTTGTCGAGACACCTGTTGGGAACTTTTTTTTTCTTTTGTTGCAGAAATGAATTTCTCGAGTCATTTTAATGCGCTTTAGTGAAGAAAATGTGATGAAATGAGGCCCTGTTTGCGAATTTCGACTCCAGAAAGAGACAGCTATGCACGAGGGTCACGTGCCAGTGAGAGCTGAAATAGTTTCTACGCAAGTTTTGTCACAGCTGATGGTGACTGATGAGTACATTGTTGGATAACCGTTTAACTCTGTAACGCTACACTAAAACCGTCCATTGCCTTAGAAATAAAAATTCACGACATTTTCTCGCTGATCAATTGATCGCAATCATGTTGCGGTAAAACTCGCGTAGCATTCTACAGTCCATTTTTTGAGAAGGTGGCGGTTTTGGCAAACTTTTCTTCAAGCACGTCCAACATGCAGCCTGAAACATTCAAAGTTTAAAGGACAAAAGTATTCCGTTGAAAACAATTCGTGCTAAAAAAAAAAAAAAAAAAAAAAAAAAAGAATTCATGATTCATCATCAATGATGAATTTAGCAACGCATACTGATATCATGTGACCAATGTCACCCCGCTCGCATTCCGCTCGGCAAATGTGACTCGACTAGATAGCCGCTAGATAGCGTTGCCGCACTCGAAAGGGCGCGCTTCTCGCATTTGTAGTCCTCTTCGTGCAGGGCTAGGTCCGGGTGGGCAGCACTGGATCAGTAAGACTATACTTTACAGGATCATTTCTGTAGTAGCATAGTTCTTCCTACTTTCCAATTTTGGAGAGACCAACCCCACGATGATGAGATTTGTTCTCTTACTTGAGCGTGAGGCAGAGTTAGCGGCGATTGTATCGACGCTAATTTATCGATGATCGCAAGCCCTTCGGGGTCGGGTAAGAGGACGATCTGAGTGGTCTCAATAATATCAATATCTAGTAATTCCCTTCCATGCCTCCATTCAGCGCCTAGTGAACCATAAAATTCCCGGCCTGAACAATGGGATTTGGATCCCCGATGGCCCGATCCCCCCTATGACGATAATCTGGAGTTCGTTTACTGGTGCCGCGCCGTAGGGGATTCTTTGAAAGATCGCCTCTGTAAAAGCAAATCCTATTTTTCCGATACGATGTCATCACCGAGGAGTTGGTATTTTCATCCTTCTAAACGTCAACGTTTCAACGTCAATTCGTCACAAAAAACAGTTACGCGGGTGGCCGTTCGCCATATTTTCATTTTCAGATGATTTCACAGAAATTTCATGAGTCATCACTCTATTTTCTTAATAAAATGGACTTAGCACTAGCAGTGGCTACATTGACGCCAGTTATCTTAACCCTCTATGGCATGAATTATTTATTTTATTTATTTATTTATTTTTTTTTCGGGGGGAAAAATATATAATATTCTTCTCGTGAATTTAATAAACTGATTTTAAGAATTTTTGAAAATTCCAACCCCAAGCTTTTTAAAAAGGGCGAAAAATGTGGTGTTACTCATAGGTAAAAACATGCACTTTCTTGATTTTTTAGAAATTAAAATACCCCTGCGTTACCTATAGGTAACGCCATGCCATATAGAGGGTTAAGTGAAGGGACTAAGCTCCATGCATTTTGTTGCTGTTATTTTATTCATACGTACCAGATACTGACCATTTGGGTGCGTGTGTCCCTGCCCTTCTTTTCTCTCCCGCCACCAATGGCGTAGCGTGCAATCTGACAACGTTGCAGTCTGTCCATTAACACCCGTGCAATATATCGAACTATCGGGTGAAAAGTGAACGCTAGCTCTCGAAAGCGACCTTTTGTGTGATTTAAAATGGGCGAATTGAAACGTTGCTAGACAGTGGCTGAGACTGTGAACTTTACTTTGCCCCGCACATAGTCACTTTGCCTCACACGCGATGCTCACGGCTAACTGTAAAAATTGTGGCGCGATTTCTCGGATTTCAGTCGATTACTAGTCTGCCGCGGGTAGTTTAATTCAATTTTGGCCTGTAACCATATGTAGTTATGTAAGCCCCCCACATGGTAGTACATTTTTTGTCACTCAAAAAATTCATCGACTACGGGAAATTTACGTTTTCAAAGAGCGTTAAATCGGAGACTAACTTTTTTTCATCACTTGGTTTATATACCCAAGTGTCGCCGCATCTCTAACGTACTCGCCTCGGCGGTACATATACTAAAATTGGAACGATACAGAGAAGATTAGCATGGCCCCTGCGCAAGGATGACACGCAAAATCGTGAAGCGTTCCACATTTTTTTGTGTAATTCAGGCTGAAAAATATCCATCATTACGGTGTGTTGCTTTGTTTCAGAAATTCCGATACTTCTAAATTTATGAATTTGTTCCGTCGTCAAAGCGTCTCACATTTTTTGGTGAAATGCAAGTTGAAAAATATTTCATCGCTGGGTACTGATTTGTTTTAGAAACGCCGATAAAACCTATAAAATCGCTTATAAACCCACCAATTTTCCATTTATTCGCTGTGTTTTTTCCCTTTTTTCTCCTTAAAACACTCAAGATTCTCTTCATCGGCTTGCTAAATATCTGTAACACGCGATTCATATTTCGATCGCTCTTTATTTTGTTTGAAAAAAGATTCTTTTAAGAATTTATTTCTTTGCATTTATAGGTAAGTAAGTACGTATGCTTCTGAATTGAATTTAGGTAACATCCTCACAATCAAAATATTTACTTTCTAGTTTCGACATGATGCCGGGCTATTGAGGTGCGCTGTATAAGTAGGGTCAGGAATTCACGCCACCCCCTGCAGTGTCTCAAACATCAACTTTTGTCCCATAAATGCTTTTACTCTTCAAATTACAAATTTCAAAGGCACACTTCCGCTCTGGTCCCTCTCCACAAAACCACATGATCCGCCAGTGATTCGGGTCGTGATTTTTCATAACAAACTCTATCGCTTTGATCACCACGCTGCTGTCTCGCAAACATCTCTCGCAACGAGTTACCTACGAGTTGTAGATTTTGAAAAAGCGCCTTCATTTTGTAGCGTTATGCAAAAACCACACCACCGTGTACGAATAGTTATCTGCGGACGAATGCCCATCGCGGAAGGGGGAATGTCACTCCTCAGAATGCTGAAATGGATCATGTTCAAGATGAGTCCTCGACGTTTTAACTTTTAGTTTCAAGGTTTCCAGCGTTCGATTTATGACCGAAAGGGCGCAAATTTTCGATTAAATCGTCTTACCTCGCCTCATAACAAAATGCTACGTACTTTTTACTTTCTCTTCTCGCGATTTGCAATCTCAACTCGATTCGTTCGTAATTGCAGTTTCCTATAGTCGGGAATGGTTAAATCTGGCTGATGCTGCTAAGAAAAATTAACTGTAATGAATAAGTTGCGACTTTCTGATAGAGTAATATCGTCACCTGACTCCTGACAGGCGAATACTTTCAAGCGCTTTTGGCGGATTCGAGTCGGGTGCGGATTACCATCGTCCGGTAACTATGTTCATTTTTTATATATCGTCATTTCAGTCGCCGAAAGTGAACATTATTACAATTTTAATGGAAGAGTCATATCCTCGGCGCTGGGATGCCCTTGAGCCATGCTTATCGTTATAAGCGTCAAATCTGATCGGTCTTTTTTTTATTATTATCATTATTATCATTTTTTGGCACATTCTACATTAAACTTATACCGAAGCATACGTTCTGCGGTTACATTCTTTAGTGGGTTCCAAGTATCCCTTATTTGAGGATACCTACTGCATTCACCAAGGACGAACACAGGTTTTTGTTCTTTATTTTTTCTTTTTTAAATGTGTCGCTACGTACCAAAACGGTTTCCAATCAGATGATTTTAAAATTTGTCCTACGGTCCTCTGCTTCGCAAATTTTAATGACAATTGAAAAAAAAAAATATTTATCTGATTATTAGAGTGAACGACTTTTTCGGTATGCCACATCTTTAACCTTGGATTCGTAATTTAAAATACCTAATTAGTTTGTAATTAAAAACAAAAAGGAAAAAGAAGTTAAAATTATTGTGGCGAAACAGTTAGAGATTAGACGAAACTGGAAATAATTTCGCTCTGAGGAGCACTAGCTTTTAATAAATTAAATAATTAAATATGATTTAAATTTTCGATCATCGACTCAAGATCAAACGATACAGCTATGGGACTCAACTCGAGAGTTGAGACCATGGTATGTATAGGTATACAGGTAATCTTGCGAATGACGTCAATCTTGATACGAAAGAGAGTAATAGACTCGATGAGTCTGAGACAATGTCGGAGCATTTCCACTGTTTTATTTACATGTTTGCCTTTTTATTCGCGTGACTTTGATCGAGCCGATAAGTTTCGCTCATAAGCCTAGAACTGACTCTGAGTGTGATGACGATACGATGGTTCAAATCCCCCTCCCCCTTCTAGGGCACAATTTATACCGCGTGGGCTGCGCTGACTATAACTATACATTCTATACAGGGTGGCCGAAAAGTAACTTTAAAATGGTCATAACTTTTCAGCAAATGAAGATTTTTGAGATTGATTTGCGCCATTTTATATCATTTGAAGGGGCCAATTGATGAGGGGCAGTTCCAAGTAAAGGGCTCCCCGGGAGAGGCCCCCTCCGGTGAGGGGGGGAGGCTAGAAAATTTGAAATAGCAACCTCTATCTTGCGACACATCGTTTGAAAGGGCAAAAAATTCTAAGACCTTTGGCTTAAACCGCAGCTCGATATCAATTTTTGAGGGAAGGGGGAGGGGAAAGGGGGAGTCGTGCATAGGGGTTTTTTCGGGCACAGAAGGAAAGTTTCAAGGGTCTGAAATTTTGCGTTTTGCAAAGAAAATGATAGTACTTGATCAGCTAAGGACAATGGTCACAGAATAATACAATCAGAACGGATTCTCCGTCGGATTTTGAAGCAAATTCATTCCGCGCCCGCGATGGTGGGATGTAGCATGTTTACATCCAATATATAGGACATGATCCGCGAAATTTTCATTCTGAAATGCCAGTAGAATAAAAGTGAGGCCGGAAAATAAGATTTCTTTCCAGAATTTTTTTTGCTTGTTCACCCTGATTCTGCCGCCCTTGGGAGAGTGCGGCCCGGGGCAAGGGTACCCGTATCTCCCCCCCCCCCCTCCGCACACCCCCGGTGCCTTTGGTGTTTTCCTAAGTGTCGCGGCTTTGGAGAATTGGAGATACACATCACGTGTAAAGTTGTAAAAAAAAAAATCGTGTGACGTAACTGCGCGGAATTCCCATCTAAAACAATGTATTTCGGACCAAAATTTTATCTCCGGAACAACGAGACTTCTTTGGAAACCAAAGCCATATTTGTGCTCAGCTCATCAAGGACTTTCATTTTCATGATAAAAAACACAACATTTCAGACCCTTGCAACTGCTCCATTCGTTGAGAAAGTTGTTGTTATTGTACAAATTGACGGGGGGAGGGGGGGGAGGTAAAATTCGAGCCACAGAACCGCACGAGCCTCGCCGCATGGCAAGCCCATATGGCTCGATTATTACAGGGAATTTAATTTTCTTAGTCAGACTGTGCTCGGAAACAATTTTCTCGACAAAGTGTGCCTGATGAACCACGAAAAGCAAAAAAAAAAAAATCATCTGGTCCACAGTCGTCCATAAAACGCCATCTAAAATTCTGAAACCGCTAACAGATAAAAAAGACGGCTTAAAAACGCCTATGCAGTATGCAATTTGCACAGCAGCTCGGCAAAAAACCCAGACTTCGAAAAAACTACGACGTCATCGTGGTTTGTTTACATCACGTGGTCTTCCTCTTTAGTGAGGAGATTCGAGAAGGTTGGGTCTATACAATTAGTCCGAAAGAATTAGTCCGAAAAAAATTTCCGAAGATACCCGAAGATAGGCGATGGATTTAGTCCGAAATATTTACCATGGACATCTATGGCATGGTTGCCAGATTTTTGTTGATGTCAAGTAGCGCCATCTGAGCCGTGTTTTCTTCTTTTATTTTATTCAGAGTTCTTATTTGAATTTGAGTAATAATAATAAATAACCCTACTTTTAGCACAAAACTGTGCTGTTGCTGTTGGTTCTTTAGAACCAGAGAGAAACATAACTTTGTTTTAATAAACTTATTGCTAGTAAAGTGATAGTAAATATTGTCATCCATCGTTTACTCGACTATTCATTTTATCGTTTAATTTATGATTATTGATTCCATGCTGTTTTTGCCTCTTTCTTGCAATGATTAAAGTTAAAACAAAAAGTTGTGAGGAATCCATTTGAAATCGGTTTGAAGGTGGAAGTGTAATGGAGTGGCTATCTTTTAGAAGGATGTGTATGATGAGTTAAATTCCTCGCAATAGTAACGGCTAAAACTTTCTCACCTGGAAAGCGTTTTAAGAACTTATTAGAATTCTGTGTTCCATATCCGAATAGCCATTCTTAAGCACTTAAACTCTTGTGTTAAACCAGTATCAAATGAATTCAGCTGAATTAAAGTTTTTGTTGCAAGGTCTAGAAAAATGAGGCAAACAAACCAGAATCAAACTGCCCATGCTGTTACACTGTGGGCCAGGACTAATGACAACTAATGATATGGAGGCTGCTTTTTAAAACTTTGGTACTGACAGCTCTTTGTTTAGATGCATATAAACGTGGACGTCGCTCACTGCATGAATCATTAGAACTTTTGGCCACAAAATAGACTCAGTTAACTATCGTAATTAGTGTACATTAAAGCATAATTGAAGACTTGAAACATCCTTCCGCTTAAGTCAGCGTAGTTAGCCTTCGATGCGACCTCCATCATGCATCAATTTTTTGGGCCCCCCTAAATTTGTAGGTAACGAGTTTTTCTCAACAACCTAATGTTTGGGCTAAACAAATCCATCAGAGATCGGTGTCTCTTCCTCTCTTAAATCTAATGCTTTTCAAAGGAGGATAGTAAAAAAATCCATAGCGAGAGTAAGTACAGTCTCGGTGTCCATGCCAGTGATTCAGGCCCCGCTGCCCCAAATTCTTCTCTTTCAGTACTTGTGCAGCAAGTTCTCCTTTTTATCCCTTCTCCATCACCTACTCAACATCTCAGTGCGACCGAAGTCTTATTTTCACTTTTTCTCTAACTGACCAGATTAAGCTCGCTAAGAGCACTCCAAGAACTACTCTAACAGTCTTATTGAATTTTCTCCTCACAACTTTTTCTTGGCTCTTGGTCTCCTGCACCCCAAAAAGAAACAAACAGAGTTAAGGTAATTCATCTCAACAGCAAATAGGCCAGCCACAAGAAAGCCCGTAGAATGCACCCAACAAAGGCACCAGTGTTCAGTCTGGGAAAACAATGATACATGCATGGAGAAGTTTGCCAAATAACGTCAATTTGAAGAGCAGCATGAGAGTAAATCCCATGTGGTGTCCAAAACCTTTCCTACGTGCATTTCATCCACTTGCCAAACAGGCAGGGACGATCGAGGCATAGCAACTCTGTAAGCGCGAACGCGAGTGGGAGAAAGCAGGGGGAAAAGAGAAAATGTAACGGGATCGACCTTTCTTTCAAGCCAGGCGTCGAAGGCCAGACCCTGCCAGAAATTAGTGTTTGAACTGCGTTGCATTTAAGCCGAAATACAGTGAAAGACCCCTTTCCCTTTCCACCATTACATAACCTCCGGGGGCAAAAAATTAAAAAAAATAATTCCATTACATAACCTCCAGGGGCAATAAAATTTTTAAAAAAAAAATCCATTACATAACCTAGGGGCAAAGAATTTAGAAAAAATTCCATTACATAAACTCCAGGGGCAAAGAAGTAAAGTGTACGTAGACGCACGCTCTCCTTTCTCAAATAGGAGTATTCTTTTGGGGTCTAGCTTTCCATTAAGTATAATTCGTGTGTCTTGGGTCCGAGAGGGATAAAAGTGTTCTCTTGATCATATACTTATGTACATAAAAATCAATGTGTTCAACTTATTCCAAACCCCCATAGCTTCAGAAAATGATGTAATCTGACAGATTACGTTCTGCTTGGGGGGCAAGCGACCCTAAAAAGGATCACGCGACTGAAGAATCTTAGGTCTGCGCCCAAGAAAAGCAAGTATCAGGGTTCTTAACTTGGAAACCGCAATGTGGGGTGGATGATTACATAGCTCTTGCTTTCCGCAAGATTTCCACAGGCATGTGGGTAGACCTCAGTTCAGAAGTGGAGGCTAGAATCTTAGTTGATCATTGGAAGATTCCCAAAATTGTTTCTCTCAGAACACAATCTGAAAATACAATATTTCAATTTTGAAAGCTTTGATTTCTTTCTCACGGTGGCTTCAAAATGTCAAAATAAATAGGTAGAGGACCTTTCAAAAAATTTTGGCCTATGAAAAGGGGGGGTTTTTTGCGCAGAGATGAGTTTGCGTTTTAGCGCATGTGCAAGAACGCAAATACGTCTTTGCGCAGCAAGCCGCATGATCTGTCATCGGTTTTTTTCGTAAAACGAACTCTGTCTCATGAGATCATCAAACTTAAAATAATTCTGAAGTATTTGATTGGAAAATTCACTGGTATTTACAGGTAGAAGGTAGAAGAGTTGACTGATGGGTATTAAAGTACTATCTAAAGTCAAACTTTGTTTCTACACAGGATATTCAGACGCTAAGTAGAACAGTTTAAATTTTAGAAATATACTTTATAGTTCCAAGGTCTTTCATTGCTGAAAAAATCATTTTCTGACACAGTGCAACAGGCGAAAAAAGTGTACCAAGTTTCATGCAAATCGGAGGGGGTCGAAGTTTTTGCTGGTCTGATTTGGCTTCCGAAATGACCCAGACAAGACACCTGTCTACTGCTCTACATCTTAGCGATGAAGGCTCAGCTCTGCTGAGCTACAATTGGCAATGGAAGATACATGGGGCATTCAGAGGGGAAAATACAAAAATCATCCTTCTATAAGTCAGTAAGTACGACGACAGGACGAAGGTAAGTACCTACAAAACCGAGGAAGACGAATGTGGCAGTAAACAGGAGGGAGGGTTTACTACTCCACGACTTATTCGTAGATCATCGTCTTCTAGAATCGTAGCATCTTTACATTTACCTACTGGTATCCATCGAACTGATTGTGAGTTACATGAAATTGGAAAGAGAAATGAACGACGGGGGCAAGTATCAAACTTGAGAAGCGCCCCGTGATTGCAGAGATAATCAACTATTTAAGACAGTTTGTGGTCTCAAAATAATTTTCCCAGCTACAGTGAACCTTCTTAAGCATGAAACAAACAAAAAAACTGCAGTTTAAAGACTTTTCAATTAGTTTCCTAACGAATTTCCGAAAAATTGCCACGCTCGGCCACAGAAAGACACAACCAAAACATGGGAAATGATGCTAACTTAGAGCGCGAACTTTTCCCTACTCTCAAGCTGGGAAACTTTCAACTTGGCATTATAACGAGTTGGAGGGATCGAGTTTGAAACGTTTTAAGACTTTGAGGTATTTCACCCAAACGCAGTTTGTTTTCGAAAAGATTTGCCGAAAATTTCGGAGTCCGATTAAGAAACTTGAACATACGGGAAATTCGGGGCCGCAGTCAGGGAAAGTTCCCACTCATTTTAGGCTGCGGTTGGCTGCGATGGAGGTAACGAATTTCAAAAAACCGGGTCCGAAAAGTTATTAGATTTTCCGCATTTTCTCCTGAAAAAGAAGGTTTTAGCGAATCTACTGCCCATCCGGGCCGTCAATTTCTCGTATGATATTACGGGAAACCGAAAATTGCGGTCTCGTGACGGAATAAGAAATTATAAATGAGATAATGAAGGAAGTCGTGGATAGTTTTCAGAATTCAAGATCCAGTGACGCTTTAATGATGTAACTGGGGTTTGGGTCTTGAAAAATTTATTAATAAATGTCAGATATACGATTACTTTCCAATCGATAAGGATCGTTGTTACCTATTGTTAAAAAAGTATCGAAGGCGTTTTAATTATTATTATTATTTTTTTTTTTTTGGGTTGTTGATACCAGGCTTTGGTATTGATACTTTGGTTCCGATACTTGAGTAAGTAGAAAGTGAAATAAGCTGTATGTATAAATTCTGACCGCAAAAATGGTTAAAGTGTATAAAAGTAGCTGAAAGGTGCATTATTTGAGCCAAACTTACAGTTTTAGTAAATATGATATGTGGTTCACTTACGCTAACTAATACGCAGCAACAACCGATTGGTACCGATACTGCCTCGTATGGAATACTGAGTACCCAGTATCAATATTTTGAGGTCGGGGTGTGGATACTGAAATATCTACCCTAGTTTTTTTTTCCATAAATGTGAGCACACTGGCAATATTCCTGTTCTTCAACAAAAATGGATCGAAATGTACCTAGAGACATTTTTCGATACTTCAAATCACCTACTAGCATGAATTTTATGCGGATATTATTTGAGACAATGCAAGCAATGAAGGAATTTTAACAATATTTTTTCTTTTTAAAATTGCAACCTAAGATCACTGACTTTTTTAAAATTGATTTCAATTCAACAGTATGACTTCTTCCATCATAAAATATTCCAGAAATGAAAGAGAACAGTATTGATACCTTATTGTTGCCCTGAGCTCCGCATTGACAACAACAGGAGCTATGAAAGAAAGTAGTTATACCCTCTAAGTGGTGGGTTTCAGGTGCAATAATGGCAATCTCACGGTTACACATTTAATCGTGGATTGATTCTGTTTCCTTTTTTTTGGAAAATTTGGAGTTGAGGAAACACACCAAATTAAAATGGATCATGATTCAAATTTTTCAATTATAAAAGGGTTTTTTGATCATAACTTTTTTCTGTTGCATATATAGAACAAATGCGGGTATGTGAGCAAAGTTCCTCTACAAAAAAAAAAAAATGTTATTCGATACTTCAAATCACTTGGCCTTTTTTTTTACTAGTGCTCAGTATTAATTATCCCACCAGAAACCTGGCCCCCCCTTGAGAGGGGACCGTGTAAAAACAACGGCAATTCAGAGAGAAGCCCGTTCCAACTACCGATGCATTGACTGAAAGAAACTATAATTACTCCCAACGGCAAATATCGTTCACACACCCTGCTATCCCACAGTCTTCCTCTTGGATTGCAGCACCAGTATTAAAAAAAAAAAATTGGGGGAGCGGCGCCTGAATCACAGGCACGGATACAAAAAGTGTATTTTCAATATGGATTCTTTTACTGTACTCTTGTGAAGTACATTCAATTTAATTAGGAAGAGACATCGCTTTCTGATGGACTCGTTTTGCGATAACATTAGATGATCGAGATATGGCGGATCCTGCTCCAAAATCTGATATCAGACGGACTCACTTCTTCACATTTCTCAGCAAACAAAATAGCGGGGGAGATTACAAGCTAGATCTATAAAATTTAAAAATTTTTACGGTACGCTTCTGGATTTTCGCCCTAAAAGACCCCTTTCTTGTTTTCGCTCTTGCTTTTCCCCCTTTCCCCTCCCCCCTTTTCCCACTTTTTGGGGGCCCAACGGGGGGGAGGGGGGGGGGACCCCCCCCCCCCCCCCCACGGTATCTGCCAATGCATCAAAGGCTGAGTTTGCCGACTTGAGCGAGGATGTGAGATCACACTGAGCAAGCCGTAAGACTTACCAGAAACACATCATCCATGATTCTGATCAGAAATGTGCCTACAGGAGAGCAGACTTGCACAGATAGTTAATACGATGAGAGTATTCGGTAAAAGGAAAATTTTAGAGGGCGGTCTTGTCTCAAAACTGCGGGCCGATCATTTACTTCATCGTTAAACCGATCGTTAAGACTGTGTATGAGTGATTCTATTGGTCGAAAATTGTAAAACTTAACCATTGCTATGGTAACCATCGTTACAGTTCTCATTTTTTAAAGGTTATTCATGAGTAACCTTCAAAAATTGGGAACTATTACGATGGTTACCATAGCAACGGTTAAGTTTTACAATTTTCGACCAATAGAATCACTCATACACAGTTTTAAAAACCCGGGTTTTAAAGATGAAGTAAATGATCGGCCCGCAGATGAATTTGATAAATGCGGAACAGAAAATACTACAATGAGATTGGTTAAGTCCCCCCAAAATGTTGGAATCCTTGAGTTTAAGGGCATTCGCATGGGTTATTTGAGGATGAATGAAGACTGTTGAAACTTTTCATGAGAAATCTTTATTATCTAAGAGGAACACCAAATGAATGTAAAATAATTATAGTAAGTTTAAATTGGCATTGATTTATTGAGCACGGTAATTGAAAGCCGATTTCTCTCCATCCTTGAGTGAACGAAGTAAGTTGGACTGTCAAGAGGTCTGAAAACTTCACTTTGTCACAGCAGCATGCACTTCTTATCTTCTCAGAGCGTAGACTTGATCCCCAGCTTACAGCAAGCTATCCAGATTCTGAAAAAGATAGAACAGTTCATCAGACTTTCAACATTCAAGCAATGAAATAGCCAGTCTGAAGAGGCTGAAAATTTTATTTCAACAGCAGAGCCACTATTAGAAACTTCCTACCCGGCAGGTTGATTCTGCTTTTCTCGACGAGATAGCGGAAATCGAGCATTCCCATTGGTTTAAATGACATCACGTGACAGATTTCGAGTCATTCAATAGACGGAGGAGTTTTTTCTGAAAAAATGAACAAAAAAAATTTATCGATTCCCCATATCTCATCTTGTTTCGTCTAAAAGAGCAGAATCAGCACCCCGGGGTTAAAACCACTCAGACTCATAATCTACCTCCAAATTTTAGATTTTTAGAGATTCTTATAGTAGCCCTGTAGAATCGCAAAGTAAAAGTATAAAATGGTGGACAGGAGAAAACAGTTTTGAAGACTGTTTTGTCATTAAGAGACTCAAGAACCTCTCTGGGTCAGTGCCTTTCATCATGATACTCTGTTTTGGCAAGTTAAATGTTTGAATTTTTTTTTTTTTCTTTTGATCAATTTTTGCCAGAAAGAAGTGTTGCTTTGCTTGAAAATTCATTACCACAGATTTCGTGACATTTTGCACTGTGAAAACCTAGTCATGAGCATTTTGGCAAGACTGACAGAATGTAGTGACTGATTGATGGCGATCGGAATAACTTTCAACAAATGTTTCCATTTTCGGTTCGTGCTCATTGAGCTGGCGCCCAAAAATGAAAAAAACTAAATAATGAAAAATACTGTAAAAGGGGAAAAATAGGTTTTCGGGTATTGACAGTCAGCCATGCAGCCACTCTGCTTGATCCATTCAGAATTGCTTTTTTGAGCAAAAAAATTTCAAACGCCAAGAAACTCAAAAAAACTCATGGTGTTATTGAAAGTTGCATACTTAAAAAATTTTTAAAGAAAAAGTGGGAGCACAGAACTCAAAGAAAGGTTTACTTGGGCTGATGGTGGACATGCCTGCTACGACCTCAGTGTTTGGTTTAGATCAGGGAGCCGGAGTCACGGTTGAAATCAAAGTTTGTGAGTCTCGCGGCGAAAATCATGAAAAAAATTTCAAGACCAGGATTTCATCGTTTTAAAACTGATTTCAGATGTTCTTACTTAGTCAGAGGTTAACTTCTCATAGCACGGTAAAAATTATCATAACGGGGGCTGCTTCGGGTCAGAGCTCCGATAGCAAAGATTTAAATTGTAATAAATAATTGAAATCAATTTCATCAATTGTTTTTTGAGCGTCAAATACTGGTCTGGAAGTATTTTTCATGGTTTTCTGCCGAAAGAGACACAAATTTCAATTTTAACAGTAGTTTTTGGGTCCAAACCCCTGGGTTTAAAAAGAGAATCCCATTTGCTGCTTGGCTAAGTAGCGGGAAGCCCCCTCTTCACCTTTCCGCCCTTTCATCAATCTATCTTTCTGTTTCCCCCCTTTTTTTTTTTATTTTCTCTCTCACTTTGGTGTCTTGCACCAAACAATACTTCAAACTATCGCTCTACTCTGGCGACGGTTTTGCTGGTATAAATGCAAGAAATAAAGGGTAAATGAAATGAGAAGTGATATTAAATTGAGCAATGTACCTGAAGAGAGGAGGATTTAGCTCTTCAGTTGAGCCTACCCAGAGCTACAGCAATAATTCATAAATTTTAAACCGGCAAAATTCTTGATGCAAAATCAGGTGGCTTCCTTTGAGTTCAGCAGCAGCAGACTGACTTGAATAGAGTGCTCTGGACTAGCTGCACTGACTTCTGAAAAACAGAGAGAGCAATTTAAGGAAAGATTCATGGAGGATTATGGACACACATCAAAGAACGTTTGGCCTCAGTGGTTTTCATTTAACAATAATGGTGTGACAGCAATATTTTTTAGGGCCAGGAAATTTTAACGATAAAGTTCTTCAGTATAAAATGGAATTGTTGCTGTATCACCGTTCACACGTAGGCAACAACGTACACTAAGTAATCAAAATCTGATGAAAAATACTTGATCTCTACAAAAGATGCTCAACCGCCCTTGTATCTTGAACAAGTTCTTTCAAAAGATCTTAAAATCAAGCTCAAAAGATCTTAAAATCAAGCTCAAAAGATGGTGTCAACAATGAGCATAAAAAACAAAATTTCTAATCACATCTCAGGCATAAGTAGAGGTAGTTTAAAATGCCATGGTTCGGACACTTCTTTGTCTACATAGGTTTGCTCCAAAGTTATTTTAAGGGAAAACAAAATACCGTCCTACCACGCATGTAAACAAAGAACTGTCAGATCCGAAGCTATCAGCAACAGCCTCTAATTAGTCCCATGTCCAGATGAATAAAGAAAAGCCATAGAATCAACACTGAGGTAACTTTGCTGAGGATGAAATTAGAGCTTGTTTAGTGATAGTTGGCACATGACAGACTGATGTGAGCAGAAGGTGAGTTATCGTAACAGCTTAACCAAGAAGAAGCATCTGCCATGCAGTCAATCCGCTGATCAGTCATCTGCTAACTATCATGGACCAACCTCTGCCAGGATGACCAGACACCCTTTTAATTGCTGAAATCAGGCTTAGTCCGCAAGCATAAATCTCAAACTAGGCAAGTGACTGCAGGTGAAAGGATCTGGAAGTTCAAGACTTCAAAAAGCTTTGATCGAAAGATTATGTTAGGTTAAAACTCCAGTATAACTTGGATATTGAAACAGAAACTTGACCGATACAGACATGAAATGAAGCATGGCAAACTGACTGCCTAAAGCACCAACAAAGCGAGCCTGAAAGTGAGTCCCAACACTGCTAAAATCCCAAGAGACGGACTCACTCAAAGGCTCCCTTTGCTGTTGTAAGTAATCGGTTTTAAGAGCTGTAAAACCAACTTATCAAGTTAAAAGAGATTTAGTAAATACTTACGGTTATGTCTAGCTGAATCAAATCTAGTTGAATAAATACAGGTAGGTTCCATTATGCCTCCCACTGATTTTCAAAGACCACGGTATGATTTAATAATTACAAACGGATTCATTTTTCATTTATGTACTTTTTAACCAAGTTCGAAGGATGTCGACACAAAATCACTTTTACACCGAAGTAAAAAAGAATGAAACGAGGTCGACTGATTTGTGATACGACGAAGTTCAAAAGTTAACAATAATTATTTGATTGAGAGCGTAATGAAGCTAATGAACCTCCCGAAATAACAAACTTGATAATTAAAATTAAAACGAAACAAAACACAATGATCAACAATGATTACATTTACGACAGAAAATGTACATGATAAACGAGAAAGTAAAACAGTAAAAATAATTGTTGGCAACGTCTATTCGGACAAGTTATTTTCGGACAAAATCCGGCTCATATTTTCGGGTAACTTCGGAAATTTTTTTCGGACTAATTCCTTCGGACTAATTCCGTTTAGCCGAGAAGGTTATGTTTACATGCCATGGGTTTTACTCTCTGCAGAGACTATGTGCTAACGGAGGTCAGCAACAACAAACTAGAATCACTCAGATTTCAGAATCATGGACATGGAGAGGTCGCTAGGAGTTTGGGCGAAAGTTTCGGTTGTTCTTAGCTTATGCAAATCGAATTATTGAAAGCGGATCAATTTTTTGTGGTATAGGGAAGTCTTTTACTTTAAAAATGCAGCCAAACACCGGTTATTTCTAATTTTCTCTAGTTTTAATGGAGCTTACAAGTGAGTGTTGTCACCCTCGCCGGTACTGGCATGAGCATCTAACCAGTGTCGGAATTTGCGTGATTTCTGAACTTTCTTCGAGATTTTCTTATTAGAAATGATCCTTCCGTTATTCCCCAGTGTTATGAAAGCCATTTTTTGATATTTGAGAGTGCTAAATGCTTTGAAGGTTTCATCGCATCTTACTGAAGTCTTAACTGAATGGTGGGGGCACTGACTGGATTCTAAGCTGTTACTGTGATATTCAACCAGTTCTGTGTCAGAATTTCTAGCATGACTATCTAGTGATATCTAAAGCCACTCATCTTTGTAGTTTGAATCATCTCCAATTCTTAATGCCCTTGATTGACATCGGAACTGGGAAGATAGGTAGCTGGTACACCTTACCATCACTGTGGAATTACTAGTCTCTCCGTCTCTTGTGTGCACATTTGCTCAGGCAGTAGAAAAAACCAATGTATCTCTTTATGCTAAGTTTACCAACTGATTTAAGTTCAAATTTTGAGTCTGATTTATAGTAAGTGGTAATCTTTATGCCAAGATTATCATTTGCGCAACTCAGTCCGAAGTTAATTCATCGATGGAACTCAGAACAGCGGCAACTTTTTTTGGATTCCTTTTGTCAATCTTTTACTGCAGGTATGCTCTTTGAAGTGGTGTTTATTTCCTTTTCTGTTTTTCACAGAGCCACTACTGTATTTGTATGAATCACTGTATGATACGGAAATTAGTTAATTCATGAAAACTGATGGAACAGGCTACTGGTGCGGTTATTCTTGAATGGTCTTTTAATTAAATATTAAATATAAATTCCTCCCGTAGGTTGAAGCTTTGTGAAACGCTGAACCCAAATTTAACGCAAAATGGATTTATAGTGACTGACTATTAAAACTGATTGGTACGTTTATTCCGATTCAATGGAGCTCTTGAACTGTTATGGCTACCCGCAGTGAAAAAAATGTAGCGCTCCACTATCTTTTTGTGAAGAAAATCAGCGGAAGGAGCACACTGCATCACATGCAGTGTTTTTGTTTGAGGCTAGATTACTTATTGCTGTAGGAGAAGGAACCCTGTCCTATCTTTGCTTAAGAAGAGAGCATGGGTTTCTTTAGGTCAAAAGATCCTTCCTTTAATTAAAATAAATAGTAAGCGTAGGTACAGAGCTAACACTATTTCAAAATTTTTGAAGGAAAAACGAATGTACACATCAAGTTATTGGGCAAGACCTGGTAACATAATTTCTGAGCAGTAAGAAATGGTATCGGTTAGGTGGCCCTGGTAATGAGAAAATTCAGCTACGAAGCTGAAATGGTATCAAGTTGGTGATTGGAGCCAAGTCTTTGTAACACTTCGAGTAAATTCATAGTGAATGTGTAGGATTCCGATCAGTCCTTAATCATCTATACATGATTGTTTCAATCATCAACAGCTCTCAGCTTTTGCTTTCATATGCAAGACCTAGTTCTAATAGGAAAGGTTAACCAGACTGATCTGCACCAGATAACTACAGTTAACCTGAGTGCAATATGATATGATGGTTTGTGACCACCACTTCCGGCTCAAATTGATACATTTTTCCATAAGCTTAGCACACAAAGCGAACGAAAGGTGGAGAGAGTGGACTGAAGCAAGGAAATAAGAAGTACTAAGAATACAGATGAGAAAATAAACACCACTTCAAAGAGCATACCTGCAGTAAAAGATTGGTAAAATGGAATCCAAAAAAAGTTGCCGCTGTTCTGAGTTCCATCGATGAATTAACTTCGGACTGAGTTGCGCAAATGATAATCTTGGCATAAAGATTACCACTTACTGTAAATCAGACTCAAAATTTGAACTTAAATCAGTTGGTAAACTTAACTTGAAGAGATAAGTTGGTTTTTTCTACTGCGTAAGCAAATGTGCGCGCAAGAGACGGAGAGACTAGTAATTCCACAGTGATGGTAAGGTGTACCAGCTACCTATCTTCCCAGTTCCGATGTCAATCAAGGGCATTAAGAATTGGAGATGATTCAAACTACAAAGATGAGTGGCTTTAGATATCACTAGATAGTCATGCTTGAAATTCTGACACAGAACTGGTTGAATAAAAAACAAAAAAACAAAAAAATATCACAGTAACAGCTTAGAATCCAGTCAGTGCCCCCACCATTCAAGTAAGACTTCAAAGGAATGCGATGAAACTTTCAAAGCATTTAGCAATCTCAAATATCAAAAAATGGCTTTATTAAAACTGGTAAATGAAGGAAGGATCATTTCTAATAAGAAAAGCTCGCAGAAAGATCAGAAATCACGCATTTGAGACACTGGTTAGACGCTCATGCCAGTACCGACTGGGGTGACAATACTCACTAGTAAACTCGATTAAAACTAGAAAAAACCAGTGTTTTGCTGCATTTTCAAGGTAAAAAACTTTCCTACATCACAAAAAATTGATCCGCTTTCAAAAATTCGATTTACACGAGCTAAAAACGTTACAACAAATCTATGTCCAATATTTGCTGATTTGTGAGCCTTGAGGTTATGTTTATTTCTGGAGATAGGTCTCAAAATCCGATTGTTTTGATGGAGCTCTCCGTTAACACATAGTCTCTGCAGAGCTTCCCGCTCTGTGTTCCGTGACATTTGTTCACTACACTTTGATACCATTGATACTTATCCCACGTGAAAGTCTTTAAAATGCTTGACGGCGTGAAACATATCATTTTAGTTTTATCCGGAAAAGGAGGTGTAGGAAAATCGACAGTGAGCACTCAATTAGCATTTGCTCTTAAAGAGAAAGGTTTTAAGGTTTGTATCGAATGTTATTTTCCTGTGTTGAAACGATCACTCTCTCTGATCTTCCTTGATAAAATAAAATTTTCATTTTCACCTGCTTCTTTTTTTGTCGCATTTTTGCGATTGTACTGATTCATACATTTTGAGCCAAGTAATGGTTCCAAGTCCAGATAGCCTGAAACCCATCTTTTGCGGAGCCATTTTATTGGAATGCCTCTTATCTCGATGCAATTGCATCATGCGATGTCATGCGTCGATCCACCAGTTACTCTGTTGGCCCTTTGCTGAGACGCTAAATGGACTTTCAGCCAGGTTAAACAAGGGTTAAAGGGGTATCCATTCCAATGAACGTCTTTTGTAGAAATAGTGTAGAGAATGCCTCACTCAGGTGTCCTCCTTGATAGCCTAAAACGGAGGTCAATCACTAGGAGTAATACCCTGCGTACCAAGACTCCTTAACAAACAAGGACTCTAGTACCAGTAAGTATCCATGAGAGAATCTTGGACTCTTTCGATTTTTAGTAAAGATATGAAAAATAATTTTACTCAACCATTCAGTTGCTTAGTTAGTCTAACGTGTCTGATTTTCTCGGTACTCCAAGGTTGGCCTTTTAGATGTTGATTTATGCGGACCGTCCGTACCCTATCTTCTAAACTTGGAGGGTCAAGAAGTGCACCAGTGCCCGGATGGTTGGGTACCTGTCTATGCTGACAAAGACCAGCGCCTTGCAGTTATGTCAATTGGTTTTCTGTTGAAAAATAAAAACGATAGTGTCATCTGGCGTGGCCCAAAGAAAACAGGGATGATCAAACAATTTCTGACGGACGTATATTGGCAAGATATCGATTATTTGATAATAGATACGCCTCCAGGAACATCAGACGAACACATTACAGTTATGGAAAGTGTCAGGTACGGTCTTTTTATCATTCATTTTGATCCTCCACTGAAAGTACTAAAAAAAAAAAAACAAATAAATAAAGAAGAACTACGTATTAAAATTTCTGAGAATGCACACATTAATTAATAACAGATGTCATTTATTCAACTTCTGGCGAGAAAGATCTTATGACAAGGCACCAAACAGTTGAAATAGACCAACAAGAGGTTTAGCATTACTGATTTAACCTTTTTAGTTGCCATAACTTACAATTAAAAGTAACAACAAATTCTTGCAGTACAATGGAAAATGATGGAAAAAAATAAGACCATTGTAGTGATTTTCTGGCTCACGCGATTTTTTCATAAAAGCACGTATGTTTTTGATTGTTTGGTTCCTAACCCTAACCACCATCCTTCAGCTTTCTCACTCTTGTGTGACCTCGCGTTTGCGCGGTCTCTCTCTAAAATTTAAATTCATGTTTTTAGAGTGTTTGAAGCAGAACCAGAAGTCTTTTCGTTTTTTTGTTTGAAATGCTAAGAAAAAACCCCTAGAATTAATTTTTTACCTAAAATTCAGCTGAAAACTCCTAATGTTTTAGTTAAAAACGTTGAGAGAAGCAGCTCTAGAGAGGGTCATGTGAGAATAAGATAGGAAGAAGATGTTCATGAAATCATAACGTAAAGCAGACTGTCACTATAACAGCGTATTGCCATCTAAATTAATTTTGCTATGAACATTCTGGTGCAATAGTGTGATTGGAAGGCTCAACGTCCCATTACTCTCATTTGCTCTTTTATTTTTTGGAGCCAATAAACTTTGTAAAATTTATTTTTTCTGTCTTCCTTTATTAAAAAAAATAAATAAACAGCATTTTGTGTTTGCCTAGGCAACTACCGTGTGATGGAGCCATCGTTGTCACTACACCTCAAGCAGTTGCAATAGAAGATGTTCGCAAGGAATTAACTTTTTGTCGGAAGACAGGAATTCCAATTTTAGGAATCGTGGAAAATATGAGTGGTTTTGTTTGCCCTCACTGCACTGTAAGTATGCCTGTGGACAAAAAAATTTCCTGATTGTAAAGTCTTAAAAAGAAAGGGAACCAAATCTATTTCACCTATGAACTTTCATAGGCCCAACAATAACCAACCCAAAGACAAAAAGAAAAAGTTTCTTCATTTAATTAAAATTTGGGTGTGGAAAGATGAAGATGGAGAATCACAACAAAACACTTCCTTTTTTCACTGCAAATAGCAATTGCAGCTCTTGTGTTCCATTGAAACGAAACGGAACACAGTGACAAGTTGGTCCACCGACTGTGTTTACTTGTGTTTCACTGAGATATAACCTTGAACCCATCAATTCCGCTTGATTCTTCAGTTCTTTGACCTGGTTACCTGTTGACTTGTTTACGGCACAAGTTTCATTTTAGAGAAGGAATTAAAAGAGCCTTCCCTCATAAGATGGCACAGAAAATGAATGACAAACACAGTTCAGAAGGCAAAAAAGGTGGAACGTCATAAAATGGATAAAACCTTTTTTTTTTTAAATTGAACAAATCACTCTCAACCAAGCATAACCAAGACTCAGATACAATATATAATAACCAAGAGTATAACCAAGACTCAGAGACAATATATAGTAGAGACCACTCACTATCCTTCTTGCTCTTGTTTGCACACAGTGGCAACTTTTTTTTGGGGGGTCTCAACAAAACACAGCAAACATGGACCATACGTTAATGATGAGCAAAGGTGTTGAGGTTTTTGTCTAATGAGACCGAAGCACCCATATTGCATCACTCAATGTATTGACCGTGTTGGATGGTGTTCCTTGGAGTATACTGTAAGACCTGAGTATTCTTGACGAAGCCATTTTAGGTTAGCGAAATCGACTGTGCGGTTAGAACTCCGCATCATGATGCACATGAATTCAAACCGCGCGGCCAATTTCGTTAACCGAAAATGACGTCGTCAAGAAAACTCGCGTCTGACAGTATACCAACTCAAGTGTTCCCTATATTTTTCTATTGAGTCCCGAAAAAAAAGTCAGCCACCGCCTACACGGCTAATGCATGGTCTGTTTTATATTATTTCTGCCAAGACTAACCTGTTCCATTGTGTCCCATGCCTTAAAAAAAGTTAGCCTTTAGTTTTACTATCATTTGATACCTTATTTCTCTTACTTTATCTCTTTGCAGGAGTGCACGAAAATTTTCTCTTCCGGAGGAGGCAAATCGTTGTCAGAGTATGCATCCGTACCCTTCTTAGGAAGTATACCGATTGATCCTAGAGTTAGTGCTGTCGGACAAAGTATCGTCTCTGCTCTGCCTGGCTCACCTGTTGCTGTGGCGTTCAACTCCATCGTAGATTACATAGTTCCAAATAACATGGATATCAGCGAAAGGTGATCGTGAAAGATGGTGGCTTCAGAGAGGCTTGTGATTCCGTTTAGAACTTTGAGAGTTCCTAACTTTCAAAACCAAAATATGTTTAATGCGGGTTGAGTTGAATCGTTGATGCAGGATCTATGATTTTATGCCACTGCTTTTGCAGCATTCTGCAGCTCAAACATTTAGTCTGATATTTTACTTTCAATCTTGGTATTCTATGAAAAAAAAAAAAAAAAAAACAAGTACTTTGGTGTTCAGAGCCTGATGCAAGATATCTCTATCACTTAACTATTTATCATGATCATAACTAGTGGTAGGTTATAGTAAATTTAAGTGATGTAATTTTAAAATCATCGAAGCTGTCATGAAAACCATCGATCTTTTTTTTTATTTAGTTCATCAACATAATATTTATGGTTCCAACCAGTCACTTTTTTTCTTGCGGTCTTCATGATAATTAAGAATGTAAGAGTATGTACTGATTTAAACTTTGAAATAGTGCTATGACCGGAGAGTTTTATACTCCTGTCATGTGACCTCATTGTTAAGTTATTTTTCCTAATCTTTTTATAAAAACCGATTGTAAATAGTATCTAATCAGAAGTGAGCAGATAGTGAAAGAAAATTAATCATTAATTTTCTTCTGTCGGAAGTGGTCTGTGGGTCATGAAGTGGGGGGCGGGGAGAGGTGGCTCGGCAAGTCAAAATTCTTTTATGATCTTTTTATTTTTGGCTTCTGGTTCAGAAAGCTTGTAGCAGGAGGGAATTTACAAAGTTTCTTTTTAATCATCGGTCCTTTTATGTTCAATTCCTTATTACTTGTTTTCCTCTTCTAGTCTTCTTTCTTTTTTCTATTTCTCTCTTTCTTTGATTTCTATTTTTCCATTACTTTTTTAAAGCCCTCCTCCCAAAAAAGTGGGGGGGGGGAGCTTGAGCCCCCAAAGCCCCCTCCCACTGACCGCCACTGTCTTTTGTCTTGGTTCTGGTTTTAATCTGAATGATTGTAACTATTGCAACTGCATGCTCAGACTTATTTTTATTGTTAAGTTTCCGAATAAATTATCATTTCTGGAAACTAAGAAGAGTTTCACTAAAGTCACACCTGGATAACCTCTCCTTCTTTTCTTGTGTGGGAGTATTATTTTTTTTCTTTTCCTTTTCTCATGGTTCACAAATTGTGAACAAAATTCGTAAAGTGGGACTGTTGCTAGCATTTTCCTCCTATCAACTAAGTGTTGAATTTCATGTGAAAACAACGGAAAGTAACAATAATGACACTAAAAACCTTTGGAATTTGCCTGTTCATTTAATGAAAGCTTCTAAACTCACATCTGTAGTGATATTGGAGCGCAGGTACATGAATACACCATGTGGATTCCTGTCTTGATTTCGATCTGTCACTTTTTCTATTCTGACAAAGAGACATCCTTTTGGACATTCCACCTGGCAAAGTGACAAATCAGATAAGACTCCTCCAGATACCTCAGTGACAACATTAGTCAATTGTGCGTCACTAAGTAATCACTGGAATCACTTTTCTTGCAGCTGGTAACCTCTTTTACCAGCAAAGGGAAAAAGCACAGTTAAGAAGGGAATCTATCAATATAATTAGCTACGTTACGATGCCACCCTCAGTCATGCGATTAAGAGCATTTTCATGCTTTAATAATTCAATTTCAGAAGTTTTCTGTGCCATAATCGATATTTTTGCTGGTTTTTACTGAAAACAAACACTAAACTTATCGGCAGGAAAAGCTTGCGCAAGCCTCATCAAAATTTCTGTCTACATGAAAACCAGGGCCGCCCAGAAGCGGCATGACAATTGCCAGTTGATTCGGCGCTTTTGGACGAGACAAGACGAGACAGCGGGAATCGATTAATCCTATAGGTTTAAATGGTGGCAGGTGAGCATGTAAACATGACTCAGAGTCGTTGATCTGAAATGAACGACTCTGAGTCGTACTCACATAGTCACGTGACGCTGTTTAAATCAACGGGATTAATCCATTCCTGCTATCTCGTCTCGTCTGGTCCAAAAATGCAGAATCAGCCTGCTGAGGCAATTTGCTTTTGGCTTTCAAATCAGGGGAGCCCCAACTTGAGATGCTATATCCAAAAAAAGAGGGGAAAAGGGGGCCCCAAAATTTCTTTGGGTGATTCTGGTGAGAACTGACAATGAAGTTTGCTGGTTAAATTTGCAATAATAATTCAACAATCTCATTCTAAATTATAGTTCCTAAAAGATTCGAAAAGCTATGAAAGATTAAACCACAGAATAGAAAAATAGGATTGCTCAAGGAACTAAACTCGAATAAAGAAAATCATTTTAATTAAAAATTTAATTGATTCAAATGAGCTAGACAAAGTTGATGATTTACAAAGGTAGTTCTTAACAGTAAAATTGTGGGACCCTGTTCTATTTTACAAACCTAATCAACAAGGTCTTATTCAGTGGTGTAGTATGAAATTTGGCCACATTGTATTGTGTCCACTTAAGCCCATGTAAAAGGTCGAATGCGAAGGTGTTCACTGGACACCCGCTAGTTCAATCTTTTTCATGGGTTCAAATGGAAAAACTGCAATGTTGCCAAATTGCACGCTACGCCACTAGTCTTTTTCAACAATGATCGACTTTCTTCAAAAAGAAATGCTTCTATTGAGCCCTAAGCATAAAAAGGCAGCTTGAGCTTGGGAGAAACATTTTCCACAAAACTTTGAAAATTCACTTCAATTATAAAAGCTCAGAGATCATAAGTTAAAAAAAAATATAGATACATTATGGTACAATAAAATTCAGTTAGTTGAAAAAAAAAATAGAATAAATTTCTAAATTACTGAATTGACTCTCATTTTCACAGGTACAAAATTTTCCAGCAGGGTTTTTTGAAGACTTTGTAATTATGATTACTGCAAAAAATTAAAGAAAATTTTTCCATTACAACTAAAAAAATCAGAGTCTCCGTTTCCATTCAAAGGAACCTATCAACACAAACATACAAAAACTGAAGCCCAAAGTTTCTGAGCACTGATGAGCAATTTCTAATTGGTGACTGAGAAAAAGAATTAAATAGGTGTGAAGATTTTAATGAAACTAAAATGATAGAATTTTTTTATGACCTACATAAAACAAATATCTTTTAGAATTAAAAGAATTTTAACATTTTTAAGAATGCTTAAAAGAGGTACCTAGTTTTTTTATTTGAGTCACGGATGTTTTTCTCAACTATTACAAAAACAGATGTTCCATTGAGAAAAGTATAATGTCTACGGCCCGTAATTTTTTGGCTCCTTTTTTTTAAACTTTCAGTTTGTTTTCCATCGAACAGCTGACCTCTCGCTCACGGGTACAGGAATTCGTCTTTCTCTCTCTCCTCTCATTTGAGCATGGGCGCTAAAAAAGGACAGAAATAGGGGCTGAAGTCATGTGATGGCGGCTCCCTCAACTATCTTTTTCCAACACATGTGTTTAAACCGATAGAGAGAGAGGGAAAGATATTCCTTTATCTGCCCATGTGACCAATTGATGAAATAATACGAGGTGTGATCAAAAAGAAACCCAACTTTTTCCACTGTGTGCAGAGAAATGATCCAATCAACGTTTTCTAGGTCTTATCTGATAGCTAATAATCTGACAAACACGGTGGTTTTCACGGATTTGAATTATCTTTATTTGTCAGGCCGCAATATTGCTTTGAATACAGGGTGTTTCTGTACAATCTGCGATGAGCGTTATCATGCTGGAGAAACCTTGAATTTTCGGCCCACAGTTCTGGCCTTTTTCGGCGCACATTTTCTCGAAGTCTACGCAAAACATCATTGTAATAATGGCGATTCATACAGACTGATTGGGGGGTACAAACTCGTGCGAGTTGCAGCAAAGTGGGTTCCCCGGTTACTGACTCAAGATCAAAAAGCGAACAGAGTTTTAATCAGTCAAGAGCTTTTGAAGCGCTCAAATGCCGATGCAAGTTTTTTAAATAAAATTGTTACAGGCGACAAATCATGGGTTTATGGGTATGATGCAGAGACAAAAGCTCAGTCGTCGCAGTGGGTTGAAAGGTCGGCCCCTAGGCCAAAAAAAATTCGCCAAATCAGAACAAAAACGAAGGTTCTGTTGACAGTTTTTTTTGATGCGCGAGGTGTCATCCATCACGAGTTCCCCCCCCCCCCCCCCCCAATCAGACTGTGAATCGCCATTATTACAATGATGTTTTGCGTAGACTTCGAGAAAATGTGTGCCGAAAAAGGCCAGAACTGTGGGCCGAAAATTCGTGGTTTCTCCAGCATGATAACGCTCATCGCAGATTGTACAGAAACACCCTGTATTCAAAGCAATATTGCGGCCTAACAAATAAAGGTAATTCAAATCCGTGAAAACCACCGTGTTTGTCAGATTATTAGCTATCAGATAAGACCAAGAAAACGTTGATTGGATCATTTCTCTGCACACAGTGGAAAAAGTTCGGTTTCTTTTTGATCACACCTCGTAAATCAACTTCGCCTCATGTAAGTGCATCTGAATTGACCCATTTAGGCCCCATATCAACTGCTGTTTGACAGATAATAAAATGATACAATTTTCAATCAGGAAGAGTAACTTCAATGAGCTTTGACTGACTGCTGATCAATTTTTTCATGGTTATGGATGCTCTGTGACAAAGTATCAATGTTGGATTACATTAAACTTGAGTGATAATGAGAGGTAAACAGACCCGTTTCACTTTCCATGGAGCTCATGGGATTCGTACCTTTTTCTAACCGAGTATCTCTACTCATTGGTGATTCAAAGCCTCTCCTCTCTAATTCAAAAACATACTTGAAGGCTCTCCCCGAAACATCCTTAATCTGACCCAAACCGGATGCATCAAAAACAAGACGTTTTCTCCAAACGTTTCCTTTCTCATCTGAAACTCTTTCCACGGGCCTGTGCATATTCGACACATTGCTGAAGCCGAACGATTCATTCATAGACTCTTCACTGTCTGAATCACTCAAATCTGCCGTCGGCACGATCTCTTTCCGTTTCGGATCAAACAGACTCTCACCATTCAAAAAAATTGTTTCTAAACATTTGATAGCAACATCTAAAAAGTTAACATTCTGCTTTTTTAAATTGGAAAAAAATGTTTTGGAAGTTTCAATAAAGTTCGTCGGAAGATCTGGCAACCGCCTCGGTTCTGGGTCACTGTCTTTACGGCTTGAGGCATCCACTGTTTCTATATCTTCCGGGACTTTGTCGTCATCCATTCTTTCATCATCTTCTTCCGTTAAATCTATTTCTTTATCGCTGGTTGAAGCTTGCTCCAAAAAGCTCCTTGACGGTAACTGGACGAAGGATTGAGCAACGTTTGGAGAATTGTTGATCTTTCGGCCCTCGTTAAATCTGGTCGAAGAACTTTTGGTTTTGAGCTGGAAGCGTTGATTACTTTTCTCCACTGATTTCCAAGATAATACTTTTCTATTTAACATGGGATGTTTCCTAAGAGTCTCTACACATTGTTGCTTTAGTTTCATGTGTTCAGAGTTTTCTGGCTCAGACGAGGCGCTTTGATTGGTTTCCGTGTAAAAATACTCTTCAAATATTGAACTTTTCTTCTTCATACTTTCATCAGGGTGATACCGAGTTGCTAAGTCAATAAATCCAGCCTAAATCAAGAAGACAAAAGGTTGGTTGCAGAATGTTTTTGCAAATTTTCATCAAAATTCAAACAGCTACGTTTTTTAAATATTCCAATTTTTCCCAACGTTCATTCATTTTACCCATTTCCTTATTGATTTTAATGGAAACCTTTTATCCTCCACAATCTGCTAACAATTTAAAATTTTAAAAGAACAAAAGAAAGTCCCTCTGGGGAATGTTAAAAGCAACTTCTCTTCAAAATTTGGATCCATACAGACCATTGGTTCAAAATTTATGCGTGGATGCAGACGGACAGATATCCGTGCCATTGCAATACTTTCTCAATTTCTAACTTTGTTAGTTGTAAGACAGAAAAATTAGCCAAATGAGAATCAAATGAGAAGAGTTAAGGGCTCTTTCTATCCTCTTCCTTTCCTTTGACTATTCTTTAATTTTCACGCGTTCTTTGCCGCAAACTGCTTGATATAATCTCCCCTATGCAGAAGTACCAACAGCTCAATTTTTGTCCGGGTGCAGATGAAGGTCATTTCTTTACACAGCATCACAATGGCTCCAACCTTTTATTTACTTCATTTTTTTCAGAACATATATAAGGTAGATGTCCCAATTACCGCCACCCTATTCATTTATTCTTTAAAATAAGCCTACTTTGGCAAACACATTTGAGAGTATATGGGATAAGTGTTTTTCATAGGTTAGCTGAACTGGTAAAAAAGTTTGAAGTTGATATTTAGCAGCACTGTGCCCTTAAAAAATCCCAGAAGTGGACACCTGCCCAGCATCACCTGTTAGTGATGATTTATTTCAGTAGTTAATTATTAAAATCTGTTCCCTTTACTTTCTGCTTTTTCAATTATTATAATTTCATTACTTCCTGACAATAAACATGATGATTTGAATGAAAAGCCAGTGAAAATATGTAAGGCGATAATTTAGGACAACTGATAAGACAATAATTGGGACGAAGCCACTTATGGCATAGCGGTAATTGGGACAAGGGCCATTTTGCCGAGTTTTATTAATACTTTTTTTTCCTGATTGATTACTCCAATTTCTTATTTTTTAATAAAACTGGAATGTATTTGAAGGGTCCTGATGCAAACAGATCCTAGATTAAGTAAAAATTGATATTTTTACAGGTGTTTTACTGATATTTTTTCTTAAGGGTGGCGGTAATTGGGACATCTACCTTATTTGGGAAATTTTTGCACAGAATACAAGGATAATGGTTTGAGAGCAACTTACGACTTCGCAGTTCAATTCACGTATAAAATGTTGGGTACTCTTCTTGTCCACGGCTGGATCCAAATATACAAGCAGCACAACTTTGATTACAAGGCTAACTAATAGCTCAACAAGCAGTTGTAAAGTTGTGACATCCGCGTTGGAAATGTCAGGCAGGAAACTGGTTTCACACGGTAACAAACTTGATGACATATAATGCACGTTGATCTTCAACCTCTAAAAATTTGAAAGAAAATTAATTAAAAACTAATAATGTACCAACAAAAAAAAAACAAAGAAAAATTCAAATTGCAATAAATTTTATTGAAAAGCTCAAAAAGTCAAGCAAAAAATTATGCTTGTCCCATATAGAGTCCCTTGATGGAAATATTGTATAGGGAGTACCAACACGACACTTCATGCATTTTGACAGGAGTCGATTTTGTCGACCGCGTGAACGCATTCGAAGGTTAAGTTCGACAGTGGACCAGTGGTGGACTGGCGGATTTGCCGGCATTCCGGCCCGTTCCCATACGTTCCTCTACGAATCGACTCCTTCGTGTGGAGCCTTCGATGTCGTCGACTCCTGCTCGACTCCGTGAGAGCCTAAAACCAACGACCAATCACAACTCGTTGAGCTCGTGTCGGTACTCCCTATACAATATTTCCATCAAGGGACTCTAGTCCCATAGACTTGATTTTTTTTTATCTTTGGTCTCAGAAAAGAAATTACGAGCTATTAGAGTCAAAACCTCTAAAAGAGACTGGTGACGCTATCTGACGGATTAAAATCACACAACAAAGTGGAGTGGAATCACTTTCAGACCAAATTTTAACTATAAAAACAATGTATAATCGAGTTCAACTGTCAAAAAGTGTTAAGCTATTAAAAAAAAATTTCAAATTAAACCAGAGACAAATAGAGACGGAGCACTACGCAAAAATACATAAGGCAGGTTTGAGGAATGCTGAATTCTCGCGGATTCAACAAAACAACAGTCAACACCCCTCTGACGTCGCAGGGTGTTGAATGGTGCCATTCAGAAAAAACAGGGGGATGGACTGGGAAGTGAAGAGGAGGGTACTCAACATTCAGCACTCTACGACATCAGAAGGGTGTTGACTGTTGTTTTGTTGAATCCATGAGAATTTAGTGTGCCTCTGCTGCAGCCAGTTAGTGCATCTCTATTTGTCTGTGAATTAAACTATTGAAGAGATCTAACCTAAGTCTATTTCTCAACAGCAGGTGACAATAGACGGTTTTAGTGATGACATCATCAAGTGATGAGCGTTTCAGACTACCTCTCAAGCTCTCACTTAACAATATGTATTGCTACCTCAATCTCGTCGCTAAAATCGTACAAACGGGCATTTTTTTAAAAAAATTTTAACAGAAATGAATTTTCGAGGCATTTTAATTGCGATTTTGGTAGTAATATTTTGAGAAAGAAGACCCTGTAAACAAGTTTCAAAACTAGAAAGAGATGGCTATGCATGAGGGTCACGGAAGAGTGAGTGAGATAGTTTGGGACACCTTCTCAATGGGGCAGTTGCAAGGGTCTGAAATTTTGTGTTTTTTATGAAGAAAATGGAAGTACTTGATGAGTTGAGATCAAAAATGCCTTTGGTTTCTAATTAAGTCCCATTTTTCCGGAGATGAGATTTTGGCCCAAAATACATTGTTTTAAATGGGAATTCCGCGTAGTGACGTCACTACACACACGAATTTTGGTAACTTTACACGTGTGTATCTCCAAAACCAAGACACTTAGGAAAAAACCAAAGGCACCATTGTTCTCAGCTTATCAAGTACTATCATTTTCTGTATAAAAAATACAACATTTCAGACCCTTGCAACTGCCCCATTTTGTCACAACCAATTGCAACTGATGAGCGCATTGTTGTGATTGTTAGCTAACCGTTGACTTCGCACTCAAACGGTCTATTGGTTGTTGTTGTGATGAATTTCGATCAAATTTGCAAAAAAAAGGCACACCTGTTGTAAGCTTTGAGCAAAGTCTTTATTTGTGTCTGATTTTTCAAGAGCTTTTTAAAAGCATGCACTCATGACATTCAGAATTTGTAGCCTCCGGCGTCAATTTTTATGACTCATCTAAAAGCACTTTGGTACAGTCGGCGAATTAAATAAGGTCAGTCGACTCCTTAGATTTTGACTCTGGTAGGCAACCTGCGGTACTTAAATTCATTGAGCTAAGTATTGCAGGTTGCCTACCCAGACCTAGATCTAACGACTGACATTATTTAATTCATTGACTGTATACTTCAATGCAATGACAATAATTGAAATATGATTTCAACAAAGAACTAAAGGAAAGTTACCTTAGAAAATCCAGCAGTGATGGCAGATAATGCGTGATAAACTACATGAAAATCTTCGAACATTAGAAGGTCATTGTAGGGTGGCATTGTTGTCGGGTAGTTCGGAAAAAGGAGATGAGTCTCCGTAACAGGTACAGAAGTTTGAAGACAGTCTATGAGCTCAACAGTTTCAGTTCCGAAGAGATTCAAAGTTGCTGTGCAATACAATAATAAGGATAACAGCCTGGAAAAGAAAGGAAAAAAAAAAACCATTCAATGATGCATACGTTTTAGGAAGATGCTACGGTGAGATATGCTGCGGGCTATGGTCTTCAGTACGGTGTGATAGAGGCATCATTTTATTGTCAAGTTCAAAGTTATCAAACTTTGTCAGCAGTCAAAAAGTTGGAGGCTATGCTTGTCTGACTTGATGAAGTTTCAAGAAACAGATGAAGATAAAAACTTGAAATTTCTAGGAGCTCTTGGTTCAGAACTACCATTTCTGATCCTTCAAAAAATAAACATACAACAACTCTACTTATGTTAGAAAAAAAAGGATGTTATAAGCTGCAAAAAAGGATAACCTGGCTTGAGTTGATTTCAGACACTTGTCCACTTCATCTGGTAGCGTTTTTTCCATCATTTGCATTGTCTGACAAAAACCAATAAACCGATCAACGGTGTAATATTCTCCGGTAACTAAGGATAAGAGCGCTTCAGGAGAGACAAGAATTTCTATGATGTTTGCAAAAGATTGCCTTATTTGAACCTGAAAATTTGAACGAAAAAAAGTTACTACACATTGGACTGACGCACAGTAAATAGAAACACAGAATTTCCTGAACATGATTTTATTAATTAAAATTAAGATTAAAAACAATACATAAATAGCGAAATTATTTAAAAAAGTTTAAAATCACTCATATATGAACTTAGCTGAGTCAAATAGCAAGGTTTTTACTAGAAAACATGCAAAAAAATAAGGAGAGTAAACTTTTCCAAAACGCTGGAAGTTTCACGCGATCCAGGATATTTTCCTTACAGGATTTACATCAACTTTTATCCCAAAAAGTAAAAAACAGATGACTTTTAATTTGCTTGTTAATTTAACACCACATGTACTAAAAATGACCGGTGATTTCCACATTTTTAGGCCATTTTCTAAAATAAAAAGTTTTTGCCAGACAAATTTCCTCACTTTCACACAATCTGTGGATCACTAGCTCAGGCATTTTATTCCACCCCTGGGTCCAACAACTCAAGAATTATTCAAAAAGTTCTCACTTTCAATTCCGTGATTTTGCCTACATAGGCTCCTCGGAGAGAAGAAATTTGATGTACTTACAAAACATTTTGTGAATCCCTCACACAGACTTTTCGGCCAGATGTCTCGAATGACTGCTATCTCCCGGAGTAAAATGAAAATTCTTGAGACTAGAATGAGATCATGTTCAAAAATTGAGCACTTGACCTGTTAAAACATCAAAGAGAAAAAATAATTGATGAGAAATCGTATGGGTAAAAACCCGTGTAAATCTAAAAATACTAATAATTTTTTTTTTATTTTGAGTGATTTTGAAACATTGAATGCCAAAACCATTAAATATATCTATTAAATGGAAATGAAGGTAGTGATACACTTGTTAGATAAATGTTGTATGTATACATGAAATTTTCAAAACACCAAATTAGCATTCTGGAATTCATGAACATTTACTGCATCTGTACAGAAAAGATTACATTATACTCTGATGTAGTATATCTATGTATATTAAAAGGTACTGCTGTTCATAATCTTTTCTGCCTTTAAACAATAAAGGTATGAATTCTAGAATGCTACCAAAGGTTCGATGCAAATCTGTTATTTACTGACAAAAAAAAACAAACAAAAAAACTAAAAGACAATATTAAATGAGATCAGAAACGAACAGTTCAGGAAAACAAAAGAGATATTTCAAATATTTTATTTTTTACGTACCAATTTTAATGCTTCAACCATGTAGGGCACTTGAAAAATGATCAAATCATTCAATAAAGCTGACTTCACTTTGTAGTCACCTTTTTGGAGCAAGATGGCGATAAGACTCAGAATTTGACTATAATTCGCATTCCAAAAATGCCCTTTGAATAACGAAGAGTTGATCTAGCGGAGAAAAAATAAAATACAAAAGGAATAAGTAAGTCAGAATAAATGTTTCATCATTCAATTTCACAAAAATACTAGCATCAAATTCAGTCTCTAAAATTTGATAAAAATTTGTTTGGCTTGTTTCTGAAAATTACAAAATACATAATTATGTATTGAATATTTTTTGTTTTGTTTTCCGCCTTCCACCTCCCTCAGGTTGTTGCTAAAACTGCAATATTTGAGGAGTTCTATGTCTAAAATTGTTCCTCGTGGTTAGGAGGAACAGCTATTTCGAGGATTTTGAAGAAAAAACGAAAAAACAAAAAAAAAAAACTATAATTTTAACCCTTGCTTCAAAGGGCCTCAGACCAAAGTCAGCTGTAAAATGTGCATAAATGGGAGTTTGATACATGAATCCTTAAAGAATTTGTTGAGTTGTAATTCTAAACGGCAATAATTTTGTCTGTTTTGCTCAGCTCAAAATGGTTCTTTCCTAATCAAGCCATTTCTGTGCGCCAAAATACAATTTTTTTGTAAAGTTTTTGCCATTGATCAAGGCGCTTACGATACTTTATTTTCCCACGTGATAAATCAATGACGCTTGTGACACCAACTTCAAGCAATTAATTTCCTCTTAAGTGACTTTTTTTAGGAATAATGATGTGTCCCTAATTGACAAGAATCTGAACAGAAAGATCCTCGTCTAACTCAATTTTGTAGTTAATGGCGCGAGTAATAATTTTCCTGTCAGGTGTCAACGTTTGTGTGTCGGTTGATTCAGTTCATCAAAAATTATTCTGCTTCAAAAAAACATTAAAGATATATATACATTAAGAAATAACTGACAAATAGGTAATTTTGTTAGAGCCAGGGAATATTAAAGGAAGAAATAACGTACATCATTAGCATCTAAAATACTCTTCTCGGAAATCACAGAATCATCTGGCATGATACAATCCCATAGACTAGACGTGAAATGTTCCACATCAAACACGATTCCATTGCTGTTGAGTTCTGCTGTTTTTATTAAAAATCCAAAGATCAGCCCGATGGTTTTCACTCTCTTCTTGGTCTGAAAAAAAGATGTCAAATATTAAAGAAGGTAATTATTAGGGGTGTGCGAATCCAGTTTTTTCATTCCGAATCCGAATCTTAAAATCAAATTTTCCCGAATCCGAACCACATCCAAATCCGCGCCGTAAAAGTTTGAAAAAAATTGTTTTAAAGTGCAGCGCTTTTATTTTCCTTACGATGTAATGAAAAATGAGAAGAAAATATTTGTTTTCTGATTTATCTTTACTATTCTATTTCGCTGGTCGCGCGCACTTTTGGTGTTGATTTGTTACCGCTCATTATCCCCGTTTAGGTTCATCGATATTCGGAAGACGCGCCGGCGCCGCATTCGTACCAAATCGTGATGATAGTAGTTTCCGTCGTTTTAGCAGGCGCTAATGTATAGAGGGGAAGAGGAAGAAAAAACAAATGGAAGGAAAAGAAAAGTTAGAAAAACGAAAAAATTATAAATGTATATGAAAAAAAAAAAAAAAAAAAAAAAGAAGATTCGAAAATTTTGAATCCGAAAAAAAAATTTCGGATTTGGATTCGAAATACGCGGATTCGCACACCCCTCGTAATTATTAAAAAGGTAAACAAAGAAAAGCAAAGAAGAATCTAAGTTGAGATCAGCATATTAGAGCAAAACCTGAATAGAACATTATTGATGGGACAGTCATTCGAAGTCATCAAAAACATTGAGGTTAAACGAGCGTCAACAACTCAGAAACAAATAGAGACAGAAAACTAACAGCCTGCAGCAGAGGCACGCTGAATTCTCGCGGATTCGACAAAACAACGACATTGCTACAAGATTGTCATCAAAAGAAAGAAAAAGAAAACCGACAGTAAGAAGAGGTGAAATCTGATCTTGAGTTGAAAATACGCGTAAACACCACTGTTCAATCTAGATCATATTAAATCCAGATTGAGTTCAATTTGGATTCTGGATTGAAATTCTCAAAAGAAAAAAGCTAATGATTTTATATTTTTAATTTCTTTGAAAAAGCATGAAAAAGTGAACTTACTCTTAATAATAGTTTTAGCAATGACACAAATCTGTTGAATAAGTCATATTTCTCGACTAGTGTCTGCCATTGAACATGACAGCTCGATAATTGGGATTTTTCTATGTTCAGAGCGTGAGACAAAAGCAGCAGGAAGATTATATCATCATCTGCAGCTTCGCTTTTGCATTCAACCTCATGGAGTTGTTTTGAGAGCAGGAGAAACACATTATTCAATATCATCTTCAAGCATTCTTCCTCTGAAAAAAAAGAAAAAAAATGAATTTACACACAAATAAATAAGGAGTAGTAGTCGTAAAGTCCAGCCGCCCAAACATGGTGGTTCATTATGCTGAGTTTTCACAGCGAACGACTGGACTGCATAAAAAAGAAGGTGTAGGAAAGACAATCAAAGTATTCTCAAAACAAAGGATAGGAAAGAGGAGAGTAACAGCGACCTGCCAGAGACTCTCAAAATTGGGAAGGAAGTACCTAGAGCCCTCAAGAAGGTAAAGTGCTTTATAAATATATTAATAAATGAATAAGTAGTAGTAAGGTCCAGCAGTCAAAACAAGGAGGTTTCATATGCTGCAGTTTCACAGCGAGCTACTGAACTGAATACAAGAAAAATAAGGAGCAGAAACAGGAAGAAAACTCCAAGGTACTATCACATAAGGATAAGATAAACAAAGGAATACAAATGAAAGAAAATATGAAAGCAACTTATTGTTTCAGTTCCTTATGAAACTAAGAATAAATGAGTACATAATTCAAAGACATGTTTTCTTTTAGAGTCTCACTAAGACAGTATCCATTATGCAATACATGTGTCAAAAGGTTTTGCAATATGACATATTTATTGTGAGTTCAACGCCGGTGGAAAATCTTTCTACTCTAGGGCATTTCTATGCACTTTTCATGCTCTCCCAAGAATTAATGAGTCCGGATACAGCTTTACAGTCTTTCAAGTAAGTCTTGGCTCTCACGAGAAATATTCATGTGCAGAAAAATTTGGTGAGCCTAAAATTCAGTCAATTGATAGATAAGCATCAAGGAACATCAATTCCATTTAAACTAGTTTTAAAAAAATGTCTGATATGATTCTCTACGCAGAGAGTAAAATCTGATGTTTTTCATTTTTTTCGGTTGTAGAGAAATAAAGTACAAAAACTAGAACTAGGACAGCAACACATGCTAAAAACTCAGGATCTTCCAGAACAAATTACAGTACTATTTTCAACCTAATAAACTAAAAAAAATCAAATAAAAAAGATAGTAGTGAATGATAAAACAAAAATAATTTGTTCCAAAACGTCCCGAGTTTATAGATTGTGTTTCTACTCTAGTCCCAGTTTATGTTTTTTTTTTTTGTATTTGGGCAGAACTAAATTTTTTACATCTTAAATAAAGAACTCGTTAGGATAGATGTTTTGGATGAAGAAACTCACCCTCTTTTAAAAGACTCTTTTTAGTACAGCTAGATTTGATGACTTGGTTCGAGAGGACTAAGAGAATAGCTCGCGTTTCGAGTTTCGTATAGTAGAATTGCATGACAATCGTCGGGAACAGCTGCGCGAACTCTTTCAGCCCGGACTCGAATTGAATTAAAGAATTCCTGCGGGTTAGAGTAAAATTGAAAGATGATTAAAAAAAGAAGAGGCTTGTCTTACAAAGAAAAATTTAAGACATTACATCCAGCAAGAATCCAGCGCAGTCTGGCAACTTTGCATTTCGTTCTTAAAAACCCATGAAAATCAAACTCTACAAATCATTTGTAAGAGTTTAAGTAAACAAAATATAACATTGCCAAACAGCATTATTTGCTATTTCCAGCATGCAGATTATCAAAAATTGTTTCATTTACATATTCGTTTTGTGACGGAGCAGTATTGAATCTCACAGAGCTAGCCAATTTAAAAAAACAACTTGGCTTACAATTCAAAAAGCTCAAAATGATAAATATCAATATGAGAAAATCTGGGGTTCCTATTAATGTATCATGTACAGAAGAATTAAAAAAGGTAACTAAATCAATTTCATCGAAAAAGCACCTTGTCTCTTTTATGCTAAACCACATCGATGCATTTCAGTGGCTTCACTTAAAGTCCCATCCCGATAGTAAGCACAATCAGTTGGACTGCTCAGCCAAGGACGCAACTTGGCAGTCAAATCAGCCAAATCTCAAATTTCAAGCTTTGAAGTTATAAAAGGAACAACATATGTTGATCCAGCAAAACCATAACATTTTCAGACAGTCGAAATTTCATAATTTATCGATCTATCAAAGTATTGAAATCTGTCCATGAGTTTCTTTTTTGTTTTAGCCCAACGATTTACCCCCATCAAAATTTTGACATCTATTGACCGATCAAGATATAAATTTCAAGAGACAAAAAAATTTGTTATGATTGTTTCATTAACCGAACATGCAGAACTATTCGCAAATGCCCTACGGGCAAGTTTGATAATTCATTCTTAACCATATTGAGGGCCAATTTTAGGTTCAGAGAAGTCGGTGTCAAAACCGGGTCTGAATTAGATGTCGGTCGATCAACAAGTGGCAAACCTCAAGTCAACACTGACAAGGGGAAGGCAAAGGTGGGCCCGCTCCAAATGGAACGGGACTTGCGCGAAAACATAGTCCTTGGGGTCCTAATGAAGGGACTTACAGCACTTTTTGTGAATGGGCCCCTGAATTTGCAAAATTTTGATTTTAAAATGAGCCCCAGGGACGGCGGATAGTTATGTAGCCGAGAATCAGACACCCACTCTCAACCGAAGTCGTGGCGCAACGACAGCGTAGTGGACTCCGGTTTGCATGGCCCCGGGTTCGATTCATGCTGGCGGCATTAATTTTTTCACGACAGTTGTGCTCATATTTCTTTGCCATGTTTTTATATTTCTTTCTTGTTGCTTGTTTGTATTTTAGTTATGTTTTGCTTTTTGTTTTTGTTTTTGTTTTTTTTTTTTTTTTTAAGACCGTTTGAATCGAATTATTCCACCTCTTTTCATCCTGCATGCATCAGGTACTACACTGTGCTTTCATATAAAAGTTAAGAAAATATTGGAAAAGAAGAACAACAGCACTTGAAAAAACAGACGAAAAAAAAAGTTTCGTTGATCAATTTCCATTCGTCTTTTTGATTTTCTACTATTTTCTTAACTTTTACATACAAGCACAGTGAAGTAGGTAACTGCGTATACAGCACGAAAAGATGTGGATTAATTCGATTTAAACAGTATTAAAAAAACAAAAAACAAAAACAAAACCAAATAGCAAACAAGCAACAAGAAAGAAACATAAAAACATGGCAAAGAAAGATGAGCACAACTGTCGTGAAAAAATTAATTCCGCCAGCATGAATCGAACCCGGGGCCATGCAAACCGGAGTCCACTACGTTGTCGTTGCGCCACGACTTCGGTTGAGAGTGGGTGTCTGATTCTCGGCTACATAACTATCCGCCGTCCCTGGGGCTCATTTTAAAATCAAAATTTTGCAAATTTAGGGGCCCATTCACAAAAAGTGCTGTAAGTCCCTTCATTAGGACCCCAAGGACTATGTTTTCGCGCAAGTCCCGTTCCATTTGGAGCGGGCCCACCTTTGCCTTCCCCTTGTGAGATATCCTGGCGTCGACTCTGAGTTTAATTAGAAATAGAATTAGAACTAACCCTACTTGCAAAAAAATACAAGTCAATAATAAGTCCTGGATGATCTGTTAATACTTACGTAAGTACTTATAAAAAATTGTAAACTATACCATTTGTGTAAAAAACAAAAGTAAAAAATTTAAAGGGAAAAAAAAATGAAATAAAAATATCAACAAGCAGGATGACTCACTTTTTCAAATTTTTCATCAACAATAGATAAGCTTCGACGATATATCGGACAATAACAGTATCTTTCTGAATATTGTACTGAGAAAGAGAATTGAGAAGAGAAAGCGCAATCTTCGGCCAAACTTCATCATTGATAAAATGCGGTTGTGAGCCAGAAATACAGGAAATCAAATTGCGCCATTCTTTAACGAGTTCCATCTCGACCTTGATTTGTTTCTTGTTATCCGTTTCTTCACAAATGAGTCCAAGGCAAAACTGTTGGAACATGAAAATTACAACCCATAATGCTAAAGTCATACTGAGAGTCAAATAATTTTTATTCGTAAACATTCTTGTTGCCAACTTACACTTTATACTGTTGGTTTATTCAATACTTTCCAGAGACAAATAAAGACAGAGCACTGATTAGCTACAGCAGAGGCACCCTATATTCTTGCGGAATCTACAAAACAACAGTTAACACCCTTCAGATGTCACAGGGTATTGAATGGTTTGCAACCTCCTCTTCACTTCTAGCCTATTCCCCCAGTATTTACCAAATGTCATCGTTCAACTCCCTGCAACATCAGAAGGATGTTAACTGGTGTTTTGCAGAATCCATGAGATTTTAGCCTGCCTCAAATCTGCCCTACGCATTTTAGCACAGCATCACCGTCTCTATTTGTCTGATATTTTCTTGACTTCTACAAATAACCATACAAGTAAAGATCAGTAAATGCCCAGAAAAGACAAAAGAAAGAAACAGACATGCAATAATTTGATTCAAGCTGTTTGGTAAAAAAAACAAAGTTAAGAAAGATAAGCAAAAAGAGCGTAATATAATCGGCAGCGGCAGGAATTGAACTCAGGATGTAGCAATCCTTAGTTCACTGTCCTATTGTTGCGTCACGCCACTGGATAGAAATCCTAGGCCAATGGGGCTCTTGCAAACTTTTGCTATAGGGGATTGAAGAGTTGATTCTTGCATAAAAACCTGTAAAAATTACGATGAGTACACTAAAAGATCACAAAATTCATTCTCAGAATCGGGCTAAATGGTGGAGAGACGCAGGTATCATGGGAGATTCCTATCTAAATTGAGACATATCTCTCTGTTTCCATAGAAATAGTGACATAATAGACAGGAATCTCCCATGATACCTGCATCGAATCGCCATTACCATCTTGCCGTTATAGCAGTTATGTGAGTTTATTACTAAATTTTAGACTTTCTTAGTGTGATTTTTGTGATTTTCGCTGGTTTTTACATAAGATTGGACTATTTATTTGCTTACAGCAAAAGTTTGCAAGAGCCCCATTCTCACCTACATAACAATTCGCCGTCCCATAGACTAACTTTGAAAACAAAATTTTGCAAATTCAACAAAAGTGCTGTAAGTCCCTTCATTCGGACCCCAAGGATTATGTTTCCAGGCAAGCCCCATTCAATTTGGAGAGGGCCCACCTTTGCCTTCCACTTGTTAGACATGTTAAATATCACGACTAATTGATTGAATAAAGTTTTTGATTATAAGAATTAACCATTTTACTACCAGGTTACAAAAATAAATATCCACTTGCTTGCCCAAATTAAGTGGGTAGATAATTATTCCTTCTCTGCGAAGTTAATTTTGCCTATCCCTTTAATTGAAGATGCAAAAGTCAACAACTTGGAGTAGCTTCTATTCATAAAAACTTTAAATGTTGTGAAGCAGATCTATAGTAAAAAACTAATATAAACTCAGGCGTGGTTGTGAAAGGGTTCATGCAATAGCCGTTTTTTTTGTGTCCACAATTGTCCACTGTGGTCAACTGCGGACGGGCGGATGAAAATAGTTCCGTGGTCCACAAGCGTTCACATGCTTTTGAGCTTGCGAACGTTAGTGGACCGCAAAGGAAATGATGTGGGAAGGTTTTAAGATTCAAATTAGAGTAGATGCAATGAGATTCTTTCATAAGAACAGATAATTTCATGACCGCGTTTTAAGAACCACGAACAACTGTGGACATAAAAAAGGACGGCAAATTATAAAAAAAAAAAAAAAAAAAAAAAAAAAAAAAAAAAAAAAAAAACTTGTGTAAATAAAAATAACACAATGTTTTTTATAACCTATAAACTACCTTACCTCATTCCATGCAATCAAAGTTGCGTCTTCCTGAAAGAATGCTTTTAAAAATCGAGACAGCTCTTCATCGACGTTTTCTTTGGAGCTAATGAATAGCTCTTGACTTAAGATATTCATTATAGTGGCGTAAAGGGACTTCAGCTCCATTCTAAAATAATGAAGAACAAGAGATCATAATCAATTGAAGAGTATTGCTCATTGCAAACTTTGAATTTATGAAAAATAGTTCATTGCGAAATATCTGAGATGAAGAGCTCTTTGGCTTGGGATGTTTCAAACAATTTAACTAGCAATTTGAGTAAACATAAAAAATCAGAAGTAAAGAATTTGTTTTCCAAGTTCCACGTCTTCATCTTGCTTTGTTTAGTGCGCACAAGCAAGTAAACAGCTGTAACAAATGCTCACCTGCGCGACCCTCCCAGGAGCAAATGCTCAAGCAAGCCTAAAATATCATTTTTCATTTCTCACGCTTTTAATACACAAGGCAAGCGCGCACTCTTTTGATATTGTGTCGGCAGTTGCACGCAAACGTGTGGGCAGTAATAGAAAAAGCACCAACCCATCACCTTGAAAGCCTGAAATTAGTATTATTAGACTCAGGAAATAGAGTCTTCATGAAAAACCATAAGCAGTTTTTTATAGAAAATGCATTTTACCATGTGACGGAATATTTTGAATCATCAAACGGGAACAGGAGCACTTAAACTTGCAATATATTTTATCCTTGATTATTCACTATGATTATGTTAACTTTTTGTATTTATTGTATTACATATTATGTACTTATTTCTAATTTGACTTGTATCAAGTCTTCCACAAGGCTAAACCATATGAAATAAATAAAATAAATAAAAAATAAAAATAAACCTTTTTGATGGCGAGCATTTGCACGCAACAAAGTGAAATATTTTTTTTTACTATCCTCTGCCAAATTTTTTAAAAAATCACAATGAAAAAAGAGGAAACCTCATAATTTACGTGTTCAAATACTAGAAAAACGAGTGGTGAGCGTAAAATTCAGACCTGGGTTTGAAGAACAGAGGTTTGAACAGGAAGAACCAAAAACCTTTTTGTTTTTTCAGGTAGTGGACAGGTAATGATCTATGACTTTTCCAAAGTTCTTGAAGGAGCTTGGCGGTCTCAAGGCACAAAATTGAGCTGCACGTTTCTTCATCCTGAGAAAAGAGAGGTGAACATAAAGTGTTTAAAAGGTGAGCAAATGTGCTTTTTCTATTTCAAATGTGTTACTTTTTTCTACTCATGAGTTGCTTTTTCTTTAGTCCTGCTTTAATTTGTACGGCAGGGCCACAGTAAACAAAGGATTAGGATAGCATCCTCAAATGAAGTACTAGCCAGGATCGATGAGGTTCGAGGTACATCTCTATGTCCAGGGTTTACCCTGAGAAACTTCATGACGGACATTGTTTTTCTCTTGATATTCAATAAAATTATTAACTTGTAGCTAGTCAAAATCTCAACTCTGAACTGACTTGTCATAAAGTTCGAAAAAGGTTGAGTTGTCAGAAAAAAAAAAAGAAAAAAAAAAAACTCTGTAAAAATGTGTCATGAGATTTAAGCTTTTCCCTAGAATTATTCATTAATCATTATTTACATTAAACAATTTTAAAACTCACAATTTTTTTTAAATAGCCGGTCAAGAAAGGCAAAATTCCATCTTCATTTTTATCCTGAGGTTTCACGTCTTTCACAGCGCTCAGGACTGCCGAGGCGTTGACAAAAGCTTCCGTCATACTTGATTGGTGACGCACACAGCTAGTTATAAATCGAACTAAATAAGCCTGATGGACAAAAGATACAATGGTTTTATTAGCAATTAAATTTTGAAACCATTCTCCTTTTTCTTCAAATTTGTATTAATTTTCTTTTATTTTTGTTAGCTGTCTACAGTTATAAAGAGACAAAGACAACCTACGTCACTTCATTATAAACCTTTTTCAACTAGTTGCCTCATCTTGTATATTTTTCACAGGAAAAATGGAGTAGCCAATAAAAAAGTTCTGTTATGTAATGGGGGTAGTTTCGGAAGTTTTGGTTCCTGTACCAGTTCCAGTTTGGAACTGGCTTTCTTTTGGTTCTCAATTAGAAGATAAATTTTTGTTAAGATGAGAAACGAATCAACATACCATTAATAAGACTTTTGATTAAGTCATTTGATTAATATTAATGATTAAGTCATTTGATTAATATTAACGGCGAAGGGAGAGAAAACATAAGTGGAAACAAAAAAGAATAAATCTGCAAAAATTGCACTTTGATTAGATTTTATTTTCCTTTTTATTGAATGTGAAATAATTCCTGATATAATTCCGAAACTTTATCAATTTATTTTCTCCACAACATTTTTTACAAAATTAGCTTCCTGCTCTTTTTCGCTCAATAATTTTCACCACTTCAGGAATGCAACTATACAATCCATTCAGTAACAACTATTTCATTGTCCGTCAACTGACGTGACACCAAATTGGAACCATATTGCAGTTTCAGTTCCATGCTGCTTCTTTTCGAATCGGGTTCCAGTTCTGTTTTCACATCATGTCAACCTTTTGGTTCCGATTCCGGTTCCCATAAAACATAGCAGTTTTCCCGGTTCCGGTATCTGTTTGCAGCCCTTCCTGTTTTCAAAAAGCTAATTAACCACTACATCATTGGTCATTTTAATCAATTTTTATCCAGCACAATCACTTACTTTAATGCCATCTGGCTCATTTTCGGCAAACAAGGGTTCCAAGAAAACTTTACGGACAGCTGCTTGATCCAAACCGAGACAAGTGAGAAATGATATTGACCGATTCTGGGAAAAATAAAATTTAAGATTAATTAAGAATAAAGACGAGAGACCAAAATAAAAAGATGTTTGTAAGACTAGAAAAATTATTATTTTCACTACTTCCCACAAATAAAAATTATGAGCTATGGTCAAACTGTTAAAATTCTTGTGCAGTTGTGACTTTGTCACCACCGTCAATACGTCAAATTGGTCACAATCAACGCATCTCCACTGCTACATTCCATAAGAAGGGATTAATCTAGATGACCAATACGTCAATACAATCTTACAACGGTTTCTGTTCATTTCAGTGCACAAGAAACAAATTAAAGTAATGCTAATTTGACTAGTTCCTTTCATTGACACACCTTAAAACTCTGAGAGTCTAAAATTTAGTGAGTTAAATGCAGCAAGTGTGTTTTTATCTTAAGCTTTTTTTTTTTTTTTTTTTTTTTTTTTTTCTTTCTTAAGTTTTAGACGACCAAGATAATATAAATCGGAAACTGTCCCTGTATTTAAAGGCAGGGTGGAAAATTTTTGAAATTTTGCTTTAGTTTTTCAGATTTATACAAACCCTGAAATTTTCACTTACATCAGCCAGCTTTGACAGAACTTTGAGAGAGACCTCACGTAGATAAGGACTAAAACTATTATGGATATAGCTTGTAATTTGAAGCAATTTGAAACTTCTTTTCCACAGAGTTGTTTCAAACAAATCTTCTTCGATAGGAGCTAGTTGAGAGCTTTCCTGAAAATTCAATTGACAAAAATAAGTATCAAACAAATAAGGTAAAGGTAAGGGACAAATGAAATGGGTTGTGATTTTAGTTCTTCGTTTTAATGACTTTTGACTTGTGAATTATACATATTTCTTGAGGTTACCTTTTAAGATGGAGTGATTAATGAATAATGTTTAAAAATAAAACCGTGCATGATGATGGGGAAATTGTGTCCTTTACTATTAGATCTTGGAAATTAATAGATATGTAACAATACCGTTGCAACATAAGTAAAATAGGGAATTTCTTCATTCAATAAAATAAGACGACCTGAGACTTCAAAATACTCTTGAGCTTAATCTATCTCATCATAAAAATCTTCATTCTAGTTTTTGAGAGCAAGGGCTCACAACTTCAGTCAATTTCCAAAGTATTGCCGCAAATGAACCACGCTTAATTCAGTCTCGTGTAAGTATTTGTAACTAACTCAACACTTACCAGCGGCAAAGATTTCTGCACACGTCACAAATAAATTAACAAAGTTATTGTTATTACCGTACTAATTGAGAATCATTTTTCTACAACTCAGCAAAGACAGGAAAAAAAATCACTAAAAAGACAGTAAAAGTGCATTTTGTTGAAGCGCTGACTCTTTCAAAGTTTCTAGAAGGTTTTTTAATCCATCAGTTTTGATTAAACGGAAAAAGAAAAAAGGTGAAAAATTAACTGACATACAAGCAACTAAGACTGTACTTACAAGATCCAAAGTTTTATACGAAAGTACTTGGTTGAACACATCAAGAGCATATTCAAGCGTTTTAATCACTAGATTCCCAAGGCCACCTCTCCAGCTAGGTTTAGTTACTAAATAGCTGAACAAAACTTGCTCTCCTGAGAAAGAAAAAATTATTGTATGATTAAATTATTGAGTATCGAAATTTTTGATCAAGTCGATTCGAGTTTTGCCTATTATTTTTGAGTTTCGAGCTCAAGCTCGAGTAATCGCAATATTGCAAAACAGCAAAATTAGTTCACTAAAACTGTACAGCCAAAAAGAGCTGAAAATACCAATACTGGTCATTATACTATCATTCATTATTCAAAAAGCAAGGGAGGAAAAGAGAAGAAAAAGGGACCCCCCCCCTCTTTGAATACGCCACTGTGTTACGCCCTTTTGATCAATGTACCACTCCATGGGGGTTGTCCCTCGGAATCTTTCAGATAGCCCCCCTGTGGGGACGGGGGGCAAGTACATTGAAAATGTTTGGGGGCTACATAACCAAATTTTGGCTACATTTTTGTTGAAATTGCATTTTTTCCTGAAAAAAGCTTGCAGTTTAGAGTATTTTAGGCTCTGAGTTTTTTTACATCAGAGTTCTTAAAGAAAAGTAATGATTTTTATGAAGATGGGTCCAAATCAAACTTTGACCTTCGATATATTGAAAACAAAAACAATATTGACCTCCGGTTTATGAAAAAAGTCTTATAATTTTATGCCTTTTCATCCTTTCAAGCGATGTATCACAAGATAGGGGTTGTGAAAAGAACAAAATTCCCCAATTTTTTTTTTTCTGGGATTTTCCTAAAAAACTTACAAATCAATTTAGTTTTCATGGAGCTCAAGGAACATATTTCCATTTTGGCCTTAAATGACTCCATTCATACCCTACTTTAAGCTCCCGAAAAGATCTGAGAGTTCCACCAATTTTTTATTTAACTTTCGTTGAAGCCAACCGTGATATTGCTGTAGCAAAAGTTAGCAACAGTCCCATTTGCATGATTTTCCATTCCTAACCTAGCAGTCAAAGGTTTAAAAATAAATAAATACTATTTTCTTTAAATTAAATTAAAGTAATGCCAGGGATCTCCATACTGTACCTGAGCAAGCGGTGTCTACGAGAACACTTCCTGGAGCCTTGTATAAAAGACTATACAAGAGAACATGTCTTAAAAACTCTTCTGTAATTACTAGATTTGATTCAATGATACTTTCATCATCCAAAGAATCTTTCTTAATGACCTTCGGTTTGGTAATGTTATCATCATCAACAGGAAATTGTAGTATTTCATGGAAAAACTCGTAGAACAACCATTCGATCAACCGATATTCCTCCTCCTTCTTGAAATACCACTTTTTGAATTGAGGAAATGAGCAGTTCAACAAATACATTAGACCGCAGAGTACTGGTTGTGATGTTCTTGTTTCCGGAAACTAAAAAAAAGGACAAATTCAAACATGTAAAAATGAGTCAGGTTCCAGCGTTTAAAATTTTACTGATTCTGTTAAAAAAAATTAATACGTACAGTAGGAAGGCAGTTTTTTTTTTTTTTTGTGAAACATAGTCCTGGGCCCAAAACAGTTCGGAACCAATGGACTTTGGGCTCTACCCAAGGATGGCAGATCTAATCTCACATTTATTTCACAAAACATACTTATGTTGGGAGCACTCCCAACCCCACATTACTTAGGGCCGATCTTAAACTCCCTCTCGGTGGCCTCGCTGCTTCGATTAGCGGATTTACCTCTCGTGATACTCATTAAGAAATTGATTTGTGGTGCCGCCGTTTTGTGACAGACCGACGCTTATTGAAGTACTTGGGGGTGAACTTGAGTCAAGGGTCGTCTGTCCCGAACATTTTTTTAGGCAAGTAGCTAATAGCAGAACAGTCCAACCTCCCAAAACAACTAAACTTTATTGTTATTGACCTGTCTCAAAAAGCATTTTGTTGTGAGGAGGCCAGAATAGATAAAATTTATGGCCAACAGTCCCAAAAATTATTGTAATCTCGAGGGATTACTAATCAACAAAAAATCTATAATTCAAAAATCACAGTTCAAAAATGCACGACAGAAGCTCAAAATTTCAAGCGCAGACAAAATCAGCGTTAGTGTTACTAAAAGATTGAATGATGAGTCAAAGTATCATTATTTGATGTCTTGAAAATTATTTTTCTCTGCCCACCCTGTAGTAGCCTTTATACCTGAGCTACCAAAACTCACCAAAGTGATTGAACTTATTATCCACAATACCCTAAGATTTGACAGTTCAAAACATTTTCAAATAAAATATACATTGATTTGGCCCTTCAATGGGTCTGTAGCATACTTTTGCTACATCAATATAACTCATTGTTTCTAACGTAAAATTCTGCGAAAATAACGGTGCACACATTAAAAACTTTCAAAATCCACTCATTAACTCAGAAAATACCTTCCATTTCTAACAACCCGCGCTACACTAGACACTATATCACCGACTTACAACTACATAGATGGAACCATCTCGTTTATGTAAACATCAACAGAACTTACAAACATTGGAATGTTTCGTTTAGATGCGTACATTTCTTATATTATTTTGTAATCTTTGATAAACCAAAAAAACCAGACAGCAAATGCAGCTTATATTTCACGTATTAAAAAAGAAATTCCATCATTTTGTAGTTACGATGTTGTTTACTTGTGCACGGTGGTTCCGTCTATGGAGTAGTATACCGGTGCAAATAGTGTCTAGTGTAGCGCGGGCTGTTTGAAATAGATGTGATTTCCTGAGTTAATGGGTGGATTTTGAATGTTTTTAATGTGCGCATCGTAATTTTCGCCAAATTTCACAAAGGAATCAAGGTTCTATATTGTTGTCTCAAAAGTATGCAACAGACCCATTGACGTCTGCCGATTTGACTCACCTTATAAAGTGCAATTAATAATTTTAGATAAGCTATGAAGATTGAATGGTTGCCATGGCTTAGACCAGCTGCATCACAGACAGACATCAAAGACCCGATTTTGGTGAGAGGTTGAGCAATAGCACACTCGATATGAGTCATGATTCCACGATCACATTTCGGAAAGACTGGCAAATCTGAGCATAAGGCCACAATTCTCTGAGGAAAAACTATGACCAACTCAGTGTATAGATCCAAGCAGGCAGTGATGATTTCACTATCCACACCCTTTTCGGAGAAGGGAATTCTGATGAAATAAAAACATAAATTTTCAAAATAATGAATGTGGTTTCACGGAGTATCTTTTTTCCTTATCAGAGGAGGGAATCCTGATCAAACAAAATATATATTTTAAAATGAATCAATGTCAAATCAATCATACATTGCCAAAGCCTGGGGGAAACAACTTAACCCTTCTGAGCCCAAGAAGGGGGAGGTGTGTCTGAAACGACACCAGGCCAGTTTTTTTTTTCCTGCCTAAAACTCTCATTTTTTTAATTAAACTTTGGGACTTCATGACATTTGAGGCACTGATAAAGCTGACACTCATGCCAATTTTTTGGACAACAATTGTAAATGTTATTAGGCTCTTTGTGCGTTTATCAGGCTTTAGAAAATTTTGGTTATGGATAGAAACCAGTTCAATGAATGATGTATAGGCAAATTTGCTTCGGTGGTTCAATTCTCCTTAATTTAATGGCAAAGAACAGGAAAAAAACAAAAGACTAAAGCATCGATTTCTAATTTCTTGCATTTTTACAGAATTGTAATTTTTTCAAAAAACGGTAGTTGATAATCAAAAATTGATTATATGTGATGAAAAATAGTCTTAAAACAATCAGCAGGATATACTTAAGTATTTAAAATACTTGAAGTTTAAAAAAAATTTCTGACTCAAGACTTGAGTTTTTTAAGATTTCTCTGATTTTTCCAGAAGAGCCACAATTCCTGACATTCTACTTTTTTTTTTTTTTTTTTTTTTTTGTCTATGGACAATTCATCAATTGAATACTTACTTAGAGAGCAAAATAAGTATTTCATCCAAGGCAGAAAGTAATTCATTAGACGTCTCAATACCATGTTTCATGACTGCACTCGTAAATTTTAAATACATGAGAACTTTGTGGCGAAGATCTTGATGAACCGTAAAGAGTCGATGGGCAGCTGTTGAGCACTGAAATGAATTGATGGAAAAATTTATGAAAGAGATGGAAAGTTAAAATGACATTTAAAACTTAAGTAAATTACATAAATTCATCAAGATGCAAATAGCTAACTTTGAGCTCAAGATGAATCTTCTACTTATAGTACTACTTTCTGCCACGATAGTGCCACTGTTCAATTAATGTGAAACGAACCTGTTCAATACCATACCTAATTTATTTAATTTAGTAACTCTATCCCTTATTGATAGCACAAGCTACTCTAAATCGTTAACACTTACAAAACAATGTTTCATCGAGCACCTTCAATTATCGGGATAGGCAAAATAAACACAGCAGATTTAACAAAATAGTAAGCAGATTAGTACAATATTTTATTAGGTGCCATAGCATTGCTGGCTTTTTGCAGCCTTTAAGAAAATTTTAAATAAATAGATACATGGATAAATGAGTAAATAAAGAAAAAAATAATAAATAGGCAACTGAAAAAAATAAATAAGTAGTAGTAGTAGTAGTAGTAGTAGTAGTAGTAAAGTCCAGCTGCCCAAACACGTGGTTCGTTATGCTGATATTTCACTGCGAACGACTGGACTGCATAAAAAAAGAAGGGGTAGGAAAAACAATCAAAGTATTCTCAAAACAAAGGATAGGAAAGAGGAGAGTAACGGCGACCTGCCAGGGACTCTCAAATTGGGAAGGAAGTACTTAGAGCACTCAAGGAGGTCAAGTGCGTGAAATATATTTTTTCTCTCCCTTTTCTCATGTAGCATATAGCTCCTTTTTCTGTTTTTGCTTTCCATCCATTTGTGTAACTCAATTTTTCTTTTTTTTTTTTTATTTTAAATATATAATATTCTCTCTACGCAACTGTGTAACTCTTTCTTCAGTTCTTCTCCCACAACTCTCTTTGTATCTAAATAAATAAACAAGTAAATAAATAAATAAATAAATAAATAAATAATCAAAACACCACTTACCACTCTGACATAATTTCTGAGATAGTCAGTCATAATATGCCAGAAAGAAATTGTATGATCCCAACTAAAGTTACCATCTACTCTCTTGCATTTTGTGCCTTTGGGTATGCAAACGTATTGCACAAACGTTAGAGGATGAAAATCATAACTGTTCACCCATTCTTGGCTGTCTGTCTGCGATAACATGACACTCTCAGAGGTGTAATATGACATCTGCTTATCCAGCATGTCCACAATCTACAAATATTTTCATAGGACAAAAAAGATATTTATTAAGTACAAAGATAACCACTGGAAACTTAAATCTTTCACAAATTTTGTTATATGGTGAGCAAATTTGATTATTTACAAAATTGAAGTTTTCCCTAAAAAGTAAAAACAAAGAGAACAAAAACACTGCAGCGACGAAAATATCTTTGCAGGTTGATCATTCACATTTTCATTCAACCAATTGCTAAGACTGTCTAGTGTCCCAGTCTATAACCCGGGAAAATCCATCAGAATTTCCGAGGAATGTTAATGATAAAGCCGATGTTTTGATGAACCACATCGGTCCTCCAATGAATTTCTGAACAATCACGGGCAGAGCCTGTTACTGCTAAAATTGTCTGTTTACATTTCAATAACCTCCAGAACACCCATAAGAACACACAGAAACAGGTTTTTTACTTCTTTGAGGTTAGTTTTCATCCGCTTTATTGGAGTTCTTACTCCCATAAAGCCAGGGTACCCCGGAGAAGTTCTGATGAATTTCATCGGACTTCAAGAACACTCCGATGAACTCCACTGGGTTTATCAGAAACGAATAGGAGAATAAAAGAACAACTTGGAGCCTCCCCGGGTACCAGGGAAAGCTCTCCGGGGAATTCTAGAACGCTTCCTTCCACTAACTAATTTGATCACTTCGATTAGTTTCGATGAATTTGGTTCTTGTTAAAAAAAAAAATGAGCTTACCGATTCACATCGTTCTCTATTGGAGCAAAACGGTATTAAAACTAGAAGGAGATCACCAACAGTTGACGGATAATGAACTTCCAAGTCATGAAACAATTGCATGAGCCCATTATTGCCTTTCTTCCATACATCATCAGCAACTTGCTTATGTTTTGCTAAATTACTCAAAAGCTGGTAGACTGTTTTGTCATTTCCAAAAATTGATGGTCCAAAATTGAGGCAGCATAAATGGGTTAGTTCGTAAATTATAACCGAGACGATTGTTTGAAGGAAGGAGTCATCCTAGGAGAAAAAAACCAAGGTGAGGAATAGATTAGAATAGATATTTAATGCAAATAAGCAATTTATAAGCGTACCTAGTTAAAAATGAATGTTTAAAAAAAAATTGTTGAAAGTCCCAAGATATTATAAGGGGCGATAGCCCCACCGTCAAGTCTTAATACAGAACGGTAGCTAGCGCGGACCCCTTATACTTACAACAAACATCTTGAAAATGGCCCTCAGCAGGGTTTTGGCATGATTCCGGTAGATTTTCTCCTTTACCAGACCTCAGAACCCTATAAACCCCTATATGGCTGGAACGGGCCCTCAACGATCTAAGGAATGACGGCGGCTTTTTTGGATTGATGGCCTCGTAAATTTCAAATCTTCAAAAAACTGCGATCGAAAGTCAAAACGGCCATGATCATCAAATCATCACGTTTTCATTGTAACTACTCAACCTAGCGGTTAAACGCTGAAAAAAACCCCCATATAACCTCATATAGACGGATTCAGAATGCTTTGGTGATGATACTTCCATAGGTTTCAATCCATTTCATTCAAGCATAAGGCTGAAAATTTAGTTGAAAGACGAAAAGTAACCGTCTCTCAGCGCCTCGCCGCGCCGAGTCCAGCCACTCCGTGTCCGCTTGGAATTGAGCGAGGCGAACGCTCATCGATCGTATATCTACCATGAAAGCGGCTAGTTGAAGTATACGGTACTCGTAGCGCAATGCGAAAGTGCGCGCCTCTCTCTTTTGCGTCCCGGGTTCGAGTCCCGGACATGCTACTTGGTTTTACACTTTCAGCCGTGCCTTATTTATTATTTCATTCTTACTTTTGACTCTTTACTCATTTATTTCCGATAAATTTTGACATGAGTGTCATGACTTACCTGTTTAGGATAATAATTAAAAAAAAAAAAAAATTATTAATGTGCACATCAAAAATTTTCCGTAACATGCGAAAACATTGATAGACATGTGTTGGAAAACATGAAATGAATAAATAAAACAAAACGGCCTAGGGAACATACAGACACACAAATTAATGGGCAAACAAATTCGAATTTTAAATTTTCGATTTTTTTTTTTTTTTTTTTTTTCGAATTTTAAATGGAGTAAATTTTAAAGGACTGTATGAGCCATTATGCCAACATTGCCAACCTCTAAAACTTTGGTTTTGTTTATAATGATAATGTTGCTGTTGCTTTTGGATATTAGCACGTGACTTGATATAAGTTCATGATCCGCTCATAGAGTGAGCCACAAATCACACGCTGTCTACAGTGACTAGATAAACCACAGTGAGGTCAATCGCTACGCATCCAAGCCGACGTTACCGCCCATACGAACGCGTGTAAAACACCCGAGTTTCAAAAAATCGTAAAAAATATAAATCTCGAACCAAATTTAAAAAATAAGGTCTCTATCGAAAGCTTAAAGCGTCAAGACTATGAAACTGAGCTTTAAACTCCAACTTTAGCCCTTATTTTGCCATAATCACTGAATGTAGGGGATCTTTTCGTCTCAGCCGTCAGCGGCCAGTTTGTTTACATTCTCTGAACTCCTCTCCGCTCACATCCGCTCGTTCTTATTTTTTGAAAATCAGGTATTTTACAGGCGTTCTTATGGGCGGACGAGGCCGCTTGGGTGCGTAAACGCCAGCAATTCAGCAACACAACCAAAATGACCACACTGTGGTTTACTAGTCACTGTACACGCTCTGTAGAGTTTTTACTGTTGTCCATTTTACCTGCCTCACGTCACAATTATGGTACAGCGAGGTATTCCAGGACGTGCTTTTGAGGCAACACGGGGGCGTTGCAGTGGTGCGCCAAGGGGGGGGGGTCGTTCCCTTTCCTCGGGCGGCAATATTAGGGTGAACAAGCAAAAAATGAAAAAAAAGGGTTATCTCTAGCAACGTATTCCCAAAGGCGGTAAAATCAGTGGATACAAGCATAAAAAACAGTCTTCAATTTCACAATTTTGAAGGGCGGTCAAATTGCAATCTTGCTCCCCCTCTCCTACCCCTCCCCCCTGGGAGGCAGCGATGATTTTATCGATGAAAATCTCTTACCGGCAATTTCATACGGGCAAGTTTGTTTGCCTCGTTTTTTTTTAAACATAAAAAGCTAAAAAAAAAAAAAAAAAAAAAAAAAAAAAAAAAAACAGATCCACCTGAAATTGGTTTTAAACGAAAGTCAGAGTGGCTCTGTAGGCACAGAATTCTATGTAACTGTTTTGCGAAGGATTTTACGCCATTAAAAACTGACACCTGACAGAAACAAGCGAAATTTACTCACCTGGACAGTTGTACTAAAATGATGTGTCCAGATAACCACTCTGAAACACTTGCATTTATGTTTAAACTAATTTCCTCCGAATTAATCATAATTTTGGATGCGTGAGGTTGAAACAAACGAGGGCAATCAAGCTAGAATCAATCTAATGGTTTGTTTATTTTCTTACCTATCAATTCATTTTAATTTGCATGCGCGCTGGCAGAAAAGGGGCAGACCGACCCCGCCCCCCCCCCCCCCGAAGAATTTGGAAAAAAGCGGTTTTCGAGCCAATTTTCTCATTCCACCTCCGCCCCGTAAGGAAGTTTCTGCAGAGCCCACGTCTCTTCGAATTGCTAGGAACAAAACCCTTTAATTTCTCAGTGCGTGACATTTTTGGGCTTTTTCGTACGGAGACCAAAAATGTTGGTCCCTGGATACACCATACATTGTCCGCTAGATGTGTCTCGATCAATTAGAGGCGAGGCCTCATCAAGGTCCAAATGGATATAAATCCTCTTCAAAAATCATGGCGTAATATTAGATAGAAAAATGTTTGATATGACCTTAAAAACCCAAAACCCAATGGGTTTAAGGAAAAACCGCCGTCAAGTCTTAACACTAATTGTTTTCACTAAAAAAAAAAAAAATAAATAAAAAGGCAATTTTTCATCGCTGAAATATTTATGATATCTGTTGCGATCAAGTCTCTGGTGTATTTTGATTTTACCTCTTAAAATCTAAGTGCCCATTCAATTTCTCGCCAAAATAAGGATGATATAAACACAGCGATCAAGTCAGTTTAGGTGCTCCTAAAATTAGCCTGACACATATGCACAGCTAAAACCCCTTCAATGATATCGATGCAACTGCACCAGCTTTACTTACTTTTGATTACTTACCGCATGTATTGACTTTGATTAGCGGCCAATTAGGCTTGCTAAAAAGAATACTGCTTCTGGCACCAGTTCACTCCGATATTTAATAGGGCAGACGAGGTTCATGGCTCCTTTGACTCCGGGTGTTTTGGCCGAGAAAATTTTCTACAAACATTTTTTAAGAAAAAAAAAAGACTTGAACCGGCATTTTTTTGCTGCCTTGTAGAAAGTATCCTCTTTCGTGGATTGTTTTATTCACCTGCTCCATTCCAAAAGTAAACACATAATTTCCCAGCCGACCAATAAAAATCAGAAAAGAATAAGAAATAAACGGTCTCCAACAGAAGAACGTATTTTTCTTCTTTTCCTAAGTTTTAACTTTCAAAACCACTGATGGTGAATAGTTTTAAAGATGAGCTAATCTATGACTCAAAATATGTTCCTTACTAAGCTTTGATTCCTTTACATGAAAAATTCACCGTGAATAGAAAGAGGGGACATCTAATAAGTGGGCATTTCCAAAGGTATTAGCTCTTGTAAATCCTCATTTAATTAATTGCCCCAATATAGTGTCAATTTCAACCTCAGACCAGCGGAGATTTCAAGAAAATGGGAGTAAAAAAATGCCGGCTCAAGTCTTTTTTTTTTCTTAAAAAATGTTTGTAGAAAATTTTCTCGGCCAAAACACCCGGAGTCAAAGGAGCCATGAACCTCGTCTGCCCTATTAAATATCGGAGTGAACTGGTGCCAGAAGCAGTATTCTTTTTAGCAAGCCTAATTGGCCGCTAATCAAAGTCAATACATGCGGTAAGTAATCAAAAGTAAGTAAAGCTGGTGCAGTTGCATCGATATCATTGAAGGGGTTTTAGCTGTGCATATGTGTCAGGCTAATTTTAGGAGCACCTAAACTGACTTGATCGCTGTGTTTATATCATCCTTATTTTGGCGAGAAATTGAATGGGCACTTAGATTTTAAGAGGTAAAATCAAAATACACCAGAGACTTGATCGCAACAGATATCATAAATATTTCAGCGATGAAAAATTGCCTTTTTATTTATTTTTTTTTTTTTAGTGAAAACAATTAGTGTTAAGACTTGACGGCGGTTTTTCCTTAAATTATATATAAAAGTTAAATTCCCCAGGACTATTTTAGAGATGGTGATACTCTCAAAATTAGGATTAAATTTTTTAACGCTGATGCTTTTGAGCAATACTTTATTGCCTATGTCCGCAAACAAGTCTAAACTCTTTGCCAATCAACCACTCACTGATACATTTTTTGTAGCTGAACCCTGCTTGTCAAATCCCAATATGCAAAATGTGTCAGCTAGACATTGAACCTTTGCGGTCTCATTTTTTTTCCACTTGCACCCTCAACAGGTCGTAATTAAAAACGAAAAAGAGAGGTTACTGTTCATTGTCACGCCGCGCCGCGCCGCTAGCGCTGTGGGCAGCCTCCGCACTATGCGAGAATGAAGTGCTAGAAGTTCCCGAGAAGACCCATAGAGCGCAGCACGCGCTGAAGTTGTCAGGGCTGGCCCAATATGGGACTCAGCAGAGCGAAACTTTTTCGTCATGTCGGGGGTGAGCCCCGACATGCGACCAGAACGGGAAATTTACGATGTCCAGCCTGACCCGACACACGACCGCAAAGGGTTAAACAGTAAAATAATTCTTTTGAAATATTGTAGACTATGACCTGTTGATTTTAAAGCATCCTTCAATAAAAAGCCAAGGCTCAAATTTCATTAATTTATATCAAGTGATAAATGAAATGACGTTCGATAAATTCCAAAGATATCGGTTGGGGTGCAACAACACTCCTGAAATGAACTCTAGTTTTGCTTCTTTATGCATCATCTAGAAAGACTCATGTACTTACTTGGAAATTTGGACATAATAGAATTTGATTTAGAAGATCCCAAGGTTGCATTCGATTGGCTACAGTAGCGAAAAAACTCAATGTTTTCTCATCTTTGTATCCGAACGGACCTAAACTGTTGGCCAACATCCATCCAAGAACCACTGGACCACTTTCACTGCACTGGCGTAAATTTTTTATTTGCTCCTCTAACTTGTTGAAAACTTCCATTTCATTTGTCCAGAATTCAGAGTCAGAACTAAAAATCAAAGCAATAAAATTCAATAACACTACAAATATTGGCAAAAAGTTTTTTTGTATTTAAACCATTATTAATGAATTTAATGAATGTCACAACTGTAACGCTACTTTTTCAGACTTTCAACCTTGCAATCTCTTCAGTGTTCCTTGAAAAGCTAAAGAATCATGAATGTTAAACCATGAAGGATACTTAGAACCAAATCATAGCAACTTCCTTAAAAATATTCATATAATTTCAGATTGATTGCTGAAAAACAATCTGTTATAGACAAGGCTCATTTTTTACTCTATTTTCCGAATGAAACGTACTTAAAAGTTTATTGTAATGTTTGAAATTTTGAGGAATAAAAAAACACTGTTCATAATTTTGGAGAGTATATTTTTCAAATTATTTAGGTTCCGTGGAGCAGGACCATTTTGAGTATCCGGTTCTGACAAGTAGCGGTGCCTGCTTCCAAACTGCATCAATATGCATCGGTGAGCGGTTGGTTGGCGCAGAATTTTATCTAGTTGCTAATCAACTGCTCACTGGTGCCCTTTGATGCAGTTTAGAAGCAGGCACCAATTCTTTTCAGAACCCGATTCTCAAAATGGTCCTGCTCTAGTTAATATTTTTAGCAACATCAACACGGAAAATCCTTGGTCGGAGATCCCCCTTTTAAAATAATGGCTGACTTGGAAGATTTTCATTAAGTATGACTGAATAATTCCACAATGTTCATTCAACTCTCACAGTAATGTTCAGATGCAGCTTTTGGAACTTTCCAACTTAATGAGTGCATTATTACCAAACTTTAATGGGCTATGGAAAAAGAAGCTAATAAAAAGAAGAAAAAAAATACAAAACTAAAACTTAAAGAGAGACACCAAATTACTTACTCCCATGAGTAGCTCATCATCTGTAATGTTAAAAGTACTTCGGTGAGAGTGATTGTTTTGAGCTGAACCTGCAACTGTTCATCATCACACCTTCTTTGTTGGACCAGGCCAAAGTCATTATCCTATTAAATCAGACGGAAAAAAAATAGAGATAAATTCAGAGACAATAAATACACTTGTCCCTCCGTATCCGCGGTAATTGGTTCCGGAGCCCACCTCGGATAATGAATTCCGCGGATAATCAAGTCAATACAGCAAATCGCATTGTATTGGAAAACCGGAAGTCACAATTTAGCGAATATTCAACATAGTACACTTGGATAATGTGAGGGGGTCTTAACTCACCGACTGTTTAGAAAAAAACATCATTGAGGGTAATTGCTTCTTCTTTTTCTTCATTTCATCATAGCTTGATCGCAGCGGCGCCATCGCTTCAGAAACCTCGCGAGTGCCTTGCGAAAAGTCCTAATAGGAAATTTATGACCATGCATTTCGAATAAAAAATTATTCACGGAATAACGTACTCATGACAACGACAAAGACAAAAAATAGTTGCGCAGTTGTCAAAGTGCAATTCCGATTTTTTTCCACTGCCGCGATTTTGGTTTTCCACTTCTGAATTTTGATCCGCAGATACGGAGGGATGACTGGGCATATTAGGTCAGCTTCAAGACAACTGCGACACTACGGGCCAATTTTAATTGTTGGACTACATCATTATACGTTGCAAATTGCCAGTTAGAACCATGGGCACAAATATGACCTTCACAGTACAGAACATTTTTTTAATCAGCCGGCAATGACTACTTCAAGCCTCAAACTATTTTTAATTTCTTTTTTGTCTTTAATGAAAATTGGAAAAAAGGGAGGCCGAAGTTGTAAATACAGTGAAAGTTTGATGCGTGGAACATCCTCTAAGTGGAATATCTCACCAAGTGGAATTTCTTTTCAGCACCGTGAAACCTCCCATACTCTAATCGCAATTTCCTAAGTGGAGTTTTTTTCAGGGCAGAACCGAAGTTCCACACAACGAACTTTCACTATACAAAACTTCAACCCATTGCCTTACTTTGATTTGAAAGCACATCGCATATGCACTGGGCCAGATCTACTTTGAGGTGATTGAAGCGCAGCGCGTTGGGCTGCTTCTGACACGCCGATTATGGGATGCCAGATAGTTTCGTATTAAGTAAAGAAGACCGGATTGCTTGGTAAATAAGTGGACTGTATTAGATTTGAAGGAAACTAGCGGGAGGAGTGTGGAGCCGTGCGTGCTCTTGTAACAGATTGGGAACGACGACTGAATTAGTATGGATATTTGAAAAGTGAGAAGGGACAAAAAAGAGAAAGCTGAGATGCAGCAAGTGAAAACAAAGGCTACTCGGCTTGAAGGTCAAGCCGAGAGCTGGAATATTTAACACATGTGCTTAAATGAGGAGGGTTGCATGGGCTCGGCCTGATGCAACCCCGCTTGGACATTGTTTTAGAATTCGAAGATACACACACGACTCAACAGTGATAACATGTTAAACCAAAAGCACTGCTAGTTCATTGTAAAGAAGAAAAAAAAAATCAATAAATAAAAATAAAAAAATAGTAAAATTAAAATTATGGTAAGGCAATGGGTTCACAAAGAACTCAAGAGCAGAGGTTCAAGAAGATGGTTTGCTGACTAGATGTAACTTTTCCGCAGGTATCAAGAATCGACGGCATAAATACACTTTTGTCTAAACAGCATCTTGCAAAAGAGATAAAATTACGAAAGGTACAAACCTTCACTGTTTGAATCCACTGCAACACATTGGGGAGTTCCACATTGGTGATTGGAGTAATCATGATTAAAATGTTGAGAATTTCAATTTGTTCCGCTAAGCAATGTCTAATCCACAGAGTCTTGCGCGAATTAGTTAATAGAGATCCATGAGTTAGCTTAATTGGCAGTGGCATTAGCTGCAATTTATTCAACTGACTTAACAGAGACTTGTGTATTTCGGCTGGCTTAAGCTTTTCGATTAATCCTTCATACAACTCCTGTAAGTAAAAAGCATAACTTATTTTTATTTTTTTATACATTTACAAATACATAGATGCCCAAGGAGAGCTACAGGGGTGCAGAATGTTCTTTTTCTCTGCAATTTATATACAAACCAGCATTGCTTCCGCAATCCGAACACCCCCTCCCCTCGCTTCCAAATGGACAACCTTTTTGCAAAAGCGCTTCCCCAGTGAATTGATGACCTTTTTACTAAAGTGCCACTAAAATCCATCTGAAGAAGAAGAAGCACGAAAATTTGGGTTTTTTCCGAAGATGATTGTTTTCCAGCATTCCTTTAACCTGTTTCTTTTATGTCAAGGAATAAGTGATTAACAATGTGATTATTACCTCGTACTTTCAAACCAGAGAAAAAATATCATTATAATTTTTTCAAAGAAATAGACTGAACTCATTAACGAAGACAGTTTGAAAGAAATCTCATTACGTCATGGCTAATGGTAGCAATTGCCTATTTATCTAGAAAATACAATAAAATAATGTTTACCTTATATTTATGATTAGGGGTGAAATAGTTTTTGACTATATGCTTCAGAGTTTTCAGTAAAAACAACCTTTCGGAGTAGTAAAAGAAAAAGACTCCCTGAATAATTTCGTTCCTGGATTTATCAACGATTACCAATTCCTGCAGCTTAGACTCAGTGCCTCGGAAAGAGTGAAGAATGTAATTGAGAAAAATGTCCCAACACTTGGAATGTTCAACATTCTGGAAATAAAAAAGGATAATGTTATTCATGACACGGTTCAGTTCAGAGTAAAATCACAAATTTCTTGGGTACAGTAAAAGTAAGAGAAAGATAGTAATACTTTTGCATCATAGCCTCACAATGGAAAAACAAATAAGAGACAGAAAGACACAAACTTTTGTCGCAACTTGGAACATTAGATTTTCAGTAAAATCATGCTAAAATAATGTTTCGCCCACTTAAAATCAGTGGAGCTCACTCACGAATACAAGAAAATGTAAATTCACTATTTTTTGGGGATTATAGAAATTTTTGAGGTGCACCATGATTTAAATGGACAGCTCCAATGATAATCAACTCTTTTACCCGTAAAAAACCGTGGGACCTCTTTATTTATAAACAAATGTGAAAAAATGCATCAGATGGCAGCACCCATATAGCCTAAAACTTGTTGACAGATCAAAGGTTGACTAGCCTTTTGCTTTAACTCTCTACATATAGGGACTGAAGGAGAGTTCATCTCGATGCCCGTAAGGAAGGCACGGGCTCCCTAACAGCACACAAGGAGAGCAAGCATTCACAGACCAACTTTCAAATAGTAACTTCATACAGTGCGACCAGTTGAGTTACAATAGACTGCAAGATCAAACACACACTTTCCTTCTCCTTCTTCACATTTAGACGACTTCCAAGAGGAAAGTAACGGATGCCTCGTACTCGGCCTCAAAGCAGAGTCTTAGATAAGCAGTAATGTTTCAAGAGTTCCAAATTGGCACCAATTGACAATCACAAAAGGTTGCAAATGATAGCTCAGTTTGTTTACCGCGCAATGGGCAAGTTTGCGTTTCTGCGCACTGACTTCAATGAGCGGAGACGGGAACACGCATCTACAGTGCATTGAATAGACAAGCTGTCATTTACCATCTTAAGTGAAACAAGCTTTTATCCGAATCCAATACAATTCACTGCTCTTAATTTCTGTCATTTCTGATGTCTATAGAATTGGCAGATAATGTTGGTGCAGCACCGATATCTTACTACGAGCAGGCAAGTGACAAAGAAGGCAACACACTAGGTTAGTAGATCAAAGCTTTTACTTACGAGTAGGAGTGACAAATGACTGATTAGATTTTCAACACTCATTTTTTTCCTATTCTCATTTTCAGCTTCAACTTTCTCGCGGCTTTCCGTTGAAACGTCGAACCAGTTGATACCCTCCAGTAACTGATTTTCAACTTTTTCCAGCTCAAATTTGATAATTTTTGGATCAACTTCCCCTTTCAGTTCTGTGACCAATTCATATATTCCCCGCCAATACCTGGAATGAAAGGACAAAAATCATGAGAAAAGAAATAACATACAGAATTTTTAAGTCAAAATGCTGACATCTACTAGAGAATGTAATGATAACCTGAGCAACATTAATTGATAAGAAGAGCTTACCCCAATTTATCTTTAGAACTCATTTTTATCTGAGAATGTGAAAACTTGTCTTCAACAACGATAACTCTAAGTAAATAATAAATAATTTTCAAAATAGAGACAAAAATACACAGTTTTGCGGCATGGCACAGAAACGAGTCACACGGTTTTCAAAAAAAGAACGAATCAAAACAAAAACGAGCATCGATGATGGTACTGATATCAACGAATATTCACCACAATGATTGATGATGAGTGTTGCGAGAGTACCAATCTTCTAAAAAAAATTACGAAAAATTGTCAAAATTACCAATTATTGTTCGGTCATTTAAACACTAATTTTCGCAACTTGTCTCTTGCAAATTTGTCATAAACCATATTATCTGAGCAGCGAATGAAAGACCAAACAGCTAGCAATATTCAAAATGAAAATTATATCTATTTCAATCAACAAGGTTCCCTCCAAAATTGATTAGGAGTATTGTTCCGGAAAACAGCAGCACTGGATACGTGCGGTTTCCGGCAAGGCGCGAAAACTTTTATTATTATTCATTGATCCGGCAAAAATGTGAAATTTTCTTCGAAATTTTCTACAATGCGATTGAGGAATATCTGGAAGTATCGCCATGAGAAAAATTCGGAGGGATTCTTCCGCAATTCTCCGTTCCTGCCGAGGTTTCCTTAAATACCGCTATTTTCGGCCTCGAGCTCCAACCGTCAGGATGGCCGAGCGGTCTAAGGCGCTGCGTTCAGGTCGCAGTCCACTTCTGTGGGCGTGGGTTCGAATCCCACTTCTGACATGAATGTTTTGACCCACTTGTTTTGAAATGAAGGGCAGATGAAGAAGTGGTGTTAGAACTTCAACATTTTTTGAAGCCTTTTTTTTTTTGGTGACACAAGATTTACTATCATAATTTCCCCAATCTCCAGTACCTCAGTACCTGAGTGCTGTAGTGTAGGCAGGCATTTTCAAGGTATTCTTAAATTCAGCTGAGGTTAATCTGTGCTCATACTGTTTTGTTTTGTTTTTTGTTTTTTAATTCAGTTACAGAAGCACACGCGAGTGCCGGGGGAGGGGGGAGGTGGGGCATGTGTGTACCCTTGTGTCGGGTGGCTCACTCTCCGGGGGGGGGGGGCGACGGCGGCGGCGGCGGCGGCTAAATAAGGGTAAACAAGCAAAAACAATATACTAAAATTAAATTAAATAAAATGAAAGGAAATGAAAATTTATCTCCAAAATTGGAAAAATCAATACGTACAAGCAAAAAAAAAAAGGTACCCAATCAAATTCATAGTTTTGAGGGGTGGCGATTTGTGGAGGGCGGCAAAATTGCAACCCCCCCCCCCCCCCCCCCCTCCGCAAACCTCGGCACACCCCTGCAGAGGCATACATAGACGATAAGTTAGGACAGACGGAGGATATTACCCACCCTCTTCTGAATCAAAATCTCGCTATTTTCCAGCAATAATTTACGATTCTCACCTTCCAACCCACAAAATTATTTTGCCGCTTAAGACGCCTCCCCCCTCCCCCCATCCAAAATTTTCGGCTTCGCCACAGGTTTGCCTACAGGGAACATTTTCGCACCGATATTTAGCGGTAGTTGGTCGGTATCCAACATTTTCGCAGAAAAAAGCTCAAAGTTTCAATTTCAGCCTGGGTCAAAATGAAAAAACAAATCGGATTTTTTTCTACAATATGCGCCACAATAGTGCATATTTGGGCGCCTTTCTTGAGCTCAAACCCAGACTCACTGACACTGACCTCAATCCCATACCATCGATTATAATAAATACAATATTTCACGTGAATCTACGATTAAAAATAATTTGGTTCATTCACCGTGTGCAAAGTGTGCCATAAAGTTTTAGGTTACATACTAATAAAGTTACCCTGAGTCCAAAAATTGAATTGAAACCATTTCCGGCAAAAGGTTAAAGGGCTCATATAACATGAGGCGCGCTCTTCAGACAATAGTCTCTATTCTGTATCAATGCTGGTTTCTCAGAAAGAGCGCACCCGTTGTTATATGAGCCCTCATCCCGTAAAAGGTCTCAATTGTACTTCTGACAAACAATCCGCAATTGCGAATTGTTGAGGAAGAAACACACAGCTTGAAATCCGAAACGTGCTTTCAAAATAATTGCGTTTATGCAAAACCTTTGACGGTGCAGTGGTAAATTTTTGAGATAACTGTTCGTACGTGAGGGAGATGGTGTTGCATAAGCAGTAATTTGAAGGCACTTTGAGTGCTTGGTTTGTTTGAAGTAATGTGACTTCAAATCGAAAGCTCAAATTACCGAATAAGCCATTCTATTTCCCTTTTGTGAGAAAACTTATCTCAAAAAGTCACCACGACGCCAGTGCATGGTTGGTTTAGCATAACCGCAGTTTTGAAGGCACTTTTTGAATTCTAATTGTAAGAGGCATGATTAGAAAGCGTGTACAGGGTGAACCAGCGCATCCGTTCCAGGCATTTTTCTCGAAAACTACTGAACTAAATGATTTGAAACAAAAAAGTCGAAGATAGGGAATCGACCCCAAATTTTTCATTTTTGATATTTTCAAAAGCCCCCAACAGCCCCTTGGGGCGTATTTGGGGGGTTCAAACACATTTTTCAAGTTTTCTCGAAAAAACCTCCGATAAAAGTATACAAATTAGTTGATAATCTTAAAATAGAGGCAATTGCCGACATTTTTGCTCCTTTCAATATTTTCCAAAAAATCCAAATTTTTGGAGTTATGGGGAATTTTTTTGAATCGGCCCTTGTGGCCACCCTGTTGAGAATTTTTCAAAAATTGTTGCAGATTCTGAAAGAACAGATCAAGACCTTTCGATTGATGTGCCACATGTTACCTTAAAGTTGAAAAATAAGGTGTTTTTCGCCAAATCAAAATTTTGGGGCTTAATTAGCTCAAACCATGGAATTGCGCCAATTCTGCAATTGAAGCCCCTAAATTTTGATTTGGCGAAAAACACCTTATTTTTCAACTATAAGGTAACATGTGGCACATCAATCGAAAGGACTTGATCTGTTCTTTCAGAATCTGTAATAATGTTTGAAAAATTCTCAACAGAGTGGCCAAAAGGGCCGATTCAAAAAATTTCCAAAAATCCCCCATAACTCCAAAAATTTGGGTTTTTTGGAAAATATTGAAAGGGGCAAAAATGTCGGCAATTGCCTCTACTTAAAGATTATCAAATAACTTGTATACTTTCATTGGAGGTTTTTTCGAGAAAACTTGAAAAATGTGTTTGAACCCCCCCCCCCCCCCCCCAAATACGCCCCAAGGGCCTGTCGGAGGCTTTTGAAAATATCAAAAACGAAAAATTTGGGGTCGATTCCTTATCTGCCTTTTTTTGTTTCAAATCATTTGGTTCAGTAGTTTTCTAGAAAAATGCCTGGTACGGGTGCTCTGGCTCACCCTGTAGATGTAAACTTTTAGTGCTTGTTTCTTAATCTGAATTTATCAGTTCAGAGCTATTGTGCTTAGTATTGTCCCTGAAATTTTGAGACCTGTAAAAAAAATATCCATGAATAATTCAAATATGTACCCTCTAACACAGAGCCGTTTCGTAGAATAGAATTACCTCGGTAAGATAATTCTACGTGCATAGCATTGAAATATAGCAACAAAGGCTCCAATTGACAATTCCGGTGGCTGATTACTGGTTGTATGTTAGGGGATTTAATCAAATGGGGGGGGGGAATAGATATAGGGGCTGAATTTAGGCAAGGGTTTTTGGAACTGAAGACCCTGGAGACAAGTTTCACATCAGCAAATCCAGCCCCTGCGAACAGGGGAAGGGATTTGAGATTTTTGCTCCCTGTTGTCCCCCTTTTCTTTCTTCTCTCTTCCTTTCCCCCTTCCTTCCCCCTCTTTTGGCTGGACCAGAGGGGGGTCACCCCTTTGCCCCCCTTGTACCCTCTAATTAAGTTTCAAGACGTAATTGCCGAAGGAGTGACTACCTTTTTTTCCCTCATAGTAGCTTGTAAAATTTCTTAATGGTGGCAATGAATTCATATTAGCCCATGGGAGCACATTGAGGTACCTACCAAGGTACATTCAACTAGAGTCCCTATACGTAGAGAGTTACGACAAGAGGGTAGTCAATCTCTGATTGGTCAATGAGTTCTAGGATCTACGGACGCTGCCATTGGATGCGATTTGCACATTTGTTTACAAATGAAGGGGTCCAACGGTATTTTACAGATGAAAGCGTTAATTGTGGACGAAGTTGTTAATTTTAATCATGATGCACCTCAAGAATGTCTACAATTCTCAAAAGAACCTTCAAAAGCGTAAATAGATGTCGATCAATAAAAGTAGTGAAAGATTACACTGTTAGAAACTCTGCGGCACTGTAATCTTTTCAGTGGACCAAAACACAACAACTGCTATCTTTCTAATTTCAGCAACAGTACATCTATCATTACCTCAATGCTTGTCTTGATTGAATTTTTTATTTTCAGAGAAAAAAAAAATGAAATAGCTCGTTTTGATAACTTTTGTTATAATTAAAATATACTTAACAGTTTAAATTTACATACAAAAGGTTTAATACAATAATTTAAATTAAAGAGGAAACATTTTTTTTTTAAAAAATAGGGACTGGAATGAGCTGCCTAGACAGATTTAGAGCTGAATTGCTCACATAATTTGTTGAATTCATTTTCCTTGGTTATAAAGTCCAATACAAACTGATTGTTTTCATGCGAAGCTTTCAGTTCACTCAGATACCGATTTGAAACCTGTGAAAAAACCAAACCTGAATTTTAGAGACAGTTGTAGGAAAACATAGAACATTAACATAACCTTGGAATGGAGCTCTTGCAAGGTTTCGCTGTTGGCAAAGGGACTATCAAATTTGATGTAAAATACTGTGAGAATGGCGTTGAGATCAATAAAAAAAAGTCTAAACTCTTTGCAAAGAAAACTTAGCTCAGTTACTAAATATGATCTCTGGTCTGTTGAACCTTCTTAAGGGCAATTTATGAATTTTTCAAGTAGAAGTTATCAGTTGGGAGTCATTATAAAAAAAAAAAAATTAATATCCTTCAATCAGCTATTCAACTAGTGACACGTTTTTTATGATCAAGAGAAATTTTACCAAATTTCACAGCTTTGGCTTACGGCACGTTTTTACCATATGCTTGACAGAAACCTGCAAAATAAGGAGGAAAAATACAAGGCATGATGTGCAGTTTATATAGCAAACCAATGCAGCAAATGGAACCGGAAAACGAAGTTGGTCCTCCCGTTCCATTTGGTTTAAACGAAGACAGAGACAGACAGGAACAGAGTTGGTGTGCACGGGGCTTAAAATTTTAAAGTGAGTTCAGTTTTGTTGGCATTACCAAGGTTGAGCTTTTGATTTCACTTTGCAATCGAGCTGACTCTCTGAAACTTTCCAAACCGTTTTTGAAGAGTAATTCCAAACAAATTTTTAAAAATCAAGAATATTATTGTTTGATAAGACCACAAACTAACCAAAAATATTGTTTGATTTATGAAAATATTATTCGACTTATAAAAATAAGAGTAGATTATAGTTTAAATTGGAGTTCTCTGCTACCCTCTTTCCTACTACAAAAGTAATATCACAGAATACTCTGATCAGAACGGAAAGTCTAATTCATTTTGAAACATTCTTTACTTCGGTCTGCCATGTTGGGAGGTGAGTACTCACCGGGTTGTGATAGGTTGTGCGTCAATTCTGATTATAAATATAACCTAAAAAAGCATGTCCGCCATCTTGAGAAGTGAGCAGGCATAGTTGCCAGTTGGTGCTTGTAAATTCCAAATCTTGTTTCCATTGGCTCTTATGGGAGTTTCTGTTTTGATTAGAGTATTCTGTGGCTCTTATGGGAGTTTCCGTTCTGATTAGAGTATTCTGTGGCTCTTATGGGAGTTTCCGATCTGATTAGAGTATTCTGTGGCTCTTATGGGAGTTTCCGTTCTGATTAGAGTATTCTGTGGCTCTTATGGGAGTTTCCGTTCTGATTAGAGTATTCTGAGGCTCTTCTGGGAGTCTCGGTTCTGATTAGAGTATTCTGTAGTAATATGAGAGTCGGCTAGATTAAAAAAAGTAATCGGCAGTTCAACCTTGTATGGGAGTTTCGGTTCTGATTAGAGTATTCTGCGGTAATATGAGAGTCGGCTAGATTACAAAAAGTAATCGGCAGTTCAACCTTGTATGGGAGTTTCTGTTCTGATTAGAGTATTCTGTAGTAATATGAGAGTCGGCAAGATTACAAAAAGTAATCGGCAGTTCAAACTTGATAATCGAGTCCCATTGGACCCATTCTGATACTCCATCCTTTAAAAACAAGTATTACCTCAACAGGTTTTCCGAGCTGCCCAGAGAGAACGACCAAATTAATTAGAGTGTCAGGATTATTGCTGTCCTTCTCCAAAGCTTCCTGCAAGGCTGCCTCGGCCTCTTCGTACTTTGCCTGGGCGATGAAACTGACTGCTTGACCATTGAGAAGCAACGGAGTGCTGCCGTACTTGTCGATCATTTCTTGGAAAATGTAGTAAGCATCTTGTAGTTTATCACCACCCTGAGCACACAAAAGTTCAAGAATAATTTGAATCAAATATTACACATGGACATGATAAAGGTTTACAGAAAGGTTCGATTTTAAAAAGGTTCAAGGTGATTGTTGGCAGTTTCAAGGGTGCTTATTATTTATTATCTATAATCTATAAATGATTATCTAGGAATATTTACACTCTTCTAAGTTAAAACACCTTTTACGATGTCGATCAGCTGTTGCAAAAATCTTATTGTCATTAAATGTGTAAAAAAACCTTGGTGTATTTACTATTTCATTAAGAAAGTTAAAATATTGTGTTAATTTTATGAGTATGTTATCTTTAATGACTCGTACTACGACATTCGAAAGAAAGTTCCCTGGTTGAAATTTTTACTCTTTTAAATCTCCGGAACCTTTAAACAATTTTACGGCTTCCAAGTGTTCAAAGACTAATAAGAATGCCCTTTCCAGAGTACGTCATGAAAAATCAAAACTGTTTTTGGAAACAATGAGGAAATTTAATGATATGAATTTCGACCAGGGTACTTTATTTTGAAAGTCATAGTGCAATAGCTACCTTTCATACGCTTCTTATGTAGATGGATGAAATTGATAAATAAATAAAAAGGTAAGTAGAGCTCGTTTCAGAAGTGTATGCGCATTTAAACCATAATCTTTGCAAATTTTCAACTTTAATTCCTTCAGATCAAAACCGAACTTGCCTCGAACTTTATTCTTTGGCTTTTAAAGTGTTCCTCATTGAAAAGTGAACCCTCAACTTCATTTTCATTCATTTTTATCGAGTAATATCAGAAATAATGTTGACAAATTCCAAAGATTACCGGTCTAGGTGCGCCTACACTTCTGAAACTACCTCTAACAGGACTTCTTACTGATGCAGATATTTGTCACAGAAATTGCAACATAAAACCGTCTAAATCTAACAATTGAAGGAATATTTCGGTTATAAATGTTTATTGTTTCTCTTCGCAAGCTAACAAGAAGTAAACCGCAATTTAAACACATAATCAAATGAAATCACACACACGGAGAAAAAAGGCTGGTATAATTTACCATCATGATAGCTGATTTTGACCTTAGCAAAAAATGATGGTAAATTTCGCCAGAATGATGGACAAAGTCACCAGAGCTCTAGTGACTTTGTCCATCATTCTGGTGAAATTTACCATCATTTTTTGCTAAGGTCAAAATCAGCTATCATGATGGTAAATTATACCAGCTTTTTTCTCCGTGCAGCTTTTGAGAAGTCAAAAGGTCATTGTGCCAAGTCATTCCACCGGTTCAGACATGTAAAAGCTCCATAATTTTGATGATTCATTGAAATTTACAATAATTACCATTGCAATATTGACCCAAGCCGTTGCTAACTGTGTAAGAGTGGCATCTTCGTCTTTTTCTTGCATTGACTTCAATTCCTTCAGCGCTGAATCTACACGATTCATCCTTAGATATAGCTGTACATTCATCGCCATGCTGAAAAACAGAAAAACTTAAATTTATGAGAGGCGGTAGCAAAAGAAAATTTTATTCAAGATAATGTCAGATATACAATCATAGGTGCAGTACTAACTGAAAATCACAATGTTCATTTGAACTGAGGTGATAAATTCTATGCTAGATTATCAAAAGGAATTAAAAGTGTTTAAATAGCGGCCAAGGACTATTTGTTAAATTTATGTTGTTACTCATTAAATCAATTCTTCAAGCAACAGATGAAAACCGAATTTCATATTCGGTGACCGGTAAATTGTACCTATTCAGGATGAGCTCAATCTTTTGCCTATTTTTCTTGACATTGTATTTTTTTACGCGTTTTTGCATTGCTTGTACTATACTGAGCCTATTTACAAAATAAAATTAGTATTATTATGATAATTATTACTTCCCACGGGTTTTAAAAAAAAAACAACCGTTGCACAAACTAAGAAATTTCACAAGTCGTTAATAAATAGCAAACACCTCTTTAAAATCCATGCATTCAAGCATCGCATTCACAATTTTTATACCAAATAGGTGAATGCTAGTCACTAAGTCTAGTCGCTAATCAGAGCTGCGATGAACGCAACTAATCAAGTTCAAAACAACCACTAAAAATATAACCATAATCATTACTATAGTTACAGTATCTTCGGTTACAATCAACTTAAAAAGTTGCCTTCCGAAGTTGTAGACAGGACTTGGTGACTAACAGTTGCTTGTTTGGTACAGAAATGGGGCTCTTGCAAACTTTTGCTGTAAGCAAATGAATGGATAAATTAGAAGCGAAAACCAGCGAAAATCACAAAAATCACGCTAACGTAGTCTAAAATTCAGGGATATATTCAGAAAACAGCTGGAACGGTAAGATTGTAATGGCAGAGCTACGCAGGTATCATGGGAGATTCCTGTCTAATAAGTAATAATACGTCACTTTCTCTACAGAAACACAGAGATACATCACAAATTAAATTGGAATCTCCCATGATGACGTAGCTCTGCCATTGAGCTCAATTCTGAGAGTAAATTTTGTGATTTTTTAGTGTACCTATTCATCATCATTTTTACAGGTTTTTATACAAGAAGCAACACTTCAATCACCTGTAGCAAACGTTTGCAAGAGCCCCATTGCAAGTGAGCTGTTGCTTGAAACATCTGAAATTTTGCAGAGAGAAATAATATAAAAAATCGCCATTTTATAACCGAGAAGTAGGACCAAAAAGGGACCATTTGTGATGATTTGATCCAATCATTGTTTTGACAGCTATGCAACAAAATTTCAATTTACTGACAATTTTTTTCCAGGCTTGAGCTACAAGGAGTTTATAAGTAACAAATTTTTATTTTACCATTGATGAGTCTTTACACCTTTTCAAACAACTTTAAAGAAACAGAGGGATGGAACTTCTGAGTTCTAGGAAAATAGAGCAAGAAAAGTAGTAGTGGTAGTAGTAAAATCCAGCCGCCCAAACCTTGTGTTTGTTATGCTTGTATTTCAAAGCGAACTACTGCACTGAGAATACAAAAAGGATAAAAGAAGGAAGGAAGATACCAACCAAAGTACAAGCAGAGTCATAAGTCCTGCGTTGATGATTCGACGAAACCCGCATTACACGTGCAGTTAACGCTCTCTTATCTTTCTTTTCTTTTGTTCTCTCAAGACTGAGAAAGATTCGGGCGACGAGTATTGCAGGTTGCGTCGAATCGTCGACGCAGGACTAATGGCTCTGCTTGTACCTCACTGTGAGGAAAGAGGACAAGAGGGATACCGCACAAAGCATGACACTCTGAGGAAAGGAAATATCTCAAGAGCACACAAGGACTGGTAAGCTCTCAAAGTGTTTTTTTTTTTTCCTATTTCTTTATTTCTTTATTTTTATTTATTTATATATTTTATTTTAGTTTATACATTTTTTTTTTTATTTTATATTTTTTTATTTTATTTTTATTTTAGCAATTCATGTGTCTTTCTCATCTTCATTAATGGCTTTGTTCTATCTCTCTCGTTTTAGCCCCCCTCCCTTTTTTTTTCTTTTTCTTCTTTCTTTCCCTCTTTTTTTATTACAAAAGATAAAATAAAACAAAAACATTGGGTTAAGTAAAATCCAAAGAAGCTTACTTTTCAATATTCTCTTCAAGACTTAAAAGTCGAAGCGCTTCCTCCAATTGGCCCTCATTAGAATAAATGGTAGCAGCAGTAATGATGGATGTATGATTTACATTTGATGCTTCCTTAAGCTTCTCGTCCCATGAGATTCTATAACAAGCAAAAGAGAATCGTTGATTATAAAGCAATCTCAAAGAGTAGAAAATAAGGCACAGAAAAAATAGACAGGGATAAAAAGGAAATTTAAAACTAAAGTTCAGAAATTGACGGTTTCAGTGCGAAATCAACGGTTAGCCAACAACCACAACAATGCACTCATCGATCGCAATCGGTTGTGATAAAACCCGCGTTGCGTTCCAAACTATCAAACTCTCTCTCCCGTGACCCGCAAGTATACCCATCTCTTTCTAGTTTCGAAATTCGTAAACAGGGCCTTGTTTTACAACATATTTTCATCAAAATTGCGTTAAAATGCCTCGAGGAATTCATTTCAGCCAAAAAATTTCACGAAAGGTGTCTCTATATACAATTTTTTAAATTAGAGTGAGATGGCAGCACATGGGGGTTACGTGAGAGCAAGAGAGACAATCTGTCTTTGTTTGTAACGCTCATCAACGGCTGCCGCCATTACTAAAACCCTCTATTAAAGCTAGTTTGTTAATTAGAATGGCCAACCATAAGTCTGGACAAGCGTTTTGGTAATCTGATGATTTGACGCAGATAACCAATTCTGGCTCTTTTTTCATATGTTATATAATGATGAAGTTGGCAGAAAATATGAGGCCTGCAAAATAATGCTGTATCATGCCATGAAATGCGGCTGTTGCAAACAATAATTGCTACGAGCAGTTAAAGGATCACGTGGTCAGTCCGGTAGTAAGTAGGAGGGGCTAACGCGTTCAGTTTCAAATCGTTTCCCTGGTCTACTGGGCATCATCACCCCCGTTGTGCAGTTCACTTGGCGGAATCAACAACTGTGATGCAGAATATGAAGGTGAAGGCACTCGCGACACTCACGAAGCGGGGAAATGTCGGTATAGACCACCTATTGGACTCACCTGGTATAAATAGATCTTGAAAATAATCATGGTAGCACTAAAACCTTACGAAATCTACTCCTAAACTCATACAATGCTTTTATCTAGGAGATCGTAATGGCGGTGTTGGGCACTGATAATAGGAGATTCCCGTCTTAATTTTGTCACTTTTTTTGGCTGATAATGAAGATTCACAGGATAGAGAGCCATAAGAGTATGCTTAACATCTGATTTATGATATCGTGACACAGGTGCAGAAGGAAGGCACCTCTTCTTTGGCATTTCTTGATGGGGTGACAGTATCATTGGATGTGAATCTCCCATTATTAAGGCTGATAATGAAGATTCACAGGATAGAGAGCCATAAGAGTATGCTTAACAGCTGATTTATGATATCGTGACACAGGTGCAGAAGAAAGTCACCTCTTCTTTGGCATTTCTTGATGGGGTGACAGTATCATTATATGTGAATTTCCCATTATTATTCATGCTGAGCACCGCCATTACAATCGCGCATACAAATGCATTTGATGAGTTGAAGAGTAGATTTCGTAAGTTTTTAGAGATACCATCTTTATAATTGCAGATTTTTTACACCTGAATCTACCCTTAAATTGCCTATAGCAAAAGTTTGCAACATCCTTATTATAGTATAATCTAGTATAATCTTTGCCCTTCTTTCAAACTAAATAAACAATATTGTGCACTTTACCTTGATTTTGGTTGAGAAAAATATTCAGCTAACAATTTTAATGGCTGTATCTCAAGAGGAGATGAGCTATTTATTTCATCTAAGACTATTCTGTATTTTTTCTGTGCTATGTACGATCGATAGAGAAATAAATCTCTCTCTAAAAGTAACTCTGGTTTAGGTGTCTGCAACAGAAAAGGAAAGAATTAAACACATTCAAATGATCATGTTATTTTTGAAGATCAAGACACACTGACATATGACAGAAAACTAGACAGACCCATATTCTTTACAACCCATAAACACATCCTGCTAATAGCAATTTTTTCTGAAGAAATTATTTAAAAGTAGTTGTTGCTCAACTTTTACCTGACTGTTACCGAAGTGTAACAATTTAAAAAAGTAATTTTGGCACAAAGACATTACAAATGGGTGAAATTTCAGAAAATCCTTTTTCAACAAGACTACTAATGATGCAATTAATAACTAATCTTGAAGGATGTAGATTGTAGGTACAGTAAATATCTCTATTTCTTAGTTACACCTTTATTTGTTCCTATATTTCTTCAGTGATTGTACAGGTTTAAGATTTAATTAGAGCAGGACCATTTTGACTATCAGGTTCTGACAAGTAGCAGTGCCTACTTCCAAACCGCATCAAAGCTCATCAATGAGCGATTGATTAGAAACGAGTCAAAACTTTGCACTAACCAACCGCTCACCAATGCGCTTTGATGTGGTTCCTAAGCAGGCACTGCTGCTTGTCAGAACCCGATCCTCAAAATGATCCTGCTCTGGTCATTATTTTTACTGATTACTTTGTCTCATCATGAATTGACATAATCTTTGACGGGCATGTTTTAAATGTTAAATATTGCTGCATTAGAGATTTAAGCATTCATTTTCAGTCCAGCAACAGAAGATGATACAGAGATGGAAAATGAATTTTGACTGTGGGAGTTTTGTCATTTACAGTTGAAACTACCCAAACGTCCCAAAAAACTCAATGGCAAATTCGGATAATTCCTGCGATAAATGGCAATGCTGGACTAATATTTACAAAAAAGTACTCAAAGCTTCCAACCCTGATAGCATTGCTACAATGCTACAGGGGGGGCCTCTCTCTCTCTTGTGGGCTACCAAACTGATTCAGTAAAACAGACTGCAATTTTTGAAAGGTAGCCACAAATATTCCCAGGTGTATTTCTAAGATTTTTGACAATTCTTGGCCATGTCTTTGAATTTCTGACGACAATCCCCCCCAGGCTGACCAACTATTTCTCTTTCCGGCTTAAAGTGATGTGCTTGCTGAAATTCTGCATAAAAAAAAAGTTCAATGCTTGCTAGGTTATAGCACAAATCAGCGCCCCAAGATGTTGAGTCGAAACAGAGTGCTTGCTAAAATTTTATCTCAAAGCAGTTCGCTGATTCACCTAAAAATTTCAACAAATGCTTTCTTGAGAGAAAAGTAAATTTAAAGGTGTCTCTAAAGTGCCACTCTTTTTGCAACCCCAATACAACGAAAGGGTGTTTTCTCCTGGCCTATAAAGACGGTACACAATAGTTTGCTGTCACCCCTATAGTTACACGGAGCAAATATCATCAGATGCCATAGTGATATTCGATCATCACAGCCAGGAAAAACAACTGCTTTACTCCATGGATAGACTCATGAATCATTATATGAGGTGACAGTAGTCTCATTCTTTCGTAAACAAGCTAATCTCGCATGGTGAAGTTCCTTCCGCATTCCGATCATGATAAAACAAATAGTTCCTTGCTGTTTGGGCACGCCAGAGCACCCCTGGCAAAGAAACAACCACAGGTTAGGTTAGCAAAGTGCAGGTAACCACAATTAGAGGATCATCTTCTCAAAGGAGTTAGCTTGTTCTATTCCGGTACAACACTCAAATTGCGCTGGCTGACCGCTGTATTAAATGCTGCGTGGCTTCCCGTTCAGCTCACAAATTTTCAGTATTGGGCTCAGACAAGTGGTGGTGCATGCTTCCAAATCTACATCAAACGCAGCAGTGAGCAGTTTTTCAGTGTGCAATCAAAACTCAGGGCAAATCAACCGCTCTCTAATGCATAACGCATTTCCGAAGCAGGCACTGCTTCTTGTCAGAGCCTGATACTCAGATACAGGAGCTAGAAATGAAGTTGAAATGTTAGAAAAATTAGAATGGAGGATAACTAATCAAATGATTTCCAGCTGTCTCTTGTTTTTCCCATCAAATTTAAGACGATAGATGTTCGAGTTGAGGCTTCCTGTAAACTTGTTTACATAGGAGCAACATAACCTCAATAGTGCAGATTGAAAAGTCATAAATTATCAAAATATAGAATCTACTCCAGAATATCCTCTCGCACATCCGACTAAAGGACCAGCAGTTCAGGCATCAGCGTAAATTTGAGGAGAAATAACAGAAATCAAGAGATTTGACTATGTCATCACATTGATAAGTGTTTACGTCAACAATAGAGGTTAAAGATAGAATCAAACGAATGTTGACGAAGAATTTCTTTACTTGTAATTTGGTTGCCTCGTTGATACATTGTTGATAATTTCCCATGAAAAAATCGTTTCTTATGGAAAACAAGTCGTCCACTTCGCCAGATGGAGGTGCCATTATGAAGCCGGAAGTAAAAATTTCAATCACTGCAACAACAACTCGTTCCTAATTTTTTAACAAATCGTGTTTGATCAGTTTGATCAGTTTTGTCAAAATCCTTTATCAGTCGTGATAAGTGCTGCACTCTGTAAACATGAGTTCAGAACATATTTGAATACGTTACTCAAATTCATGAGAAAAAATACTTTTTAAATGGACTTTAAGGCCGTGAAAAACTTCAAAGTTTGCGAAAACTTTAAAAATATCTCTTCAATTAGAAGAAAGTAACATAAAAAGTCCCAAGTATCTTATCTGAATTAACAATCGGTTATCAGTTCAGTTGCTCTTTTGACAACTCAACGTCAGCTGGTTCGTTACGTGCAATATGAAGGTAGAAATGGCGGCGCTTGTGGCAGGTGTACAGTATGGGTTATCACAGGGACATTTTAATGAAAATAAGTCTTTAATTTTTGTGAAATTAACGGATTCTGCATTTCGGGCGATAGAGGAATATTCCAGAAATAGAGTAAGTACAAAATTTCAGTAATCCGACCATCCAAAGTGTTTTAATTAAGTAGTCTGAATCGCGAGTCCTCGTCTCTTTATGTCGCCATATTTTACATTTGCATTTTTCCTCAAAATTTTCCTGTGCTAATTTTTTTGATCGTATTTAACCTTCAGTAATTCGGGTTTTCGATGTGCCGAACCTTTGAAACCAGAATTTTCGCGAAATCGACCCTCTCGCCACGTCAACAAGTTCTTTTTTCAAATTTGGGTTAAGGTCTTCCCACAGGCAAATTCTTGGAATGAGCCAGTAAAATTCGCTATTTCCGCTTTTAATTTCTCCCTTATCCCCCTTATGTTTTCAGTGGCGATTGAACATCATTCGCCTCAGCTTTTTCGCTCAGAATTCAGGTCGTTTCAGGTCACTTATGACCCTTTATTTCGTCTCTGAAAGTAATAGAAGTTGTGGCCCTGAGGCAAAGAAATCTTGCATAACACCACTAATGGCATTTGGTTATTTCTGTTGTCATCTTTTCAAAGTGTTTCGCTTTAGAATGGTCGAACTTTCTTCCAAATTGGCCCTTATATTAGCCCCAGTTTGTCTAAATTGTTAAAGTGTGACAAGCTGTCTAAGTTGCCAATTTTTATCCTTAAACTCTGTTAGTGGGTTGACTGCTTTGTTTTGTCTCAACTCACTGACAAGAATATTCCTGTCTGATTTCTCTACATTCTTTTCTATATTGCCCAAGATGAGTCGATAATTTTGCTGACCCTATGGTTGGGTTTAGTTTTACAGAAAATCAAGGATTTATCTCACTTGTGTAATTTGACCCAGTGAGCAAATTCTTGTTAGTTCTACTTTAGTTGAGTACTTTCTACCCCAGACATTCCATCAGGTTAATTTTCTTTCCTGGGTTTGAAACTTTAGGGTCATCTGGTGTAGACTTTTCGTTTTGCCCGAAAGATTCTGTGACCCCAATCACTTCTCAAAATCTGATACGAGCTCTGTTGATGCGATCACAGAAAAATTTTCCTGTTGCTTCAAGGCAGCCTATTTGTGCCCATTTCATGATCATCTTTCAATTTCAGTTTTTTTTAATGTTTTGTCTCCTTTTTTTTGCATTGATTCAATAATGCTCTCAGGTTATCAATCTTTTGATTGAATAACCTTTAAAGTCGATAAGGGTTTTCTTTCACACCATCTCAATTTCATTGAAGTAGTCTGATAGCTTTCACAGCATATCAACAGATGAACTAGGTCTACTCCGAGTGAGAAACCCTCTCAATGTAAATAGGTTCATTGTTTAGTGGTTGTCTGCTGTTTAGTTTTAAATTTATCGCTAACTTCTGTGGATTGTCAAAAATCATTGATACTAAGCCAGGAGACAATTACCATGTGGCAACTGCTCTTCGCCGATAAGACGCTTGACAGCGCCGCTCGAAGTCGAGGCCTTGTGTATGATCAAAGTTCCTTATTCTTCTATCAAGAGTTTGGATTATTTCGGAATTTCTGCCCATTGATCGGTCAAAATTTTGGATTTATTTGACCTATTTGCGATGTGGCTCATTAAATCAGTAGAATTCACTGCCATTCATGGTCATACTAACCTTGGCATTCCAAAAGATATTCTAATATTATCAGGTTACATTCTGTCCTCTAGTTTTCCTCTATTAAGTTGAAATCTGGAGTAGATTTTTCAGTTGGTCTATCAATTTTCTAATTATCATATCATCGTCAGGATGATTTAGGTTATAATAGTAATAATCCTGTTTTCCTTCAAATGAGGTTACCCTTAGACCAAAGTGACTCTCTCCTTCTTGCTGTTTTGCCCACCCCTCTTTGGTTTGTGAAGGTATCTGTAGTTTTCAGACAACCCTGTTTCGTGAATCCCTTACCTTAATACTGCATCATAGACTATTAAATGTTCATAGTTAGTTCATCAACAATCAGGTTAATGAAATTGCTTTCCGTCACAGTTTGATTTTTTTCTATTAAAGCGTCATCTCCCAATTTTTATATTTTGAAAGTTCTTACGGCAGGTAACGTTTGCTCTTTGAGTCATACTGTATCTTGGGTTACATTGGTCTTATTTGTGGATTGTTCTGGAGGTAGGGTTTTTCATTTAGAGCCTGTCAAACAAGGCTACCCTGAACCAATTTCTAACGCTGTGTCAATTCGTGTAGCTGTGTCCTGCAGCAATTGGGATACACCACCCCTATACTTTGACAGAGGGAGAGGAAATTTTTTTCTAAAGCAAAAGATATGCATATGATACGATTACACGCTTTTTGGCAACTCTACTTTCCGAAGAGAGATAGAAATTTTGGGCATCGCCATCTGTTGGTTAATTGCTGTTGCACCAAATTATCAATTTCTACTGGTAAATGAAAACATCATTATCCTGTTTCTTATTCCGCTTGCAAAAATCTGCATTGATAGATAATTGGGCTAGTCTTCTTGTAGTTAGTAGCATTCTCATCATTAGTCGTTATTTTGTGGCAGAAACTGTGTCAGATATCTTGTGTCAGTTTAAATTAAAACTAAATAGTCGCAGGTTTGCTAAGCTCTGAAGTTTGTTGTGAAATAATCCATGAGAATCGTTTGGTGTACTTTTCGTGAATCCTTTCCGCAAGAAACAAATGTTCAAATTTTTGTGGAGATCTTTTTTGTTTTTAATATTTTCATTACTCCAAACGATTTCCATGTTCCATGGTCATTTGGTCACTATGGTATCTGATTGTGCATCTCATACCGTGTTTTTGCTGGCCTTTCTAATTGTTAGATGCCATCTCTATTCATATCTTCACAGAATTCGGTATGTATTTGTTGAACTGAATTTGAACACTGACTATCCCTTTAAGAATACAGCCTGTCATGTTTGTATCCGTCTGTTAGCTTTATAACCTCACTGCAGTGATAGAGTTGGTGATCCTAATTTCCCTTCATTCGAACGTTATGGTGTTAGGATACCTATTCTTAGAATAATTGGTCTGCATAAAGAAATTTAGTACTATAATGTTGAGTATTCGATGTGCGTTACAACATGCCATTGAATGTTTTGCATATTTCTGTCATCTAGTCTTTTGCGTTTTCATTTTCTTGTTTGCAATGGCTGAGCAAAATTGTCTGATAGATCTTGCTCTTTAAAATTGGCAGTCTGGAAGAGGTTTATCCTTAAATCTTTTATCCAAGGACACAAGAAATCAGAGCACCTACTCTGATTTCTGATTTATCGTAGGATCATAGGATATCATCAAAATCCTGAGGGATTCACTGCTTTTTTGTCCAACTTTCTCTGGTTCTCTCCCAACTTTAATGTATTACATGAGCCCTGGTGTTGAAAAAAAATTGGAGAAGTGGTTTTGTTAGAAAACTTTGTTTGCACTTGTGATAAAATTGATTTTAAACATTTGACCCTTGAGTTTTTCCGCTGTTTGAAGTGAGGGTATGGAATTTTTGTTCACTAGTCGCTTCATTTTTAATAACAGCTGTGGAAAATTTGAAGCATGTTCTTTTTGTCTTCGAAAGCTTTTTGCAGCTTGTTATGGAGCTCTTGCAAGGTTTTGCTGTAGGCATATGGACTATCTATTCTATTGTGAGATGCTGCAATGATAAACATGGTACTGTAAAAAAGGTCTAAATCTCACTCCTGGCAGAGAAAATCTTGCTTAAAATTTCTACGGACTACCCATTTATGTATGCATTTTGTATGGTTTTGCACCCCAAACCAAAGAACATAACCTACAAATCGGAACGACAAGTTTGGTGCTTTTAGTTTTCCAACGGTGAATTGATTCTTAAAGATATTGTCGTGAAAAATATCAGCAGAAAAGTTCTACCTTGTGTAACAGGCGAGAAAAACAGCACTTGATTCTATGTACTGTTCTTTTGTTTTGGATGCAAAGCGTAAGAAATGCATCTGTACATGGGTGGTTCATCTGGACTTTGAGCCCAGTTTTCTCTTTCAAGTGAGTTTTAGACTATGTAAATGGTCTCATTGCTCCTTTCGCAGTATTTTACTTGAGAATTAATAGTCCATATGTCTGCACTGAAAAAACACTACGGTCTACATAGGTTTAAGGAGGCACTCCCGGTCTTGAAGCCCACATCTTTCTGTGATGATGTCTCAAATTATGGTTTGGACCGCCGAAAATTACCAGAATGTCTCGGTAAACCTATATAGTCCGTAATATTTGGTGTCCAAGGCCGTATCGTTTTTTCAGTGTGTAGTAATACCTTGCAAGACCTCCATTTGAGGAATTTGAGTGGAAAATGTTATTGAATACTGGGAAAAATTGTTGGCAGTGATCCTATATTTTTTGTGGGAAGCTGAGATCGTTTTTCAGACCATTCAGTTATCTACCATAAGTTGAATTGCCTCGCCTGAGAATTCAGAAACTAGAAAAATCCCACTGAAGAAAAGTTATCTTGAATTTCGTCAAGCCAGAACCATTTCCTTTTGTGATGGATTCTTTTCCATAGGTTTATTTCACGGACCTATTGATATAGATTCATCGCTGTTCAATTTTGTTATCGTGTGTCTGCTATTTTGACTGTAGACGAATTTAGTGCGAAGTCAACGGTTAGCCAACAATCACAACAATGCACTAGAATCATTGACAGTCAGCTGTATCAAAACTCGCATAGCGTTCCAAACTATCTCACTCACACTCCCATAACCCTCATGCATAGCGATCGATTTTTAGTGTCAAAATTTGTATGCAGGACCTTGATTCTCTACGTGTCACCATCAAAATTGCATTAAAATGACTTGAGAAATTATTTTGCGCTGACAAATTTCACCAAATATGTTTCTGTACAAGGTTTTAGCTATGAGTGTGAGATAGTAGGACACAGGGGTTACATGAGAGTGAGAGAGATAGTTTTAAAAGCTCAGCTTCCTCACCAGAACCGTCTTTAATCATGGCGATGGTTTTTCTCGAACTTGAGATACTGCGATGTGAAGCATTAGCCAATTATGTGACAAAGAGCTTTCTTAATCCACTCAAATGGCCATTTTACAAGTTTTTAAAATCTGAAAATTCAAACAGCGTGCTTGCTATTTCTACACCCAACCAGTAACTGTGAGTCACCCAGTCCAGTCGCAGAGCGCAGGAAGCAACCTCTCAAGTCCAGAGCAAGCATAGATATTATGCCTGTAATTTTTTAAAACTTGAGTTACTACAGTTTTATTAATTGCTCCTATAATTTGAGAATTTGCTGTGTTTGGTGACTGAACTCAAGTCCATGTGGTGACTAGCAGTTGCTTGTTTGATGGAGCAGTGATGATTGGTTGTGTGAGAGAGTGTGCTGTTAAAATGTACGGATCTGCAGAGCTGTACGACTTTCTTAGTGGATTTTGAAGGCTCTATACGTAAATCCTTACCAATATAGTTCCAAGTCTAGCTTATTTTTAATGTATGCATTCTTGAAACCAATCTCAAGGGCTTGATGACCAGCTTGGGCATCAGCTTTTGTGGAAAAAGACATCTAAAGGTCATAATCATTAATCGAACGGTGACAAACTCTCAGTGTCATCATCGAATGTCAATAATGGAATTATCACCATATCCGTAAGGATTCACATTGATGTGCTCATTGATTTTGTGGGCTAAAATCTATGAAAGTGGATTGTTAGATACTCAGCGGCACCTATCACTGTCCAGAGGCGTCATTTCACCCCTCTGGCTCTCTCTCATGGGAAGGGCCAATATCTGATGACTTTTTAGGGGGGTTCATGAGACCAAAGCCTTATGACCTTCTTTTCTCTCTATTATTTCAAGTAGAAAGATACTCCCTCAGAAACTTCCTTTCTTTTTCCACAAGTTAATTTTATCCGGTGTTCAGTCCAAAACCTTCTCAGAAAAAATATGGAAAATCAATTTGGTGGCGATGACAAAACCTTTGGTATGTATGTGACCCAGCAAAACATTTTAGTTTTTAGTTTAGCTAACCAAAGGTTTCGTACGCCTAACCTAAGAGATTTTGCGGGTTGAACCAACGATTCGGTTGGCTCTACTGAAGTATTTTGTTCATTGCTGGGTCGTTTTTTTCACCGAAGGTTTTGTTCGCGCTACCAAGGTGTTTTTGTTCTGTTTTTTCTTTGTTGGAGTCCTCTCTCCCCCCCCCCTCCAGATGAAGCTACTGGTCGTTGTAGCAAAAGTTTACGGGGGGAGGGGACACATTTTGAAGTAACGGTTCATATTCTTTAGGCGCGGCCATGAACCACTGAACAGTGGCGTAGCGTGCAATTTGGCAACGTTTTAATGTGTCCATTAAACCCGTGTAAAAAGTCGAAAATAAAGGTGTTCACCAAACACCCACTAGTTCGACGATTTTTATGGGTTTTAATGGACACATTACAACGTTGCCAAATTGCACGCTACGTCACTGCCACTGAGCCAATAAATCGTTATCACGACTAATGAAAGTGTTATCAAGCTATAGGCTAGCCGTTCGGCGGCGGTGGCAGCTCTCACACTCGCGTCGTCGCGTCGGTTGTGGTCGTGAATAGCCGGTTCTCACAGATGCTCAACTGGCGCAGATACCATGTAACCATGTAACCCATATCCCATACCAATATACTATCAATGCAGCAAGGCACCGAACTCCGATCGCGAAGTAGGGGGCAATCCAGAAATGAAAAGAGACCGAATGACTGACTCCCTCGCTTCGCGTCTATCTCCGCCTCCAAAACGCCTCTTGTGGTGTTGGTGTTAGCGACAGTGACGCTTCTATGATCCTATACCATCAGAGAGAAGAGAGCGGAGCAGGTGCGCGAGTGAGACCCAATCGCGATTGTCCCGATTGCGGGTCGGTCGACAAGCCAACGCCGAGTTCACAGTCGTGAGTGCAATCGCTCAATCGCTCCGATAGCCAAGGAACTTAATCTGGATTCCACTGCAGAGTGCAGGGCCGCAGTTGCATGCACTCTATCAACGGATTCCACTTTTGATGGTTGATTCTCATTTTTCAAGGTGGTTCTCAGTGGCGGTCCTTGGGGAAGGGGGGCTGTGGGGGCTCAAGTCTCCCCCTCAGTGGCGTAGCCGGGGGTCCAGGGGTCTTGGACCGCCGCTCCCCCATGACACCAAAATTTGCCCCAAAAAAAGGTAATTTGTTGCGTTTTCAGACAAATTAGACCAAATTAGTATCTTTGGACCCCCCCCCCATTTGACAATTTTAGGACATCGGACCCCCCCCCCCTCAAAAAAAATTCCTGGCTACGCCACTGCTCCCCCCTCTTTTTGGAAAAGGGCTCACTGGTGGCTTATTTTATCAGAGAAATTAAAATGAGCGTCGTTTCAGCGGCCTTCATTGGCGGATCCGGTGATCCAGTTTCTCTCTCCGGCCATTTGAACGCGTGTGTTAGATAAGGATAGAAGAGGAGGTGAAAGTCACGTGACACCCCCCCCCCCCCAAATCTGTCCTTTTCTAACACACGCACTCAAATGTCCGTAGAGAGAGAAAGAAAAATTTCTGGATCCGCTAGTGCATGGGCGGATCCAGCAATTTGGCAACCATGAATTCATCCCATTTGAACTTATTAGAAACAATCGATTCTTGAGGGGGCCATGGCCCTATTACTAATCGATTGTTTCTCATGCATTCAAATGAGAATAATACACAGTTGCCAGATTGCTGGATCCGCCTTTGCGCTAGTGGCGGCCTTTTCAGGGAAAATAAAAAAAGTTCCCTCGCAGCTTGAATTTTTATATCAAATCGGGCAAAGCCGGACAAACTACATCGGATATTGTCCAGTCGCTTATTTTGACTTGCCGGACGATTATTTTCAGAGTCGCGAATTCGCGCATCACAGACATTCGGTTTCCGCTATTCCTTATCGATAATATCACGCCATTCAGTCGGAGACTCTCAACTATGTAGTGAAGCCACGAATTTCAAAGAAAAAGAAGACAAAAAAAAAATACTCGAGGCAACACTGCTAGAAATGTGGTTTAACGCGTAGTGCCCTTTGGACATCGTCAAGTTGCATGGCTCCACTACACACACAGTACACGCCACACGGCTCCACTGCTCCACTCCGCGTTCTTGCTCGCCGTTATCAGTCAGAATCGATTAATCGGAATGAGAAGCGAAAACGTTCGCACCTCTTATTTTGTTCGTCTCTCTGTTGTGCTATCGATATCAGCTCTTGGAGTTTCAATGATCAATGCCCCCCCCCCCCTGGCTCGCTCTATCCACTCGATTTGATACTGCGGATTGATTTTAACAATTAAACACAGTGGTGGCTCATGCAATTTGGCAACAATGTTTTCTTTCCATTTGAATCTATGTAAAACAATCGATTGCGGGTGAAGCGCTGCTTCACTTTTGAATCGATTATATTATACAGAATCGAAGGGAGGAAAGCCATTGTTGCCAAATTGCACGAGCCGCCGGCCGTTGATTAAACACAAATTAGTAGTCCTAGTAATAAAGCGATAAATACATTAAGATGGGATCCAAGCTAAGAAAATTGGGGCTCTTGCAAACTTTTGCTACAGGTGATCGTAGTCGAAGACCTGTAAAAAATGACGATTAGTACTCGAAAAATCACAAAACTCACTTTCAGAATCGGCCTTAATCGCGGACTGCGCAGGTCAGGTATCATGGTAAATTCCTATTTAATTTAATTTAAGACATTTATCTGTGTTTTCGTAGAGAAAGTGATGGATTAGCTAGGAGTCTCCTATGATACCTGCGTAGCTCCGCCATAACGATCTTGCCGTTTCAGCTGTTTTCTAAGTTTATTACTAAATTTTAGACTTTTTTAGTGTGCATGATTTTCGTGATTTTCGCTGGTTTTTAAATCACAGATTGAACTATTCATTTGTTCATAAGAAAAGTTTGCAAGAGCCCCATTAAAAAGAAAATTTGGGACGTTTCGGGGCTGAAGTATTAGCTTATACATTAGTATGTCTCTTATAATTTTCTTGATCTCATTCATGTGCCAAACTGTTATTTGACAGGATTTTTGGCATTCGCGTATTTCATTCGTCCTGTGAGACTTGTGTGGCGCGGGGCACCAAGACCCAATTAGAGACCGGACTTTACTCGACGCGTGCTTTACGTTATGTTACGTTCAGTAGCCGCTTGTGCAATTCGGCAACCTTGCTTTTTTCCATTTAAACCTATGGACAAGTATCGATTTATTGGGGGTGCAGTTGCACCTCCTGAAGATCGATTGTTTTATATAGGTTTAAATGGAGATACTTCGTTGTTGCCACATTGCACGAGCCGCAACTGGTTACGTTACGCTACGCTACGTTACGTCACATTTTACTCTCGACGTAGAAAATCGGCCGTACCCTTCTTTATTCGGCTCCAGATGATCTTGGGAAGTTAGCTCGACATCTCCCTCCTCCGATGTTCGATGCCACTTCAGTAGCGTTCTAGAATTCTCCGGAGTATTGCACCGGTGTAGAAAAGGTTATAGTTTGTATTGTAGTATAACTATAAATATTTTGGAAATGGTCGCTATTCGTAATCTTTCTTACACCGGTGCAATACTTTTGAGAATTCTAGAACGCAACATTCTTTAAAATATATGTGACGCGCCAAGGGAAAAAATCCCTCATCTTCTCCAGATGACTAAAATTGAGATTTTATTACCGTGTAGAGGAGGTTACACCGGTCATTTTGACGTCAAGAACGCCCCAAAAGATATGAACAATCGACCAAGATATGACTTTTTGAAATTTGGCAATCTTTATTTGACAATTGTTTGAAAAACCACGAAAAATTATTTGACATTTTCGCAATGTCTCAATTTGAAATTCACTAAAAACCCAACAAGTATTGTGATGCTGATTGGAAAGATGCTGAATCCGAATTTCGCATCTGTTTCGATCTAAGACGGAGGAAGGAGGGATTTTTGACCCAGTTTTTAAAGAGTCGCTCTTCTGTAAAGTTTTTGCTGTGGAGATAAGGCCCCTATTCCCTTGGCGCGTCACATGTATCATGCATGTATCCATGTATCATGTATGTATCTTGTACCGGACCGTCTGCGTCCGTCCCGCGAATTTTTTATTGGGCCCAGAAAAGTTCTGAGTCAAGTCTCAAATGAATTATTGATCAAGGGTCTGGCGATATCGGGCGTCATTATCATTACTATTGATCTCTTTTATCGAAGTATTCTGGCGGTGACGCGTAATTAGAGCCGGCTTAGCCCCCCCCCCCTCTCTCTCTCCAGGAAGGGATTTGGAACTAAGGCGATCGCTGTTAATCGACAGCCGACGCTGTAACGTTCCTAACTTCAGTTTGTCATCTGAGTTGCATCATATTTTCCAGTTACCAATGCACCCGAAAGTCGGGCTCCCCCAGCGACAAAAAGAGACCCCAGCAAAGCTTGCCGCAGGTAAGTTTTCCACCGCAATTTTGGTCGGGACTCATCGGAACAACAACCAACAGTCGCCTACTGTTGACTGGTGAGCTCAAAGGGAAAGCTCTGATTGGTCCTCTGATATACGAAGCGCGGGGTTTGAACTCGCCAAGCAAAACCAAAGCAAACCCCTTTTTCTGTTTTGGGACCGCGAACCAATCACAGTCCTCCGTTGAGCTCACCACTCAACAGTAGGCGACTGTTTGTTGTTGAAGCCGGTAACTCCCAAACGAAATTAGAGTATCCTAGAGTCCCTATATATGTAGAGAGTTAAGACAAGTGAAATTATGGGCGCCGCCATTAGATGCGATTTTGCACATTTGTTTACATTCTGAAGCCGTTGTTGTGTTTTGCTCCACTGCAAAGATTACAGTTCCACTAAGTTTGTAACGATGTAATCATTCCCTGCTTTTGTTGATCGACATGTATTAACGCTTTTAATGATTCTTTTGAGATTTATGGACATTCTTGTGGTGCATTATGATTAAAATTAACAGATTCATCGCAAGTTAACTCTTTTATCTGTAAAAGACTGTTGGTAAACAAAACGAAAGTGCAAAATCGCATCCAATGGCGGCGTCCGTAGAGCCTAAAATTTATCGACCAATCAGAAGTTTACTACCCTCTTGTCTTAACTCTCTACATATAGGGACTCTAGAGTATCCAACTTGCCTCACTTTTTTGACATGGGAAGCACGTGGGGGTGAACAGGGTCTCCATCTGTCTCTGGGCATACCCCTCGCAACTCACGAAGTGGCGTAAAGTTTCAAATTTCGATGAATCGACTCGGAACCGATTAATGGGAGCATCCATCCGCCCTTCGTCCATCGCGTCTCTCGGTCGGTCTTCGCGCGACTCCTCCCCAGCTCCTTTTATTTCTTTTTCTTCCTCCTCCCCCTCCCCCTCCTCCTCCTCCTCCTCCTCCCTCCTTCTCCTTCTTCCCCGCCCTGAAAGTTTCGTGAAGAGAACAGTTACTAAACTCATTCCCAAGGTCAGGACTGGTTGACATTCCACCTCGCTATTTGAAGGTTACCGCTACTAAAGCAAAGTCTCCTCCGGTCGGTCGTCCGTCCGTCCGTCGCACTATGGTCTGAGATCGTCAAAAAGTGGCCAAAAATCAGAGACTAAATTTTTCATGAATTTATCATTTTTAAGCTTTTGAGATCAATTTTAATCACTGGAGAACATTTTTAACAAGTCATGCTAACCTAGAAATGTCACTGGAAAGTTTTAGATTGATTTTGAAAGGTCGAAAACGATGATTTTTGATGATTTTTCATCACTTATTTTTGGCCACTTTTTTCCGATCTCAGATCATAGTGCGTCGGCGTCGCGTCGCTCGCGCTCTGGTGTTGTTGGTCTGGTCTGTTTAGGTATCTCTGTTGGTAAACCTCAAAGAAAACGCACCACACTCACTCACTCACACACACACACACAGACACACGCTATTCTCGAGCAGAGCTGCCATTTGCGTAGATTTAATGGCATTTTTCAATTCACCGACGATTTCACCGAGCGAGAAAAGATTACAAAGTTCAGTTCAGTGTATGAATGTAACTGGAGTCCGTGTATCTTGAGAGTTAAGATCAAATGGCTGTCGACCTATGATTGGTCTTGAGTTTTAGGCTCTACAGGTGCCGCCATTATATGCGATTTTTCACATTTGTTTACAAAGAAAGGGGTCCAACGATTTCTTGAGTTTATATTCGATGAACTTGTTGATTTTAATCATAATGTACCTCGAGAATGTGTATAGTTCCCACAGGAATCTTTAAAAGCGTAAACAGATGTCGATTAACAAAAACAGTGAAGTATATTACACCGTCCGAAACTCTAAGGAACTGTAATCTTTGCGTTGGTCCAAAACATAACAACGGCCCTCTGAATGTAAACAAATGTGCAAAAAGCGCACCCGATGGTGGCGCCCATGGTTTCACTTGGCCTAACTCTCTTCATACAAGGACTCTAACTGTATAACGCACTGTAATCTTTGCATTGGTCCAAAACATAACAACGGCCCTCTGAATGTAAACAAATGTGCAGAAAGCGCACCCAATGGTGGGTGGCGCCCATGGTTTCACTTGTCCCAACTCTCTTCATATAGGGACTCAAACTGTATAACGCACGTAAATACTCGCATCTGTAATCTTTTTTTCAATCAGTAGAAACGCCATTAATTTATTTAAATATCCTCAAGTTTTTTTGTTTTTTTTTTTTTTTTTTTTTTTTAAAGTCATCGACGGTTCAACCTGTTGAAAAGATTACAGATGCGAGTATTTTCGTGCGTTGCACTCTTATACTGAACTGTGTAATCTTTTCTCAACCGTTGGAATCATCGGTGAATTGAAAAAAAATGTCATTAATTCTACGCAAAACGGCAGCTCTGTTCTCGAGTCTCGTCTCCTGATCTCTTCCTTCTATGCTTGATTAGCAACCTGCCTCCTGCCCTGCCTGCACCACAGCACGAGCACCAAGGCAGGAGCCACCAAAAGTTACTGACCAATCAACAATCAACATATCGACCGCCGCGCGCGCCGGTCGCTCGCTGCTCGCGCTCGCGCTCGGCCCCGTTTGATTTCTTGGAGAGCATCTGAATCGTTTCCACCTTCCTCCTGACATCGGCCCCGAGGGCTCTACAGGCAGGCATCGGGCATCGTGTCGCGTCTCCTCCCACCGCGCTGGGTTTATCCCCCCCCTCCCCTTCAACATTTCCCACTTTTTCGAGTAATACGCAGAGCTTGATGTTGTTTTGATGTGATTCTCACCATTCACCAACCGGAGCACAGTGCAGTGACCAGTGACCTTATGGGCGTTTCGGACGAAATCCATAACCTCCGAACAAAATGCACCGGCGGATCTTGGAATTCGACCTTCTCTCTCTTCTCCCACTAGAACGCGTGTGTTAGAAAAGGATAGATTAGGGGCGGTCACGAAGTATTCACCACCTCTGCCTACCTTTTCTAGCACATGCGTTCTAATAGGAAAAGAGAGAGAGAACAATTTCTTGCATCCGCCAGTGACAAAATGCGACGAAGGAATGAAACTTTGGGACACTTGTCTGCTCACTTTAGTCCATAACTGCGTGCAATTAATTCATGTTTGGGCGTCTCTTTTTTGGTCCAAACGGGACTCCCAGTTTGGGTCAGATATTGAAGTATTGGGGGGGGGGCCTTGGGGGTCAAAAATCCCCAATATTTCGATTTTTTTTTCCTGATTTGAAATGGACTAAATTTCATATTGCCTGATTGCATTCGCCGCCACCGTAGCAGAGGCAGACTAAACGAGAAAATATGTTCATTCTTGGTCCAAAACGGGACCCCCGCATTTTGGGTAAGAAATTGAAATATTGGGGGTCAAAAACCCCCATTATGTCGGCTTTTTTCCTTATTTCAACTGGACTGAATTCCATATTGCCCGATTGCATTCGGCGCCACTGTAGCTGAAGCAGACTAGATGAGAAAATACGTTGTTGCCAAGTAGCTCTGCCGATGCTGCCTTTATGCCTTTATACATGATTATTCGTCCCATTTTGACGTGAGATAGTCATTTTCTTGAGCTGTGCAACAAGAGCTATCAAAATCAGATGAAATTAATTTTTAATGTAATCGTTTTTATTATCAAATTGTTTTGATCGGTCGTGATGTTGTGTAACAATGTACCACTGCTAAGGCTTGGGCAGATATATGGATTTGTATTTCTCACTCTGTCCTATTTGTTAGTGTGCGTTAGAAAAGGACGGAGATAGGGGCTAAAGTCACGTGATGGCCATCTCTGGTAACCATTTCTAATACATGTTTTTAAATGGTCAGAGAGAGAGAAAGACAAATTCCTGCATCCGCCCATGCGAATACTTCACAAGGGGTTGTTGTCCAGAACTGAGTTTAATCAGCTCTTTGTAGTTTGTTAACTGACTATATTTCCCCCTTCCTTGTTTTCACCACATTCGTAGCAGCTTGTCGTTTTGTTAGGCTGTCTTTTCCTTAGTTCGGTTTTTGTCAGTCTGTTCATACTTTTTGGACAGACTTCTATTTTTTAGCTGCTAGAAGAAGCGTGGAATGTTTCTTCGGTTTATTGTGAAAAGTGAAGCGTAGAGAGAAAGGAAGTAAACAGTAAAAGATCTGATCAATTTTTTTTTTTTTTTTTTTTTTTTTTTTTTTTTTTTTTTTTTTATATCAGGTTTAGACTTTGAACTTGCTTTCACAGCAGTACTGTACTACCGTTTTGTTTTGTTTTTTTGTTTTGTTTTTTTAATTAATTGATGTTCGGCAACCTTTCAGGTGACTCAATATGGACAGTTTGATACGCAAGCCTGCATTGCTAAGTGGTGATTTTTTTTTTTTTTGGCCAAATCTGACAACTGTTATCTTCTCGTCTCAAATCTCGAATCATGTGCACCCCTCTCCATACATCTAATTTATTCGGACTCGCGCAGTTTTTAGTCGTAAATTTGCCTTCAAATTGAATTTGATGCCATTTTCGTGACCTTTTAATGTGGCAACACTGTCGGTCTGCAGTAGTGTACGAGCAATGAGCAAATGTGCATGAGTGGTGGTAATGGCGGCACACAGTGGCTTGAAACCAGAGGCGGATCCTGGCATCGGTCTTCTCTCTTTCCGCTCATGTGAACACGTGTCTTATAGAATCACTAGTGGCGCGTCTTAAGGGCTTGGGGGAGATCCATTTTTTTTACTAGACTTGCTTCGTGTAATTTTTTTTTTTTTTTTTTTTTTTTTTTTTTTCTTTATTTTTTTTTATTCATGTATATATAAATATGAAGTTTTTGTGGCTGGTTTCAGAGGACCAAAAAAAAAGATTTTATCCATTTCAAGCCCCCCCCCCCAATCCCCCCACCACGCACATGAACACACTTTTTTGACCCATGCGCCGTCAGTGTTTAGTGAAGAAGTGCCATCTCGTGATTTAAGCTTTCTTTTGCTAATAGCGTATGTAGGAGAGAGAGAGAGAGAGAGAGAGAGAGAGAGAGAGAGAGAGAGAGAGAGAGAGAGAGAGAGAGAGAGAGAGAGAGAGAGAGAGAGAGAGAGAGAGAGAGAGGGGTACTCGTCAATTTAGGTGCGAAATTCACATCTGTATCATTCAGTTCTATTTTTAACCGGATAACAGATTTGGTTCTGGAAGGGTGAGGAATAAAAAAAAAACAACAACAACAAAAAAAACAAAAAAATTACAATCCGTACCAAGACTTTTCCTGTTCGCGAACTATAATAATTATAATAAAAGTTGTACGAACAAAGTTTGTCCTCAAAAACCTGAAAATCCTATTTTTGACCGAATGCTTAGTTTAATTCTGGAAGGGTTCGAAGAAAAATAATCCGTACCGAGAATTTTCCTGCAAGCAAATAATATTAAAATCAGCAGCGAAGCATGCAGTCTGGCAGCGTTGCATTTGGCTCATTAAAAGTCACGAGAATATCGAACTATCGAGGGATCGGCGATGACCATCAAACTCGACCTTTCGTACGGGTTTAAATGGACTAAATGTTACGTTGCTAGATAGCACGTTTTACCATACTGAATAAATTTGATACATACAAAATGTGTCCTCAAAAACCTTCGAAATGGAGCCACGGTGCTTGACTGCTTGAGCGCGAGTGACTTTATAACGTGAGTACGTATTAATAACGTATAAAAACGTATAAAAGCGCACAAGCCGTGCCGTGGCCGAGCTGAGTTGAGTTGGGCCGCAGTCTGCAGTTGCCGCTTGCCGCTGACCAGGTCCGCGGCCCGCGGTTCGCGCTGCGCTGCGCTGCTGCCGTGGCGACTGAGGCGGTCGGACTCCGCACTTGGCCGAGTGAAAGTGAATGTTAATGAATTGAGCAACAATAGTTGATTATTCTATCCATTTTGATCTACTTTAAGCCCCATATCTCTTGTATTGATAATCGACGCCCCGACCTCATACACTTATTTTTTTATTTTTTATTATTTGTTATCCTTGTTTTTTATTTTTTTTATTTTTTATTTTTATTTTTTTTATGTTAAAGTAAATAAATGCTGCAGGGGCTACTGGCATCAATTTTAATTTAACCCCTTTGGTACACCACGTCACGTTCCACGGAATTGCACGGGATCGAAGCCGTGTTGGAACATCTAAGAATTCAAAAGGGCTTTAAATTTGAATTTTAAAATGGGTGGGAGGGGGGGGGCTACTTTAATAACCCCCATACCTCTTGTACCGCCTTACGCCCATTTACTTTTTTAATTTTTTTTTTACTGTTTTATTTTTCTAGTTTTTACTGTGAAATAAATAAATGCTGCATCAGGGGCTACTGGCATCAATTTTAATTTAACCACTTTGGTACACCACGTCACGTTCCACGGAATTGCACGGGATCGAAGCCGTGTTGGAACATCTAAGAATTCAAAAGGGCTTTAAATTTGAATTTTAAAATGGGTGGGAGGGGGGGGGCTACTTTAATAACCCCCATACCTCTTGTACCGCCTTACGCCCATTTACTTATTTAATTTTTTTTTTTCTTCTTTTTTTTTACCGTGAAATAACTAAATGCTACAGGCATCAATTCTAATCCATCCCTTTCTAACACCACGTATACGGAACTGGACTCTATAAGTTTGGAAGGACTTCAGCTCCCCTGACCCCTCCCTAAGAAAAAGAACAAAATCTATTTTAATTTTCTTTAGGCCCCGTATCTCTCATATTGACAATCGACCTAACGCCCCTGCCGATATTTATTTGTTATTTTTTGCAATTTGTTAGGCTTGTTTGACTTGTTTTTAAGTAAGTAAATGCTATACAGGCACCTGAAGCGGCGATTGCTCTTACAAAAATTTAAAAAGCCTTAAAATTTAGTTTGTGCTCCCATAAAGTTTGAAAAATGTACCCAAGTCTTTTTCACTCCGGTTGCGGAAGAATAATAAAGCCGCTAGCCGAAATTGACCGGACTTCGAGGTTAAAAATTAACGAATGAATAAATGAGAAATCATCACAAATGAATGAAGAGGGAACCAAAAGTTTCATAAATTATTTGTCGTCAGAATTTAAAGTCATAAAGATTTAAAATCATAAAATAATTAGCTTCCTCATTAATTAAATTGATTCTCTAAGTTATGTTGTAATTAAAAAGGTTGGCACATTTTAATGATGATGAAACCAGAGAAAAGTAATGAGTCAAAAAAAAAAAAAAAAAAAAAAAAAAGAAGAGGATTCTCAATTTTCTAACTTTGTGTTAATCGTGGATTTAAATGGATTTTAGACGAAGTTAGCTGACTTAAAAACTATGGGAAAACTCCGCTGCATTCACTCGTTGATAAGCCCACTGTGTCAAAGCTGTCGGTCGTAATTCATCTGCTTTGACAATTTAGGGGATTTTTTTTTTTTTTTTTTTTTTTTTTCCATTTTTTATTTTTTTATTTTATCTGATTTTATTTTTGACAGTGAATGGACCGATTTTGATTCTTGGCTGTTTCTCTAAATTGGTTGCCGTTTCCCTCCCAACCGCAGCATGACAGTTCGTGCTAATTTCCATCCTTGATATTTCTAGTGATTCCGGCGCAGACAAAACGTCTCATACTTTTTTGGTTAATTCCACGGATAATCGACCATATAAATCAACTTAGTAAATCGAATTACCGTTATACACCGCGATAAGATGACCCCCCAGCAGTCGCAAAACCATTACGATAACTTCAAACGTTTCTGCCTTAACTTTGAATGTAGCATTTTTCATTTTTCCATATCACGCCTGGGACAAATGAAAGTAGCAAGAACGCGCGTAGGTTTCGCGGTCGCTATTTATTCAGCGTCGCGTGAAATCTGGGAACGCCGTATTCTGTCCTTTTCAACCTGTTGAATATATCGAGCAATCGGGTGTGCGTTGAACTTTCTTGGATTCGACCTTTCTCGTTGGTTTTAATGGACGAAACGCAACGTACCAGCATTGCGTGCTAGATCACCACCATTGCCAACGTCTTTTTTAAAGCACCGGGGGGGTTGAGGGGCTGAACAATTTTGTGTTGTCTTTTCTCAGGCAATTTCGCGCGTATGCCTCTCTGTTGATCTCTATATTTTTCCCTGTACTTTTTTCTTTTTTGCGACCACAAGGTTATTTTTTGCAACCGGATTCCTGTACTTAACACGGGTCTACAGTAATGTGGACTTCGGACAAAATATCTAATTTTTTTGGTCTGATGACGAGATGTCTACCAAAAAAATGTCTACCTTGAAAAATGACCACATTCTAAACGCCTTCATATTTTATGTCCACAAAATAATTTTCACAAGTGTATTAATGCCTCGTTTCAAAATATGTCCACTTTTTTTTCTTTCTTTCTTTCTTTCTTTCTTTTTTTTTTTTACCAAATCGTCTACTAAATTACTCAAAAATGTCTACAAATTTGGAACAGAAAAGGACCTATGGAAAATACGCCAGCGAGCTGGTAATAGTAAAGAAATAGAGAGTCAATTATCAATAGTATGAAGGATATTTATTTGTCTGATTTAGCGGTTTTTATGGTTTTTTATTTTTGATTCAGATGAGTAGTGTACAGCTTTCTTCATTATGACAAAACTTGCCCTTCTTGAACCAAATTTTTCTCAGTAAATATTTTGCGAATTCTACATTAATTAATCTGATTTCTGTGATTTAATCAATTCCCTCAAAATTTATTGTTCAACGAAAATGGTGTTTGATGAAAATGAACATTTTTTGGAAACTTTGAAATGTTTAACATGTATAAGTTCACCATAATCTCTAATGTAAGAAAACTAATTTTAATACGATTTATTCCATGTGTACATTTCTGTTCCATTTTAATTGTTGACTCTGTTCACGAAGTAGTAGACAATTTTGTAAAAAAGACAGTGGACGTATTGTGAAAAGAGGCATTAATATACTGGGGACATCTATTTTGTAGACCTACTGACCTGAAACCTTAACTAATCTCTGCTTTAAACACATTGAGAAAAGAGTCAACGAATTTCTCACGAAATTTTTACTGCAACTTGTCACTATCGCATTTGAAGCTGCCTGCACCGGAAGGACATGAGAAGTCAGTTCTGGCGTTGTCAAAATTTGGCATTTGAGTCATCACTTATTCCTCCGTGATATGGCTCACTTACCAAGCAAAAGTGAGAAGAAAATGGGGATTTTTGTCCAGCTTGTCAACAAAAATCCCTGTTTTTTCACTCTTAATTTCTTTTTTAGAGTGAGTCACGTAGAACCAAAAGCGAAGGGTCAGTTGCCTTTTTACTATATCTCTGGAAGTGACTTAGCATGTTCTTTCCGTGCAAGTCTTCATTTGTTACGTTTGATGTTACCTGTATTGCTTTAGTTTAGTTCTGAGAAGACGGGTTCACTTATTTATTGGGTTTAGAAAAGAAAAAGTAAGATAGTCGGTACTTTTGATTTGCGTGTTACGACAAAGGTCCAAATTTTTATCGGTCATGATGTCATGAAATTTTACAGCTTTGTTGGCAACTCCGGCTGGCAGCAAGTGGGCAACGAAGAGACAAGAGGCGCGAACTTGTTACTTTGTCGCGAGTCAAAAGGAGGAGGGGGTCGCGAGAGAGAGAGAGAGAGAGAGAGAGAGAGAGAGAGAGAGAGAGAGAGAGAGAGAGAGAGAGAGAGAGAGAAAGAGACAGGGAGAGAGATGACAAATTATAAAATGATACGAGAGAAGCGAGAGAAACAGCCCAGCCGCTCCTTAAAAAGCACGGCGTTGCGCTCGGATCTAGAAAAAAAAAGAATAAAGAAAGAAGAAGAAAGAGAAAAAAACAAGAGAACCGCGATCAAAAATCAAACAAGAGTCTTATATGCGTCACGTTCCTTTCTCTCCCCCTCCTTTTCTCTCCATACCCCCCCCCCCTTCCTCTGATTCTCTCGTCAGCACCTTTCTCATAAATTTTCAAGACAGAGAGTGAGTGAGTGAAGGCAGAGATAATTTTTATGAAAAATCGCTCTGTTCGCAAATTCATCCGCAGGTTAGCTTCGCCTTTTTGCGCATGAATTTTTCTCCCCCCCCCCCCTCTCTCTCCCGTTCACCCCTCGCTATATCGTGCAATCATTTTTGCGTGATTGTTCCTAATGTGGGAACACGAGATGTCGCTGCTTCTATAGGATTTGTGAAAATTCTCACGACAATTAACGCAGCCTCTAGGATTAACCACTCCCCCCCACTTTTCCCCTGGCGTGGGGGGGGGGGGAATTTGATGAGAGAACTTTTTGGTGATCGAATCGACCTGAAATATCTACCCTTTTTCGAGCGTTATGTGCCCTCATGTTATACAACTGATCATAGATAAACTGTTGTGAGAGCTATATGTTGATTGTCGAAGCTTTATTCTTGTTTAATAAAAAAATGGCATACTCTTGCTGCTGGCGATAGTTTTGAAAGCTCGAACTGTTATGCACTAGAGATGTGTATAGTGGAAATGTTTAAGGTCACCTTGGGGTCAGGAGACCATATTTGCACCGCAAGCCAAATCCACGAGTCAGGAAACTGAGGAAAAGACTTGTTGAATGACAAAGGCTTATAATTTTAGGAATTTGTTTTTTGCTGTAGTCGTTTCTTTTGAATTATTATTTCTAGCAAGCTTTTCTACTTTTTGAAGGCAATAAATGTCCATTCTAAAAACTGCGGATCGACCTTGATCTTGATCTCAAAGAAGCTTACCAATCGATTATTTTTGATATTCTATCGATTCTTAATTGCTCTGCGTATTGATTGGATCGCAAGGTCGGAAAAGACTTACCTCTCTTCGTATGAATCATTAGTGCAGCGTGCAGCGATTTGAATTTTTTATTCATTTAAACGCATGCAAAAGGTCGAATCGTAGGGTGTTATATGCGCACCTAAGACTTCGATCCTTCCCACAGGTCTAATCGGACGAAAGGTTATGTTGCCGCGCTGCGCACTATGATGCATCACCGGCTGATGTACCAATCATAAATCGACGGTTTTAAAAATAATAATAATTAAGAATAAATGGCTCCTCCAAATGGACTGAGGATAGCGTTTCTGAAATGCCTATAATTACTGTCTTCTTAACCCGAACTTCTAACCATCTTTAAGATTTCAATCACGCTGTATTCTCCCGGATTAATGACAACAAATCGTTCCTTTCAGTTATTTGAATCGTCGTCGCAGTATTTGGTATCAATCGAATTACTGCGAGCATCAGTGGCGTAGCCTGCGATTTGGCAACGTTGCAATTCGTCCATTTAAACCCATATTTGAAAAGATCGAACTATTAGGTGTTCGGTGAACACCTTCGCATTCGACCTTTTACATGGGTTTAAATTGACACAAGGCAACGTTTGCGCGCTACGGCACTCCTGAGCATAACTAATTATTACAAAAGTGATGATTATTGACGAGACTTGTAATAAATGGGTCGAAACTAAACAACTAATCGTTAAAAATAAAGCGTGGTAACAATATGTGGTTTATGTTGTGGGATACTCGACGATTTGTTGCGATAAGAATGACTGGAAATCTTAACTATATCTTATTTATAAATATTTGCTTTCAAGTAGAAGTTTTTTAATCACTTGAGCGTCATTGTCCTTCAAGTCTTTTTTAGCACTTAATTAAGGCTTTTTTCGGTAGGAAGGCTCATGAAATGATACGTGTGTTCATCCGAGTTTTTATAATGAGATTGTTAGGCTTATTTCCTCGGAAGAGCAGATTCGACGTTTTATGGGCCCTTCTTCCAGAGACCCCTCTTTTCTCATTAGAAACGCATGTGTTAGAAAAGGATAGAAGGAGGGGCGAAAGTCACGTGACTGCTTCTAATCTGTCCTTTTCTAACACACGCATTCTAATGAGGAAAGAGAGAGAAGGATGAATTCCTGAACCCGCCAGTGTCCGGAGACGGCTTCAATTTTGCAATTGTAGAAAAAAACTTGGGTTTGGAGGATTTGCCGTCAATAAGCCCAAGTCACCTCCCATGGTCGCCCATTAACCCCCCCCCCCCCATACAAACCCCCTTGAATACCCTCTGGAGAGGGGGTGCGAAGGATGATTTAGGAAAATCCATCAAAACAACGCATTATTCATGATTTTCGAAAAGCGTTTCTCATGCTCCTCTCTCCTTCTCCTGGATACTGACGCACGGGTGCCCATTCCTACGTGTTCTGTCAAGAGCTGGATCCCATTTATAAAACTGTTGTTGTTTTTCTCCCCCGAAAAATGTTTAAAAGAGTACTTAATTTAGACGCGTAGTGATTATTTCTGGCTAGTTTGTTTTCTTTCTTTCGTTTCGCTAAGCACAAAAATAAAAAAAAATAAAAAAATTAAAAAGCCTCTTCTCCTCTTCTTGACCTACGCCATTAGTTTTGGCACTTTGCTATAAACTCACCGATAGTCAAGAACATTGCATCTAGGCGGATGTACAAAAATTTGTTTGTCTCTCTCTATTCTCCTATTTGTAATCGTGCGTTAGAAAAGGACAAAGATGGGGGCTACAGACGCTTAAGTCATGTATATCCTTTTCCAACACTTATTGTGTTCAAACGGCTGAAGACATAGACAAATAATTCCTGTATCCGCCTATGAACCAAACCAAAATGCATGGGCGGATACAGGAATGTGTCTCTCTCTCTCCCCTCCCATTTGAATACATGTGTTAGAAAAGGACGGTGATAAGAGCTGAAGTCACGTGATGGTCCCCTCTACTGTTCTTTTCTGACACATATGTTTCAAACGGTCGAAGACATAGACAAATTCTTGTATCCGCCGTGTAAACCAATGGCAAAGGTAAGTTGAGTGTAATTAATCTATACTCAAATCGACATCATCACTTAATGACGTACAATTTTGGTATACGAACTTGTGAGAGAACCGAGAGGTGCGAAGTAAAAAAAAAAAAGAAAAAAAGAGGAAAAATACTTTAATACTCCTGGCGATACACGGAAATCGTGCTTACGCACATAATTCGACTCGCTCGTGTTTTTTTAATGCGTTTAATTTTCATGTACCTACTTCTCCTCCTCCCCCCTCCTCTTTCTCCTCTTAGTCTTTTTTTAACGGCGACGATTAGTATACGCAAATTCATACTTGCGTCCTAATTTTGCTCTTGATTTATTTTCTAAAGAAAGAATTAATGTTTGTTTACAAGGGGGTATATTAAACATTAGCACTTTCCCTGGTTGTATGAGCAGTTGCGTAGCGTGAAATTTGGCAAAGTTGTAGTTCGTCCATTTAAACTCGTGAAAAAGGTCGAACTATTGGATTTTTCGGTGAACACCTCCGCATTCGATCTTTTACATGGGTTTAAATGGGCACATTACAACGTTGCCAAACTGCACGCTACGCCACTGATTGTGCGATAATCGAAATCAAAGACAGTGTGCACAGTGGCGCGGCGTAAAGGGAGAAGTTTGGCAACTTAGTAATTTGGAATTTGTCCATTTAAAGTCATGCAAAAGATCGAAACGTGAAAACCTCATTTTTGAAACGAGCTTTTTTCATTCAACCTTTACCATTTCGTTCAAAATACGTATAACCTAATTCAATCGAATCATATTGTTTTTTGTAATGGTCCCATCAGTAATAACGTAACGATAAATCGATAATCGATTTTATAATTTTGAAGCGATATATTTCCGGGAGCACGTTTATAGTTCGATTGTTTATCGGTCATCTGGATATTGGTTCAGATTCACTCTGTGGCAAGTTTTCAGTTGAAATGATTAAACTTTGACCATTTCAAGGTGAAATATCAGCTGGCCGCGTCATATGCTGTATTCGGGAGTTACCGTAGGCAAAACCTATGGTAATTTCCACTCGAATCTAACAATGAAGTATGCAATTTAGAAATGTTTCGTCATAGTCATTTCGACCTTTCGACTCGTTAAAAGCTGTGTAATTTCAAACCTTCATGCAATTGTGTTTTTTTTATCGTAAATTATGCTGAAAGTAACGTTTTTCACAGAAATATGCATTCACTCTTATGGTTGCTGTAAACGGTTTGATGATGCAGTTTTTATGACATTCTCGGCGTCAGCGGAAAGTCCTGTTACCGTGGAATCAAACTCGAATATTATGTATGTGCCAGAGTTGTGAAACCGTGTAAACGTACTGTCAAATCTTTTCTGCAGTTTCAGCAGCTTCAGAAAACATGCTAGCCATGGTAAAATTTTCGTTAAGGACGAGGTTTCTTACAAATTATGCCGTGCAAGCCTCTAAAAAACAAATTGTTGTTCTGCCGAATTTTTGATCGTATCATCTTTCTTCAATTGAGTCTTGGAATCGTGAACTGTGGCTAATATGGAACCTCGGGCTTTACTGTGGCGGGTGGCCGAGGGCAACCCCCCTCCCCCGGGGGGGGGGGGGGGGCGTGATTTCAAGCTCGCCTTCGTAGCGTTCTTTGGAGAGGCTTACTCTCTCTATTTTAGATACCTTTTTTTTAACTACCCATGAGAAACCGGTAGTAGATTTGTGTCTTTTTTCATCCTAATGTATTATATTCCTTTTAATCTCGGCTCTTCCTTGTTGCTATATTCAGTTCCGCTAGCTCTGCAAAATGTTGGAAAATATAACGTCTCGTGCCAAATTTTTCCCCTCTTCGTTTTTTCGATTCGTCGACACCCCCCCCCCCCCGTTTCTTTTAACTGGGTGGCCACGGATTAAAAACAAAATGGAACCAAAATGCATGGGATATACATATATAACTTTATTTGTCACAGGTTATATTCCCCAATATAGTCAAAAAGTAGGGTAAAATGGTAGAGTGGCCCTCCGCAGTCAGCGAAAATATCAAATCTCCTCGTATTTTTGTTTAACTCTTTCAGTTCCTGTGGCGATGTATTAAGTGGGCGATTTTTAACGCGGAGTCTTCTGGAATTTTCAACAACAACAAAATTGACGTGCGCCTGATACGAGGGGAAAAAATTATCGCATAAAAGTCTTTTCGAAATAATTTTGGTTGTGAAAGTGGCAACGCTGGGTATAAGAGAGCGAGCGGAGTAGCATCTCTCCGGATTCCGCTTGAGAACTATCAAGTCCCGATTGCAGCGTTGCCAAGTTTCGAGCTAAAATCCGTATATTTGACATTGATTCAAAGGAGTAATGTAACTGTGTAAAGACTAAGAGCCCAGCGAGCTACATTGATAGAAAGGCTTTATGAGACGTGCTATTGAAACTTCCAGGTAGTGGCGTCGCGTGCAATTTGGCAACACAGCTTGATATCCATTTAAACTCATGTAAAAGGTCGAATACCGGGGGTGCACAGTGCACAAGAAAAAGTCGATATATTTATTGAGTTTAAATGGATGAGTCGCATTGTTGCCTTATGGCACTGACGCCACTGACAGCCATGATGGAAATCTCTTGCAGATTTTTTTTTTTTTTTTTTTTACTCGGGCTCAGTTTGTCTGCCTCTTATTTTTTAACCCTTAAAAAAAAAAAAAAATTGTGACGAATTCACTTGAAATTGGTTTTAAACGGAAGTGTAATTTAGCCAAATTTTCTCACCTGCGGGCCGATCATTTACTTCGCTAAGACTGTCTACGAGTGATGCTATTAGTCGAATATTGTAAAACTTAGCCGTTGCTATGGTAACCATCGTTATAGTGTCCGTTTTTTAAAGGTTACTCATGAATAGCCTTTATAAAACGAGACTCTTAACGATGGTTACCATCCAAGTTTTACAATTTTCTACCAATAGAATCACTCATAGACAATCTTAACGATCGATTTAACGATGAAGTAAATGATCGGCCCGCTGGATTGTTTGTTTTCAAAGTTTGTGTCCGAATAGCCCCTCTAAAGTATTTGCACTTTCGTTCAAAACTAATTTCACTAGATTAAGTACAATTTTTGGTTTGAGGTTTAAAAAAAAAAAAAAAAAAAAAAAAAAAAAAAAAATTAGGCGAACAACCTAGCTTCAGATCGTAGAAAAATGACTAAGCAAAAGACTTTAGTTGGGCCAACCAAATTTTTTATTCACCCAGCAAACTCTCTTTAGTTAAGCGTAAAGAACCTTTGGTTGGCTCAACTAAAGTCTTTTGATGGGTCATTTTTCTACCAAAGGTTTTGTCAGCGCTACCAAAGTGTTTTTTCTGTTTTTTTCTGTGTGTCACACTTAGAGGAAAAGGACTTATAACATGTATCAGCCTCTCTATATTGCTATACCTCGTTGCTACGAACGTAAGTCTGGCAACACGGTCCGATCGTCTCGAATGCTTCGGAATGAATCACTCATTTGAAGAATGAAAATGACTACGACTATAAGTTTAATGGCCAAAACCGGCGTGTTTATTACCCAATTTTACTGTCGCCAACTGTTGAGTCTGTTTGAGCCTGTTGACAGTGGAGCTGCCGATGCGGATACCGATACGGCGATACCACACGACGCGACGCGTTATCTTCATGTCAGATAGATCGTTACGTTTACGCTTCCGATTGAAGATTTAAACACTTTCCCGCATGGACTCTCAAAGAATCCGATCAATTTTCTTCGTTAGCTCTGTGACCATGCAGCCTACGAGCGAGATTTCAGCGAGCTTTCTGATTTCCCATCGAGACTAATTGTAATTTTTTAATAGTTCATTTGTTCATTTACATTCCCTATTATTCACACTCTCAATAACAGTGTGAGAAAAAGTATCACCTCTCTATGAGCCCGTGTACCAGAGCTGCCGTTTTGCGTATAATTAAAGGCATTTTTTCAATTCATCGATGATTCCATCGGTTGAGAAAAGATTACACAGTGCACAAAAATACTTTTGACTTATGTAATCTTTTCTCAACCGGTGGAGTCATCGGTGGATTGAAAAATGTCACCATAGCTGCTGTTATGCGTCCAATTAAAGGCATTTTTCAATTCACCGATGATTCCACCGGTTGAGAAAAAATTACGCAGTGCAGGTTAGTTTTTGTCTATTGAAGCACGAAAATACTTCGATTTACGTAATCTTTTCTCAACCGGTGGAGTCATCGGTGGATTGAAAAATGTCATTAATTACACGCACAACGGCAGCTATGCTGTGTACCAGAATATGTCGCTCATGTTTCAGTAGCGCAACGAGACATTCTCTATCTCTCTCCTTTCTTCATTCAAAAATGTGTGTTAGACGAAGATGGCTACGGGTATAAAACCCTCCCCTTCCACCTTTTTTCAATTCATTCATTTCGTAGGGAAAGTGAGAGAGGCAGAAGATGTCCTGGCTGCGCTACTGTAAGTACATTTAACGTGGTTGTGTATTAAACGATCGTTAGAAAATCCTTGATCGGTCTCCGAAGATCGTTATACGGTCGAATCTCAGCCGCTGAATAATTAAAGTGTTTTTACAAAGCAGTAGCGTAACTAGAAATCGTTCTATCTCTCTTTTTCCTCATCCAAATGTACAGGTAGAAAAAGGATAGGAAGAGGGGATTGATCCCCCTTTCCTATCCTTTTCTAACTTACACATTTTAATGGACAAAGTGAGAGGAAGGTAATTTCTAGTTACGCCACCGTTACAAAGAAATTGAAAAAAAGAAGAGCAAATAATTGGATCAACAAGTACACCCGCGAGATAGGTGGATTGTACGATATTGCAAAAGCTGTCAATAATAATTTTATGGGAGTAGTGATGCTTCAAGTTGAAAGCTCGAAATGCTAGTTTCTGCCAAATCGTTGATTGATCGATGAACAAACGGTGATATTCCGTTTAGTATTTTCTGCTTTAGTGTCTCAATGTTCTTCGAGATTTTCGGTAGATATTTTCTATGTTTACTCAAATCTGCCTTGTGTGTGAAAACCTAAAATCAGCAACCAGTAAAAACTCGGTCAGTAGACGGCTCTATTCTCCTTGAACAGTATTTTTTCAAGGGACTCTAGTCTAGACTAGTCGTAAATCCTCATCAGCGGTGCAAACCAACAATCTAATTCATTAAAGCTATTCACCCATTTTTATGTCCATTCCGGTCTCTATTTGGGGGCAAGTTACTTGTTTGCAGTCCGTAGTATTATAAAACTGACTTTTTGAATGAAAAGTATAATGCGGTTAACCGCATGTCTTCGGACTCACTTCTTTCCAGCCGAAACAGATTTGCCTTTTCGTGTTTGTAGTCAAGTAATCCAAGACCGACTTTATGAATGGAAATTGACCGCAAATCTGCGGGTTCCAGCCGTAAGAGATTTGCAGTATCTTGTCGGTAGTAACCCAAGCCCAACACCGATTTTATGAATGAAAAGTGATCGCAAGTCCGTGGGTTCACTTCCTTCCAGCCCAAAGAGATTTGCCTTACCTTTTCTGTAGTAACCCAAGCCTAAGACCGACTTTATTACTGGAAAGTGACCGCAAGTTCTTCATTTCGTTTCAGGCGAAAGAGATTGGCCTTTTCTAGTCTGTAGTAAGAGTAACCCAAGACTGACTTTATGAATTAAAAGTGACCGCAATTCCGCCGGTTCACTACCCTCCACCCCAAAGAGATTTGCCGTACCTTTTCTGTAGTAACCCAAGCCTAAGACCGACTTTATTACTGGAAAGTGACCGCAAGTTCTTCATTTCGTTTCAGCCGAAACAGATTTGCCTTTTCTAGTCTGTAGTAAGAGTAACCCAAGACCGACTTTATGAATGAAAAGTGACAGGTTCACTATCCTCCTGCCGAAACAGAAGCGTCTCATCTTCTGCGATGCCCTCTTTGGCACCGCAGCCGGCGCAGCCATCCAGCGTGCCGGTTTTCCTCCCCAGCCCATCAGTCGAGGCAGGAAGTGTTTCTCGCTCATGTTTCAATGTTCATGTCCATACCGCCGATTGTGTTAAATCGCATTAATCTCTTTTTATTATTATTAAACGAAGAATAACCAAGATTCACATATTGAAAGGATGTTTCATTGAGAGAGATGCGTCGGACGTGATGCCAGCTCCCGTTGATGTTGTTGATTGTTGGTTTCGATGCTGTGTGTTGTGTGTTCGTTGTTGATATTCCTCCGCTGCATTTGCAATACCGCGTCGCGACGCGTCCATACGTCCGTCGCAACGCAACGCACACAGAGCCAGCCAGCGCCACCATGACCTTGACTGCGTTACCTTCTGAAATTGTGCCGGGTTTCCCCTTATCATTTCTCCGCTTCATCTTCTTCTTTTTTTTTCCTATGACTCATCCATCATAGGAATAGTTATGACACTGGCCACTTGTGTCCCCAATTTATATTTTTTTTTGTTTAATTCTTTTTGTTTTTCCTCGTTTCCCGTTTATTGCGGCCAGCGGAGGGAGCGGAGCCCGCCTCCCTTTTGATTGTAATAACACGGTACTTGCGCTTAATCGCTGCAGAAGCTTCGGTCATTTTAAATTTGCTTGCTTTGAGGTGATTGTTTTCGGTGGATTTCGGATAGCTCAGAAATAAATAAATCAGAAAGTAAACTTCTCATCAATTTATCATTCATACATAATCTTTCGAGACCGATTTTGATCCTGGAAAACACTTTTAACGATTGATTTCTACTAAGCACTGCCTCGAAAAAGTTTTAAATGAAGCTTAAAAACTGATTATTTTTGATTACCTTTTTCCACTGATTTGTTGCCACTTTTTTCGATCTCAGACCATAGTGCAGCGGGCAGTGGCGTTGCGTGCCATTTGGCAACGTTGCATTTGGTCCATTCAAACCCACGAAAAAAATCGAACTATAGGTTGTTCGATGAACACGTTTGCATTCGACTATTCACTTGGTTTTAAATGGACCAAATCCAATGCTGCCAAATTGCACGCTACGCCACTGGTAGCGGGCTGATCGTTTATTTTTGTGTTAAACCGATAGTTAAAACTGTCTCGGTGTTGGTCGAACACTTTAAGACGAAGCACATGGTAACCATTGCCATGGTAACCTTATTTAAATTTCCCGTTAGCTTTATACGTTAGCGTTTTGCGTATTGGTTGGTGCTAAAAATGGGCAGTGTAACTTCGGTCACGTAAAACTGTTACGTTTCAAAATTCTAGACCAATAGCGACCAAATGTTTGGTTAATGTCTTTACGCTAGACTCAAGCCTTTATCGCCCGCTTATTAAAGCATCACCGTGTGCAAGGAGAAAACACGCCTCTCGGTGAGATAATTCTTCCTACGCGCTTGAGTTGGGATTGCGTTCCCGGAATTTGAAGGCGCTTTATTCGAGAAAGATAGAACTCACTGTCACAAGTCTCAACAATATGCGAGCTAACTTTTCTTACGTGTGGGAGTTGGAGTTTGCATTGTCCGATTCTGAAGGAACTTATTTTTTATTCGAGAGACTTGACTGCAGTGTTTCGATGAGAATACTCTTCGTGCGTAAATTCAACAATTGACGTCATGTTCTTTGTCTAGGATTTTGTTTTCATCCATCATGCAACCATTTATTTTTAATTTTTTTGTACAAATGTTTCTGATTTTCATTGTGTAAATTCCTAGAGCTTCCTCTCAACTCTCCGTCTTCCCCCCTTAGTCAACAGTCAGCAATTTACCTAGTCTAAACCTGTGTACGAAAACTGCAGCGTCAATACGGTCCTTACAATTCCCTCTTTGGAAACACTGACGTGTTTGTTACTTATGACTTTTTGAAGTGAACTTATTTAAAAAGAGGAAAATACCCACGCTTCGAAAAAAATAGACTTTTTTGACGGGAGACACGGCACAAGTTCAGACTTTTGTTCAGAAGCGTGCTTTCTGGCAACGTAGCACTTTCTCCATTTGAGCACATGAAGAAGGTCGAATTATCCGGGTGTTTATGCGCTAAACCGAGTTGGACCCAGGTTGAAACTCAACTCGGGTTGACTCAACCCAGGTTCAGATCTCTCGCATAAACGAGGCTATTGATTCGCTCCACTGTGCGTCGTCACCGCCTTGCCGCTGCGCTGTAGTGTGTTTGTCGGTGACTTATGCGCTTTTCGATGAATGATCGAAATTCTCTTAAAAACCTCTCGACTCGAAAGTCGCTTTTGCTTGTGACTCTTGAGTGCGCTTGCGATTCGAGGAAGTTTAATTAAAGTCGGAAAAAACCGGATGAAAATGACTTCCACTGCTCGCTTGCGTAAACTAGCGCACACACGGAGCTTATCGACGAATACTCAAACATTGTTGCCATCTATCCACTGACGGATCCAGGAATCTATCCTTCTCTCTTTTCTCCCATTAGAATGCATGTGTTAGATAAGGACAGATCAAAGGCTGTCACGTGATTTTTGCCCCCTCTTCTATCCTTTTCTAACACATGCGTTCTTATGGGGATAAAGAGAGAAGGACACTTTTTTGGATCCGCTAGTGCATCTATCTATGCCCTGAGTTAGCTCATTCCCTATTTGAAATACCTTAGAATCAGCTGTTACCTGTAATGGAGCAGTTGCAAACTTTTGCTACAGGCTTATTAATAGTTGATAATGGGGTAATACCCTGTACAAATAACGATTAGCGCACTAAAAAATCGCAAAATCCACTCCTAAACTCACAAAATGCTATAAAACGCGAGACCTTAATGGCAGCCGAGGCCGCGGTTTTCTTATGGCAATTGTATGCTTCTTCTTCTTCTTCTTGTGTGGTGTTGCGAGAACACCTCGTGTAGGTGGCGCTGATTGAAGATAGGGAAACCCCAATAAAAACCGCGGCCCCGGCTGCCATTACGGTCTCGCGTTTAAAAGCATTTTGTGAGTTTAGGAGTGGATTTCGTGAGTTTTTAGTGCGCTAATCGTTATTTTTAAAGGGGTTTACCCCATTGTCATCTAATAATAAGCCTGTAGCAAAAGTTTTCAACAGCTCCATCAGCAGCGCTGCATAATAGATCAAATTATACTGAAAAGATCTACGGATAAAATGGAATTAACGCAAATAAAAAGTTCCAACGTTTACCGACATGGGTTAGCATGAAATGGGACAAGTATAGCACTTCACCAATTTTACAGGAGAAGGTTAAAACTGCATTGATTTATCATTTAACTTCATTATAATGGGACTCTCGCAAACTTTTGCTGTTAGCAAATGAAAAGTTGATATCTGATGTAAAAACCAGAAAAAATCACAAAAATTACACTATAAACTCTCCTCGTCGCCTCTTGATTGGCCGAGTGTAGTGCAAGACTCAGAGTCTACATTTTGTTGGGTCCAGAACAGTTGACTGGATTCACAAAATTATAGATTTTTTTAGAAATACCGGTAGAAGAAGAAAAAAAAAATAAACCAACTATTAGAACCCTGGTAATTTTAAGTACTTCTCAAAATTCTGAGCATTCATTAGAACATCCCTTTTAACGTAGACATGAGTCGAGAACTTAACTATTTCCCAGCTGGCATTCACTCAGCTGTGCTATGGGAATACTCTCATACATAATCGCACCTTTACCGAAGATGCATCTAACCCGGTTTCGTTTTGAAATAATGTATAAGTTCAATTCGATGTATCGAACATAACAACGTGCGCTCGCTACTAAATTGTGCCCCTAGTTTGCTTCAATACTTTTTAAACGCGACATCAACATGCAATTAAGCGTGATAAGAAAAGGCGAATATCAACATGAGCTACACAGCACGCAAGAGAGAGAAAAGAAGAGAGTGAGAGTGGGAGAAAGAGAGAGAAAGATGTTCGAAAACATCAGCGAGAGTGGGAGAGCGAGTGAAGTCCATTGAGTAAGAGTGACCAGTGGATAAATCAAATATGAAGCGTACAGGGCGTTCAAGAAATGTGAGCACCTTCTATCATTTGAAAAAACGCACTTAATGCAGATCGTCGGAGGTTTTTCTGATTGCGTTGACTGGAAAATATGCGGCATTTGTCAAAAATCCGTGTCAAATTTTCAACAACGAAATTTTGTTGTATCTGCACCCTTGTATTTTTTGTTAGAAATTCTACCTTAAAGGTTTGATTTTGCACTTGAACAGACAAACCGGCGAGTGCGAGCTGAATGAAGAGGTATATACTTTGAGAACACCCTGTCTCGAAACAGCATTGAACAAGTTGATGAGGGTGGGGGACCATGGAACAAAGAAGGCAAGAGAAGGGTTTAAAAAATAAAAATAAATAAATTAATAAAAAAATAAAAGTAAGGAGGAAGAGATAATATTTCGCGCACAGTGATACATACGAGCTTTATGTCCGGACATTGAAGCAAATAACTTTCGTATAATAACTATAGTAACTATAATAACTTATGCGTATGATTGAAATGTGATGTTTGACCCACCGAAAGTACGCGTACTATCAACATTGCTAATCCATTTCTGGATAGTTTGAGAGAAGAATAGTTTTTGTCTTCATTTCAGCGTCGAATGCATTTGTCAACCCGTAGGCGGGTACAGGAATTCACCTGTCTCTCTCCTCCCATACAAACGCGTGTGTTAGGAAAGGACGGATATCGGGGATGAAGTCACGTGATTGCCACCTCTCCTACCATTTTTTAACAATTGTGTTGAAATTGGAAGAGAGAGAGACAGAGACAAACAAAATCCTGTACGTGCACACCCGCGCTCTATAATTTATATTATTTATTAATCATTTATCTTTTCTCAGAGGATATCGTTTTTTAAATCAATCAAATTGATATTTTTCATATCTTTTAACACTATATCAGAAAAAGACCAAAGAAAGCCGGTTGACGGCTACAGAGATTAAGATGCGGAAAAATAAAACTGGGAATATTCGCAATTTAGAATTAACACCGCTGGGCATATTCCGGACCATCAAAAAACACTATACTTAACTCAATTTTTTTGTTGAAAATTTAGCTCTTCTTAGACGCAAAATTAGGCTACTTCTATTCAAAAACTATATTGAATTAACTCTCGAGAAAAATGAGATTTTCCGAAACTATGATATTACGGAAATATCTTCATCATACTGATAGAAAGACGGAGTCTTCAAAGGAAATCTAGATTTCAGAAGAAGATCGAGCGGAATTAACAATTAAGGACATTGCTGTCGGGAATGGTGTGTTCCTCCAAGGAAAATGATGTTTCATGACATTGATACTTTTTTTGAACTCATTTCCTTTCCCATCTGTTCTTTTTCTCTTCTCTCTTTCTCTTTTCCTAAATTTTCCCTTTCCTTGACTCATTCTTTCCTTTCCTCCTTTTTTCCTTTCCTTTCCTCCATTTTTTTTCTTCCTATGGGTGGGCCATGGCCCCCTTGGGCCCACTCGGCTGCGCCCATGCCTAGTTTTGTGTTCTTTGGGGGCGTACTAGCGGGGACAAATATACCTGGCCAGAGTATGCAACACGCAAGACACCTAATACACGAGTTGAATAGGATGCTGTGTATTGCTTATTGCATACCCTGGCTAGGTATCTTTGTCTCCGCTGGTACATCCATGTCACATATAGGCACAAATCTCAGGCTGCTTATACCCATTGAAACTGACTGATCTAGATTAACGTTCGGCGTCTAGTTCCTTGTCCTACTGTGCGGCGCGCTGCGATATGAGCAAAGGGGGACGTCTCGCCGCGTCGCGACCCACCGCGCCTGCGCAAACGCCCTCCGGCGGAGAAGGTGGAAATGTTTTAGCGTTTAAAGCCGAGTATTTTAAAAGTGCATTCAAACTCACACTCGCAATCACGCTAATGGTAATAAAACACAATCAAACTACCGCAACTGCCTCCCCCCCCCCCCCATTTTACTCTCGCCCCCGCCCGCTAGACAGTTCTTTCTCGATATTGTTTGCTCGATTCGATGGATCGATTAAAATCGAAGCTTAACGGCACTCGTACGAGCATCAGTAGTGTTCTGAAATGCACCGTCCTGCGTTTTGCACCGGTACGTGAACAATATTATAGGTACCAATCATTGGCGGATCCAGGAATCAAGAAGTCTGGTCTTCTCTCTCTCTTCTCTCATTAGAACGCGTGTTTTAGAAGAGGACAGATTAGGGGCAGTCATCACGTGATTTTCGCTTCCTCTTCTATCTTTTTCTAACGCATGAATTTAAATTGTCAGAGAGAGAGAGAATGAGAGAGAGAGAGAGAGAGAGAGAGAGAGAGAGAGAGAGAGAGAGAGAGAGAGAGAGAGAGAGAGAGAGAGAGAGAGAGAGAGAGAGAGAGAGAGAGAGAGAGAGAGAGAGAGAGAGAGAGAGAGAGAAAGAGAGAATGCGAGAGAGAGGGAGAGAGAGAGAGAGAGAGAGAGAGAGAGAGAAAGAGAGAGAGAGAGAGAGAGAGAGAGAGAGAGAGAGAGAGAGAGAGAGAGAAAGAGAGAGAGAGAGAGAGAGAGAGAGAGAGAGAGAGAGAGAGAGAGAGAGAGAGAGAGTCAATATTTTCAATGTGTGTTTGGATGATGTATAGACGGTTTCAGCAACGGTTCTCTCTCTCTCTCTTCTTTCTTCCGCCCTCTTTTTCTCTCTCTCTGCTGGTTAAGTGTAAGAAAGGGTCTTGAGTCATATCTTTGCGTTTCTTTAGTTTTAATTTAGTTTTTTTTATTTAATTACTTTTGAACAAAAAAAACCGTATCATCATCCTCATCTGTCTCTCTCCCTCCCCCTCCCTCCCTCTCTCTCTCTATCTCTCTCTTTCCTCTCCCTCGCTCTCTCAATCTCACGTGATCCTTACGCACTGTTATCTCAGAATCATTGGTAAAATCGTCTACAGAGACATTTTTTTTTTTTTTTTTAATTTTTTAGGCAGAAATTAATTTCTCGAGTCATTTGAAAGCGATTTTGAGATGAAAATGCCTTGTATTAAAACTGAATGTGCAAAATTTGACGCTAGAAAGAGGTAGCTATGCATAAGGGGCATGAGAGTCATAAGAGCTGGAGCACCTTTGATTTCTTCCGAGCAAACGTTCGAAAACGATTTTTTTTGTCCTTGTTTGTTGAACTTAGTTCGTTTGTTGTTGTTGTTGTTTTTTTCTTCTTTGTGAAGTCGTTCTACCACCAATAACAATAGTAAATTGGCTCGTTAGTTCACGAACTACCAGTTGATGGTTAACGAATCGTATACGTTTTCATGGAGATGCCGAAAGAATGTCATTTTTGGCAACAGCAATTATACAACTAACGCTCCTAGAAATATGAGCCCTAACCGCAGATTATCCATTTGGACCGTTTTACTTCCGCATTGAAAATTCGTTTTTTTTTTTTGGCCGAGGTCGTTTCAATATTAAACGCTAGGGCAGGGCAGCGTTGCCAATTTTGAAATCCTCCCAAATGTGAGTGAACTACGAAATTTTGTAAGTGGATTTTGGAACTTTCCGCGATGCCCTTACCGTTATTTTAAGTGATTTTACACTTAGAAATGAACCCGGCATATCGATGTAGCTGAAGTTTGCAACAGACTCATTGCGACTCTTGTTTACTTTTTGTCCAATGCAAGTGTGTATAGCGTTCCGATCTGTACCAACTTTGTTGTCTACTTACAATTAGTTGATAGGCAGAAAAGCCTAGGTATTATACTGACTTGTATGTCTAATCTATCGTCGTAGAGAATGAGGTAATCAAGCGGAATGCCGTTTGTTTTTCTTGGCAACACCGTGTCAACCTCTATTTGTCAGACGTATCGTAACGATTTGTCGATTATATTTGAGAATCGCACCACTGCGCATTTCCAGGGCCACCGACGCCACCGTGCCTCGTTCGCTTTGGCTTTCTAAATTCTTTTATCCTCGTCCTTCGAACGATTCCACTGGGGCTGGTTTCGATATTCGATCAATCGGACCAACGACAGTTCGATATTTTTTGTTTGTTTAAATAACGTTATTAAATGGGTTTTATCAGGAGGTAATGGCGGTTAACGTTACAGTACTTATGTAAGTACAGTAGGTCAGTAGGGGACTAAATGATGTCAGATTAAGATGACTCCTGAGGTTTTGACTTTGGTAGGCCACCTGCAATACCCAAATTTATTTAGATGCGTTTTGCAAGTTGCCTATTTCCAGGAGTCTTTCTAAACAGTATTTTTGTCCCTGACTGTACCATGAATGTTGCACCCTTTTGGAATCCATTTTTGATTGGCTCTCACATTTATTTAGGCTCTCACGGAAGCCCCAAGGAAGAGGCAAATGGCGGAAAGTTCCGTTTATTTTTCGCTCTCGCTAATCTTACGAATTTAAAGTATCGTGACCGTTAATTTTCCTTCTGCTTACATGCTATTCGGGAGGACATCATCTCTTAAAATAACTTTACCGTTATTGTTTTGAATCGAAACCTAACCTCTTTAAAATTGCGCCTTCCACCGTCAGCAGCATTATTACGCCTCCATGATAGCTCCAGCGCTCCATGATCCGCGATTTGGCAACGTTTCTTCTTCCCATTTAAACACATTAGAAAGGTCGAAATGCCTGGTCATCTCCGATGACTGAAGCGTTCGACTTTTTTGATGAATTTAAATAAAGAAAATACATTGTTGTCAAATTTCACGCCTCGCCACTGCGCGTCTTCTTCTTTATAGAATTTAATTTTTTTCTTAGAAGAAAAAGAAAGTGACACACGGCGCGACTTTCATAGTTTGTTGGGACTGAAAATTCGGTGGTCCAAATAATCAGAACTTCAGAGCTAAATGGACGAGAGAACTTCTGGTCGGAAATGCCAGCATCCCGGTCCTTAAGGCCAGAATTTCTGTTCGGGAATTCTCTATTAAAACTCTAGCCATTTTATAAGGAGACGTTTTTTTCCGTGTGATACGCTCTGTGATTCAATAGGCAATCATGGTGCTTGTTGCATCGGCGTTGCCCGATCTTCTTCCGGGAAATAGCGGGAAATTAGTTTTGTTCTAATTAGAGGACGCGCGCGCCTGCTCACGATGGGAAGACGCGACGCGACGTCTTTGGGGCCAAGGCGACGGACGTTCACGTTCATCGACGGCAGACACCGCGCCGGCGCGGCGTGGAGATGACGTTGGGATGGAACGTGGAAGATGGTGGCTCACTGATTGTGTTACCAGTCTTGCCAGATCTACTGAGGCTTCGGGCCGTTGCGGTTCGGTGTAGCGTGCGGTCTGGCAACGTCGATTTTTTCCCCCTTTATCCTTTCGATACCACACGCGACTATACTCGTTTTAGTAACTCAGTCGCCTCACACAATTATAATTTCCAATGGGGCTCTTGCAAACTTTTGCTAAAAGCAAATAAATAGTCCACTATTATGTTATGACCAGCAAAAATCACGAAAATCACACTGAGGACGCCTAAAATTCAGTAATAAACTCACATAACTGCTTTAACGGCAAGATGATAATGGCGGTTCGACGGAGGAAGTTATCATGGGAGATTCCTGTCTATTATGTCACTTTCTCTACGGAAACACACAGATATGTCTCAATTTAGATAGGAATCTCCCATGATACCTGCGTCTCTCCGCCATTAAGCCCGATTCTGAGAGTAAATGTCGTGATTTCTTAGAGAACTCATCGTCATTTTTACACTTTCTATGCAAGAATCAACTTTTCAATCCCCTATAGCAAAAGTTTGCAAGAGCCCCTTTGAAAGCTAAAGCGATTTCAAATGGTCAATACGGAAAAAATAGTTGGCCAGACGTACCATCATGATTACTGATTGTTTCACCTGCCCAAAAGATGGTAAATCATACCAGGTATTGGGTTAGGTATGCCTGAACTCAAGTTTAATTTACATATTGTCTAGTTCATTCAACCCAATAGCTGGTGTAGTTTACCATCTTTTCCGCAGGTGCCTATATCAGTCATCATGATGGTAAGTCTGTCCAACCATTTTTTCCCGTGAACATTTGCTGTACAGTGTTCTTCCCCCCCCCTTCAAGCGCCTTCAATCAGAGAGATATGCAAAATGAAAACTGCTGAGTATGAATATTTAACTACCCATCATAACAGTGTGTTCTCGTGCATGACGTTTGCTGAGTAACGTACTTCTATGTGTTTTTTCCAACTGATATGATCTTTTTGAATTTGCAGTAAAATGGTACTTACGACCAATCAATTTGTTGAGAAAATTCTGCTGAATCGTTTCAAAAAAAATTCCTGTAGAATTCTGCTTCGTTTTCGAGAAAAATTACCTTAGAGAAAAACACCTTGTTAATTTTCTTTAGGCCGACAAATTTTGGACCCACGTATTTTCTTACGCCAGTCAAAAGCCGACTTTGAATTAGGCTCTCATCAGAATTGACCATGCTAGCTCTTAATGCAATTGTAACTCTTGTTTGATCTTTGTAACTCTTGTTTAATGCTCTTGCTCCGGGATGAGCCCCCATTTATTTCCGATAGTTTCAAATCGATGCAAAAACGTGCGGATTTTTAAGCTGAAATCAGGCAACTCTTAATTGTGTGCGAGAGCGTCTCCTCCGTCTCTGCAACAACGTTGCGCGTTCCAGAGCGGAGCCTCGGCGTCTGTGTCTCGAGACGTCTCGGTACAGCGTTGCCAGCTCTCGGTTTAAAATCCGTGTACTTAACGTTGATTCATTTGGGGGGGGGGGGGGAACTCTGCCCGAAGCTGTAAACTTGGCAACAATTCTCGGATCCGTCGAGTACTCGAATATCGTTCTTGCAATCTAGCTCTTTATCTCTCTCTCTCTCCCTCTATCGATCTATCTATCTTTTTCTGTCTCGCTCGCTCTTGTTACTCGCGTGCGATTTGCGGAGGTTATAGAGGATGGAGACACATTTTTCATTATTTAGAGTAACCTTAAAAAAAGAGTTTTTAGTTGCAAATTATGACATCGCAGCTTCGCACAGTGGCGCGTTCTCTTCAGATAGGCAACGTAACTTTTTTATTTATTTATTTATCTATTTATTTATTTATTTTATTTTTTATTTACACTCAGATGTAGGGTTTACAATTTCTTATAAGTGTTTACATAAGTAGTAACAGATCATCCAGGAGTTACCCTAAATTTTACTTAAATGAACGTGCCTAGTAAACTAATCAATTAACAGGAAAAGTATGAGTGGAGACGGAATTTTTGTGAGCGGCAAAAGAGGAAGAAATTTAAACTTAGTCGCAATTTCGAGAAAGAAACTTTGAAATTTTATAAATTCGGAAAACTGGAAACTAGAGAAATTTTGAAACTTTGAAGTGTTATTTGAAAAGCAAAATCCAGAATTTTGAATTCACAAATACAAATGACCATCTAACTGATTTCAAGGAATGTTCGAAGTAGACATGATAGACTAACCGGTATGGGCGTATTCTTAAAGGGGGGCACTTAACCTCCCCCTCTTATGCAAGTCCCTGATTAACTTTATATCAAAACAGAAAAATGTCAATAAATTGCCAGAAATTGTAAACAAACAAAAAAAGGACAAATTTGAACTCTCCTCTCCTCCTCCCCGTAATGTCTTTTTTTCTGGACACGCCCTTGCTAACAGAAGAGGTAGGGACCTTTATAGGCCATAGAGAACCCGTGCAGAAATCAAAAAGAGTAATTTAGAAAATGAGTTTTTTTTTTTTCTTTTTCTTTTTTTTTTAAATCCCAGCTATACACAGTGGTGCGTTTTCTTCAGTTTGACTCCTTAACTAGGATTTCGAGGTAAAAATATTGGAAATATCAGCCTAACCGATGTGTGCGTATTCAGAGGGGGGAGGAGGGCGCTCATAACTCCCCTCTCCCTAGTCCTTGATTAACTTTAAATTTTAGAGGACTTGTCCAAGAAACTCACTGAAAATGTCAAAAATCGGCAAAACTTGAATTCTCCCCCCCCCTCCTGATTCCCCCCAGACTCATCCTTGGCCTTAAGGACCGAAGAGGGCAGAGAGAACCTATTTAGAGATCATTGGCGGATACTGGTGTTTGTATATCTCTCTCTTTTTCCATTTTAACCCATGTGATAGAAAAGGATAGCCAAGGGGGCCATCACAAAACTTTTGCCCCTTTCTCTGTCATTTTCTAACACACGTTTTCAAATAGATGGAGAGAGAGAGAAAGATAGATTCCGGTGTATTCGCCCATGATAGAGATCAGTTACAATAGTAGACTGGTTTATTGAGAATCGGGAAATTTAAAATCGACCAATCAGTCGTCGATTTTACGTTCAAAAAGAGCCAGGATTTTGAATTTCCCGCTCGTCACTATTATAGCCCGTCGGGTATAGAAGAGACGGAGCATTGCCATCTCTTAACGTGCTAACCGGAAGTAGAGTATGGTCTGCGAGACACGAGTATTCTTGAGACGGTCATTTGTATGGCCCTGGGACCTGGAACGGCCATGCCATTGCCGCGCCGTCGCTTGGCAGTTGGCGGGCCCGCTTCTCTATAGCGTCCAATAATCAAGTTTTAATGGATAAAAACAAGCGTGGAATTATATTAATGTCGCCATTCTGTGCGAAAATGTGCGAAATGTCAAGTTTCATATTACATAATATCGCAGAATGATACAATTCAAATAGAAACTCCCTAAAGAGACAGTGGAACAATTTTTTCGGCACTTGCGGATTCAAGAAATTGTCCTTGTCTCTCTTTTCCCATTAGAACAGATGCGCTAGTCAAGGATAGTAGAAGGGGCGCAAATCACGTGACTGCCTCTGATCTGCCCTTTTCTAACACAAGTATTCTAATTGAAAAAGAGAGAGAAGGATAAATTCCCTAGATCCGCCAATGTTTTTCGGCTTCTTTCGGTGTCTGCTTAAAATGACTGACACATCTCTGTCTCTACTTTTCGCATCCAGTGACGAAATTTGCAATTTGGCAACGATGCGTTTCGTTAATCAAAAAGTACAAAAACTATCAAACTATGAGGTTTGCAGCGCGGGCCATCGAGTTCGACGTTTAATGGATAAACTGCAATGAATGCATCACCTCTAAACACCAGATACGTGTATTTCGATCTATGCGTACGATTCATCGTATTAACCAAGTTCACTCAGCGACGCACTATGGATCTTAGATCGAGAAAAAGTGGCCGAAAATTGGTGATAAAAAGGCCATTAAAAATCATTGTTTTCGACCGTTTAATCTCAACCTAAAACAATCCAGTGGCATCCCTAGGTTTAGATTACTTGTTTAAACTGTTGTATGATGATTAATTTGATCTATAGAAAGTTTATAAATGATTAATTTATAACAAATATACTTTCTGAGTTTTAGCCACTTTTTGACCATCTTAGAGACCACAGTGTGACGTTTTAGTGGTCGAAACTCGAGGCAGACGCACCCACGCTCAGTAGGCAATAATACACACTTGTCAGAAAACAAGAGCGTGCAGTTTTAAAAATTCCGAAAGACTTTTAATCTGTCGTTGTACTGCTTAAAAAACTGAAACGAGCTCGTCTTAATTATCAATTCCAAAACTTCAAGTTTAATTCAGTCGCTTAGCGTGGAATACCAAAGGAAAATGAAATAGATTTATATGCGATTCTAGTTGTGCTATTAGCCTCTGAATTATTTCCATCGATATGATGTGTAAGTACTATCGACGAATTAAAGATTGTCACAAGATTTTCACGAGCTAAGTTTCGCCTTCAAGGTTCTAGTTCGGCCACTCCTCATACTGCTCACAGCTTGCAGATGAGAGGCCAGTGCGGGTGGGACGGGAAAACCTTTGCAGATCAGTCCCACACTCACACCCCTAATTGAAAATGTGTGAACATCAAGCGACAATCTTTAATTCGTAGATATTACAGTGCAATGGGTAAAACAAGATTACGTACAATAAATAGCGAGAGAATTTGAACTCGTGTGAAATTATTCATGTTGGAGCCCCAAATTATCCAAGTAGCATGGTTTTAGCAAGAAAATATCACCACTTAAATGTTTTTAAAGCATAAAAACAACAACTTTTCTTGTCTGGAAAAAGTCATGTTTCGATCCACTGTGGGATGTAACCAAAGGCGGATCCTGCAATCTGGCAACTGTGGATGTTTCTCATTTGAAATTAGGAAAAACTATCGATTAGTTAAAGGACCATGGCCCTCTGAAGAATCGATTTTTTCTCATACCTTCAAATGGAATGAATGCATGATTGCCAAATTGCTGGATCCATACGCGGACACAGGAATTTGTCTTTCTCTTTCTTCTCACATTTGAACGTGTGTGTTAGAAAAGCATAGCAGATGGGGCCATCACACGACTTTAGCCCCTATTTCCGCCCTTTTCTAACACACACGTTCAAATTTGAGAAGAGAGAGAAAGACAATCTCCTGGATCCGCCCATGCATGAGCGATTGAGCGCCCGCAGAAAAATTTCCAAGGGGGGCAAAATTTGTGAACCTCGATGGAAAGTCATGGGTTCCCTTCGGGGGGGGGGGGGGGGGGGGACTTTTTTTTTTCATCCAAATGGTGTACAATTATTAAGCCATGGTAGGTGTATCAAGTAATGGTGATAAATTTGGCATGTTTTGTATGATGGATGAAGGGACAACAGACGAAAATGATATCAAGAAAAATGTTTAATTCTACTATTCCTTGCAAAAAATGAGTTAAAATTACAAAATAAACTAATAATGAAGTTTGTTAACTATTACTCCTTTGATTAACATAGCATTTTCTTTTTCCTTTCATTGTTTACCGTGAAATTTTGACTTTTTTGAATTCCGGAGGGGGGGAGGCAAGTGCCCTCTCTTGCCCCCCGCTGCGGGCGCCCATGCGCCCATGGCATGTGACACTCATTAAAATAATGGCAGTAAAGTAGAAGCAAGTTGTATCAAGTCAAAATTTTTGTTACTAAATGTACTGGATGCTACATTTTACTCGGAATGACCCGGTAGCTATAGTCTGGCAAAGACCCATTACGTCTAGAAGACAGGTTCATTGTGCGGTGTCATTTCATGTCACCCGGCGGCGTCGGCGAATGCTAGCGCAAACTACATTTAGTGGCGGAGGTGTGTGTGTGTGTGTGTGTATGGTGGCTGTGTGGCGCTCGCTGGCTGGGCTGGGCTTGGCTGGCTGGCGCTGGCTGTGGCCGCGGACGTGACCTCGTCAACGACATTTCGTCAAGTTTTCCACCAGTCACTCTCGGTTGCCGAACCGCCTCTACACTCCACTCCACTCCGGGCAACAAGAGTAACAGCTTTAACTGATTCTGACATTACTGATTCGCGAATCTTGCTCCGTTTCTCCCTCCTCCTCCACCCCCACCCCCTCCTCCTCCTCCCTCCCCCACTGAACTCGCATTTTCATTTCGTTCCTTTTCGTTCGTGACACTCCTCAGCTTAGACACGCGCACTGTCATTTGGTGCACTCTCCGCTTAAACGCCACCGTTCGCGACCGACGCGGTCTCTCTCTCTCTCTCTCCCCCTCTCTCTCTCCCTCTCTCCCTGTGGTTAAGTGTTCGAAAGGGTCTTGAGCCCTAACTTTGCCTTCCGTAAATTTAATCTCGTTCTTTTAATTTGTCTATTTATTAAATAACATCGTATCATCTCTCTCTCTCTCTCTCTCTCTCTCTCTCTCTCTCTCTCTCTCTCTCTCTCTCTCTCTCTCTCTCTCTCTCTCTCTCTCTCTCTCCGGATGAAGATCCGTAAGAACAGATGTGTTGAAGAAGGATCGACAGAGTGGCATTCAAATCACGTGGCTTTTCTCAAGTGGCGGATCCACGGGGGGGGGGGGGGGCACGGGAGCACAGGCTTTTTCTTTAGAAAATATCCCGAAAATTCAGTGTATGACTGTAATGCAAGAAAATACTACCGTCTTTTATTTCTCTTTTCTCGACCGGTGTAGAGTCGTCGATAACTTTGAAAACTTGCGGACTTTTTAATTAATTAAAGGCATTTCCACCGATTGAGAAAAGATTGCAGAGATTAGAGTATTTTCGTGCATTGCAGTCATACACTGAATTGAACTATGTAATCTTTTCTCAACCGGTGGAATCATCGGTGAATTTAAAAATTGCATTAAATCTACGCAAATCAGCAGCTCTGCTCTGGAGACAACGGAGGAGTGTGATTGTTGGACCCAACAGCTCAATATACTTTGAATCATCTTTGATTGGAGGTTCATTATAATTATGTATAACTTCCGTGGAAATCACCCTAAAACCATAAAAAACGAGCCTTTGTGGTAGTAAATGGTCAGAAATTACCAGTTGCGGCTCGTGCAATTTGGCAACCATGCTAATTTTCCATTTAAACTTATGCAGAAGTATCGATATCTTGGGGGTGCAATTGCACCTCCTGAAGATCGATTGTTTTGCATAGGTTTAAATGGAGGGAATCCGTTGTTGCCAGATGGCACGCGCCGCCACTGGAAATTACCTCCTTTTGAAGTTAAGAGTTCTTGTTCTTGCCTCGAATTTCGATGTATATTGTATATAAATCAATCCTCGGTGCTTTGATCATCTGTCACCGGTTTGTGACTTGACTAATCCGGCGGAGGCGTCTTGTCAATACTAGGGCTGCCAGGTCTAAGGAGCCTTGAGTCGAGTTACCTGCCAGAGAGGTCTTAGCAGATTATAGAGTTTGAGAGAAAAAAAAAGGGCGTGAAAAAAAAAAATAAATAAATAAAGAAATGAAATAATCCCAAGTGGCGCATGCCAGAAAAAGGCAGCGTTGTCATAGTTAATTTCTCGCTTATTTTTTCTCTTGAAAGGTATAGTGCCGACATGGCCTGTTTTTGGCCTCAACCTTTTTAGATTTTTTACCTACGTCGCCAAAAAGGACATGGAAATATAAGCATTAGGCGCAAACCGCTGGTCGATATCGTTTTCCGCACTCTATGTATCAAATGTTAAAGTTCTAAATGGACCAATTTTCGAAAAATCGTGATTTACCTCTAAAAAATCAAAATTCAAAAATGTTAAACTAAGTAGGTTGTCTTATAGAAAGATGATCACACATTTTCTCGAAAGTCAGAAAAATCAAGTTTAAATTTTCCTGTTTTTTGGTATTTCAAGCTTTATTGACTTCAAAGTCCCAAAAAAAAAAAAAATCATATAGCCGAGGTCTTCTTGATGGGATAATTATCCAGTACCTGATGGCCTTCCACTTTCCTTTAAATAGTTCACTGTTTTACTGGTAGTTCAGCTTCCATCGAACGGTAACTCTTTGGCGGCCGAAAAACAGCACTTAGTGCATAGTTTTCACCTTTATCTTAAAAATTTCACCTTTTTCAACATGCGGCAATGAATCACAATGGTGTAAGGTATACAGTACTTATTTACTAAACGCCCAAAACGAAGTTGCTACTTTTCTACACCCAGCGGCTCAATATTTTCCCCCGAGACTTGGCAACATTTAATAATTCGATACAATGCGACGTTTTCAGATTTCAGGTACTTTTCAATCATAGATTTATACGGTTTCAAATAGCAAATCATTCTATTTCCCTTGACTCGTGGCAACGCCAGTGCGATGTTGCAAGACGGGTAATAAGAACCGACGACTATGACAAGCCAGCAGTGCTTCCAAGTTATGCATAAAAAATGTACCTTTTCCGTGCTGATCAATGTGAACGGTGAATTTTTTGTTTGCCAACTCTGGCAGCGCTGGAAGCAAGCGGCTTAATACGAAAAGGACCCAGATATTTATTCGAGTGGAAAGCGATGTCACTGTAAACACGGTGTACAAGCGACTTTACAGCAGTACTCACACGCACACAAAAACACTCACACCCACTCTAGCATTCCGATGTATGTTTAATAGCAGAAAGAAATAAAAAATTAATCAGTCTGACTATGCTCATTGCGTACCGTAGCCCTTAAATAACGAGAAAAATTAATCAAATTTAATGTGAAAACATTGAATCGAGGGCAGCTCTATAATTGCTCACCCATTTGAGCCATGCAAAAGTATTCTTAGTTTGGAGGCTCGATACTCTACAGTAGGTTCATAAAGAGAAGATATCGATGAATCGAAATTCACAAGTCAAGTCGCCTTCAGCTGTGAGCTGTGACTATGGTCAATAAGAAATGTGACCTGTATTGGTGTAGCGCGCAATTTGGCAACGAGTGTAATTTGTCCATTCAAACTCGTGTAAAAGATCGAATGAGAGGATGTTAACTGAGTACCCAATAGTTTGATCTTTATAGTGGGTTTAAATCGACAAACTCCAGCGTTGCCAAATGACACCCTTCGCCACTGATGACCAGCGTTCTACCATTCGAACGATTTGCAGTAATAATTAGGTGGAAAGTTTAATAATTACACCTCTTCGCGTCAAACTAAATTGAACTTTCAAGAAATGGTCGACCTGTGTAATCTCTGGAAACGCTTGGTTATGTTTTATCCTTCAGCATTTGAATTTGCGCAGCGGTATGTTCTTTGTAATCAAGGCGCGTGTTGCTCTACTTGTTAGTGGAAAAGTTTTGTGTGTTAACCGTCTTACTCTGTTTTGATAAGTTTCGTTCGAATTTGCCGCAAAGATTACTCTTGTTGTCGTGGCATAGTCAACTGAAACGAGCTCTCGGGAGATTTTTTTGGGAAAGGGGGGATGAGTTATCAATAGAAGACACTGGAGACGTCGTTTTTTGCTATCAAGTATTTATATTTTCCAGTTCAGGATCTGCGTCTTCTCTATGTAGTAATTATTTTAATTTTTTTTTGGGATAGCGTTATCGAAGTTCGTTATCACAAGTTCATGGCTGATATGCGCTGGCGCACGTTTGACCGTAGCCTTGAAGAGGCTTCGTCCCCCCCCCCTTCCTCAAAATATATACAGTGGGAAAATGAGCGTTAACTTCTTTTAACGGAAGAAATTACTAAGTGGTAATGCTTCAAATTCTAGCAAGGCCGCCCCCCTCCCCATCTTTGATCCCTCGTGTTGGTATTAAATATAGGACCACGAAGGAAGCCTCTGCCTGTATGACCCTTTTTCTTTGCCATCGACCTGTCCACACATCACAAACTTATGCACTGTGTCAATGAATCTGTAGTTGACGAGCACTGTTGCTATATTTAATCGAAAAAGTTTTATGCTTCGTATTGAAATCAATTAAAAGCTTACGAATATTTTAGCTAAAGGCAACTCTGTTGTAGAGTTTGACGACACTCGTATGATACGAATGCACTCCTGTCGGGTACTTACTTCTTTATCTCTGCAGCGTTTTGAATAATACAGATAAACTACTCTGGTGCTTTGTTTCTCTTCTTTTTTTATTTTTATTTTTTCTTTCTTTTTTTTTTTTAAATGTCTTCATTGCCTTCAAACCGCTCAAGACTGTAAACAACTCCACCGTAATGAATATATTAAAAATTAATGAACAACACAACAACCTCTCTCTCCATATTTCTTGGTCTTTTCGATCGTTTTTCCCCCTCACTCTTTTAGTTTAGCCAACGCATGGTGTGTCCACCGATCTTTGAAATAGAAACAGCCTCCGGGCGATTTTTGCCGGTTTGTCTGTTTTTTTTTTTTTTTTTTTCGTGATACTAGAACCAATGTTGCCTGTTTTGATTTCATTGATTTTTGCGTCGCTTGATTGGGAAGTTGGGCGGGTTTCTTCGGGCGCGTGCGTTCGAAAGAGACAGCGATCGATCGATCGAAAGGAAAATCGACAATTTTTAATTTACAAAATTTTGATGAAAATGAATGAGCATTCTAAAATCTGATGTCACGATAATTTGGAATGCAATTTCCAGGCATCTTTATGTCACAACTATCGGCCTATCCTGTGCAAGGTTGCCGCTTCCCTGGAAAGTCAGTTGGGGAATTTTATGTATTCAGTTGTAGATCTCGTAATTTCACGTATATTTCAATGATGTTTTGCATAATTGTCATTGAATTTGTGCTAGTTGGTGGAATTTGGGACGCTGATTGATTTGTTTTTTCATCAATTTCTGCTCAACTTGCTTCGGGTTTACGCATACTTTACTTTTTTGTATTTTTCTTTAAATTTAAGATAAATATTAAGTTTCAGTTGTGAAAAAACTGGATATTTCGATATGAAACTGACGGCAAGGCTGAATTCGGACTTCGCAAGTCAATTTTCATCGGAATGGGTCTGTTGCAAACTTTTGCTACAACGATTAAGAGGGTACAATCTAATGTAAAATTGCCTGAAAAGTCCATCGGTGGCATCAAAAGGTCATGAAATGCAATAATAAACTCACAAGAGACGTTTAATGAAATCTAAGATGGCGGTAAAATATCGAGCAATCTGTATGTATGCACCTTAAACATCTAAGGATTGCCAACGTTGACAACCTCATAGCTTCAGAGGTTATGTGTTTATTTACGTTGTGATTGGGTGTGATCGATATTGTGAGGTTGGCTATCCTTGGATGTTCGTGGTGCATGCATACAGGTTGCTCGATATTTTAACGCCATCTTGGATTTCATTAAACGTCTTTCGTGAGTTTCATGCTGCATTTTATGACTTTCTGATGCCACCAAGGGATTTTTCACGCGATTTTACGTGAGGATGCGCACTCTATAGCGCTGTAGCAAAATTTTGCAACAGACCCATTACAGCGTATTAGTCAAATGATATCATACCATCCCAATGGTGCGTTTTCGTTTTCGCACCATGTCTTAGTTTGCTAGTTTGCATGTGGACTTCAGGAAAAATTCTAAAAAAACTGTCAAGTTTCCGTGACCCAAAAGAACAAGTTATGAGATTTGTGCACACAATTGTCAAAAAAGTTCTCGAATTACGTGGATTTTAAAAAAAGACAAAAAAAAAAAAAAAAAAAAAAAATATTATACATCTACTATTCGCGCGAGCGAAATCCGGCAACGTTGAGAAAATGAGGAGTAGCATTTTTACTTTCATCAATTTTCAGCTTCTCTTTCCTTTCTTCGCGGCGCCCGGCGGCGCTCTCAGGCAGCTGCGGCTTCTCTCTTATCAGTGATGATGCGATGGTACGATTTTCTTTATCAGTTTCGCATACCTTCGGCCGTGGCCGCGCGAGCGAGCGAGCAATGCGGTAATAGACGGTGGGTCATGTCATATTTTCAAGCTATCCGGTCGCGGTCCTATATCCTATATCCTGTCCGTCCAATTTGTTCGATTTCGAATCTCTGTGGGAAACGTGTCGTATCTTTATTGTGAACACGCGCCCAGCAGCGCAACGTGGCGTTCACCGATTCTTGCGATTGCATATTTTGCACTTATCGATGGAATCGGACGATGCTCTTCTTTTTCTTTCTCTCCCCCCCCCCCCCCGTCACCCTCTTGGATGGGCGATTTTAGCTGTGCAGCTTTGTCATTCATGCCAAGTGTTTTTGATGCGGTCCGATGATTATAGGGTTGCCATTTTTTGCCGTGAATTCTCTGGAGTTCCCTATGTATCGCACAGTGGCGTAGCGTGCAATTTGGCAACGTTGTAATGTGTCCATTTAAATCCATTGAAAAAAATCGAGCTCTTGGGTTTTCGGTGAACACCTTCGCATTCGATATTTTACATGGGTTTTAATGGACACAAAACAACGTTGCCAAATTGCATGCTACGCCGCTGAGGCATCGCACTGTGGTTTGAGATCATCAAAAAGTGGCCAAAATCTGAAAGTAAATTTCTCATAAATCCATGACAATTTTAGACTTTCAAAAACAATTTACATCCTAGCGTTCTAAAGAACTATCTCTCTCACTATCTCTCGTGACCCTCATGCATAGCCATCTCTGTCTAATGTCGAAATTCGTCTTCAGGGCCTCGTTTTACTACATTTTACCTTCTAAATCACCTTGAAATGACTGTAAAATTCGTTGAAAAGTCTGACAAATTCGTTTCTACCGAAAAATTTTACGAAAGACGGATCTGTATTATTGTGTATACGATTTTAGCGATGAGAGTAAGATAGCAGTACATAAAGATCACGTGAGAAAAGATACTGAGAGAGATAGTTTGGAACACTCAACGAAATTTTTCACGGTATGACGTCACCACTGAAACCGTCTAATTTTATTCAACCTATAAAAAAACTTCGTGAAATCATCTAATTATCTGAAATTCTCAGTCCTTAACCGGGACTCGACTGGTTGAGAAAAAATTACAGATGCGCGCAGTGGCGTCACGTGCCATCTGACAACAATGTAACTGCTCCATTTAAACTCATTAAATATATCGAATTTTCATTGTGCTCTGTGCACCCCCTGAATTCGATCTTTTACATGAGTTTAAATGGATAGAATACATCGTTGCCAAACTGCACGCGACGCCACTGGATGCGCGTATATTCGACATTCGTGCAGTACAATCATACACTGAACTGAACTTTGCAATCAGTAGTGATGTAAGAAGGCATCGACCCCCATCCTCTAAAAGAAAAATTCAGTATTTGGGGGGGGGGAGCTTTATCTCTTCTGAAATCTTTGGGTCAATCGCATCGGTGGATTGAAAATTGTCATCATAATAAGTGCGGCGGTAGCCACCAGGTCCAATCCAAAACCCCCTGCAAGAAGATCGAAGGTAGCGTCCGCGGGCACTTTTAAGTTTACTCAAAACGGCATGGCAGCGATGCCAAGATTGAAGGATTGGCAACTCCGCGACTGCTATTTCGCACGATTATTGGGGAAGGCACAGGCGCCCAGGCGGTGAGTGGTGAGTTAGTGGCCCTTTTGTAAACAGTAGCCAAGAAGCAACAGGTGATGAACTCGATAGAAGGTTGTAAGGAGTAGGATAGAAGGAAGGAAGGAGAAACCGGGAGCCCAGGACTCGGGAGAGCCAAGCAGGGCTGCCGTTTTGCGTATAATCAATGCTATTTTTCTATTCACCGATGATTCCAACGGTTGAGAAAAGATTACACAGTTTAGTCAGTGTTTGACTGTAATGCACGAAAATACTCTGATCTGTAATCTTTCCTTAATCGGTGGAAACTCCGTTGATTAATTAAAATATCCGCAAGTTTTTTTAAAGTCATCAACGACTCCACCGGTTGAGAAAAGATTACAGATTCGAGTATTTTAGTTTATTACAGTCATGCACTGAACTGAACTGTGTAATCTTTTCTCAACCGGTGGAATCATCGGTGAATAGAAAAATAGCATTGATTATACGCAAAACGGCAGCCCTGGAGCCAAGAGAGTTGAGAGCCGGGTGTTCGGTTCGGGTGTCGATGCCTCCGGAGGAGCTCCGGTTACGCTACCTGTTGAGTGTTGAGCTGTTGAGTGTCGCGACTCGCGAATCCGATTCAGCTTTGTTGTTGTTTAGTTCCGCTCACCCCCGCCGCGTCGCCGCTCCCCTCGCATCGCGTACCAACCCCCAGTTCATTCCGCCCCTTCCCACCCCCCACCCCCGTTTCCCTCTCCTCTGCCAGCCACGACTGCCACGAGTGCAACGTGCATCGTGAATCGTGCAAATGCAACTGTTGATTCCAAGTCCATCGAACCAAGTGGTAGTGGTGAGGGCGACCGAGCCATCTGCAATCCGCTACCTTACTATGATAGGACACCGTAGATATATCCCAAGCCCTATATAGACTCTTCCTCTCACCCCTCAAATCACTTTACTTAAGGGGTGTCTCCACCTGCGAATTTAAAAGCGCGAATAAACTGATTGAGCCAATGAGCTGCCTTGAAGTCGATAGGTCGAGTCCGATGTATCGACAACGATGAAGCCTATTGGCTCAAGCGGTCGATTCGCGCTTTTACATTCGCAGGTGGAGACACCCCTTTACATTTAAACCCCCTCACTAACTCGACCCTCGTTTAACATTGAGCGTCGCACAGCAATCATAGCATAGAATAGGACGAAATTGATAATGCACTGATTGTTGAAGCCGGTGCGGCCTCCGCATTCCGTGGTCTGGTGGTAAGTGTAACGCAACTGACCTATTATAATCCAGAGGACTTGGGACCAAATTATGTTACGGCTTGACGGTCCTCCGAAAGACGTTTGATGGTTCGTACTTAAGTATGGTTACTTGTGGTTTAAACCCCCCGTAAGTGCTCACCGATCATCATGCGTGCGGGACCGTGAGGACGTAATATTATTTGGTCCCTGGGCCAGAGACAAATAGAAGAACCAGCACAGGCCATGCTTTCCTCGTTATGAAAGTGAGGCAAGTGTTGTTTCGATGAGTCCGGACCATTAATTTGAGCTCGAAAGTTGGATACCCGTCGCAAGCTTTTCGTTGGCTCTAATTGTTTGTCTCTGTCCTGGGTTCGAATCCCGGTCGGAAATTGGACATCAAAACTTTCAAAACTTGTGTATCTTGTCGTGAAATGAAACTGTCCTATATAATGATTTCCGACAACAACGATGATCTGTTAAGGTTTACGGATTACGGGCCGCTTGGCTTGCTACTTTTTGGAGAATTTTGGCTCAACAATTGCTTTGTTTTATCAGATTATTTGAATGTATTCGGAGGACTTGCAAAGAATTAAAAAGAGATTCCAACGCTCTGCCGAAAAGTTCATTCTTTGAAAGCCGAATTCTACAGTGACGATAAACTCTCTGAAGAATTTAAATGCATGATGGGAAATTCCAGTCCATGTCTTTTACCTATTCTTACCATATTTTCTGTGTTCGATAACGCTCGACCGTACATGTAAACAGCGCCTGATAATCCTGTGTCACATGATCACTCTAATTTTATTTGACGATAAGCAATTCACGCTGATTTATTTCGCTGCGTTTGTTGTTCGATGAACCTTTATACACGAACCCACGTAATCTTTGCGCCACTGCTAATCGACAGCTGTCAAATATTGATGGAAAAAGTGAGGTGCTGTGGAAGATTACAACCAGTCGCTTTCAAGCCAGAATAGACGGTTTTAGTGCGAAGTTAACGTTTAGCCAACAACCACACAACAATGCACTCATCGCCCATCGGTCGCAATCGGTTGTGACAAAACTCGCGTAGCGTTCCAAACTATCTCTCTCCCCTTCCCGTGACCCCCATGTATACAGGGGCGGACTGGGACAAAAAGGCCCGGGGTGCTGGGGCCCGGGATTTGGGGAAAGAGGCCCGCACAAGGTACTGGCCCAGAAGGGATGGGAGTGGACATGGAGGGGCCCGGGGTGCTGCAGCACCCCGGCACCCCAGCCCAGTCCGCCCCTGCATTTATACCCATCTCTTTCTAGTTTCAAAATTCGTAAACAGGACCTTGTTTTACGACTTATTATTATCAAAATCGCGTTAAAATGCCTCCAGAAATTCATTTCAGCCAAAAAATTTCACGAAAGATGTCTCTATTTACGATTTTTTGAAATTAGAGTGAGGTGGCAGTACATGGGGGTTGCGTGAGAGCGAAAGAGACAAACTGTCTTTGCTTGGAACGCTCATCACTGGCTGCTACCATTACTAAAACCATCTATTTACAAAGGCAAGGTCGAGCCCCAATAGAAATGGGCCGTTTTCCATCAATCCAGATTGATGATGGCAGACGGGCTGTAGCGTAACTTATACTACTGTGACCTTGATGTAATGATGTCTCTTTGTGCCGGATGCGTCATCAAAAGTAAACGTAGGATTTCGGTGACGCACTCTTAAAACTATCCAGACGGAAACAGTGTCGCCAGTTTCTACCGAAAAAGATAGAAATTTTCCGTGTGATTTAATGTCAGGTATGTGTGCCCCCCCCCCCAAGTATGGCACCATTGGACGGAAATTACCGTGTCCAAATCGCTTATCAAGCCTCGTGTTTACACGGTCAAATCGTTCGTTTAAATAGCGTCAGAATGACCCCATCAATTACTCAAAGAGTAAAGAAATAGAGTGACACATGTAGCTCTATGCGAGGGTGGTGCCAAAATATGACTGTTTCTATGTGTTAGTGCCCTGTACTGGTTAAATAAAATTATAAAGGTATTTATACGAGGGAAATGTACTACTAGTGGCGGTCTCTAGGTAAATTTAAGTACGTTTGGACGGTTCTATGCAAAAAGATAAAACCGTGTTATTGATTTACTTGTGGCTTAACTTTGATGCTTGCTGTGATTTACAGAGCTGCCGATTTGCGTAGATTAAATGGCATTTTGAAATTCAGTATTCACCGAAGATTCCACCGGTTGAGAAAAGATTGCATAGTTCAATTCAGTGTATGACTGTAATACACGAAAATACTAGCGACTTTTATCATTTCTCAACCGGAATATTTTAATTAATTAACGGCGTTTCCACCGATTGAGAAAAGATTACTGAGCAGAGTACTTTCGTGCATTTCAGTCATACACTGAATTGAACTATGCAATCTTTTCTAACCCGGTGGAATCATCGGTAAATTTAAAAATGTCCAGAAAAAAGTGGCAAAAAATCAGTGAAAAAAATTTCATTAAAAAATCTTCTTTTTCCACCTTTTATGCGTTATTAAAACTTTCCAGTGACATTTCTATGTTGAAATTACTACTTCAAAGTGTTTCCTGTGATTAAATTTAATTCAAATTAAATTAAATTAAATTAAATTTATTAATGATAAATTGATGAGAAATTTATTTTCCTATTTTTGGCTACTTTTTAACAATCTCGGACCATTGTGCAGCGATACTCTAGGCTTGAATGTAATCGGTTACACCAGTTTTTGATGAGGCCGCGAATGATCGATGAGTCCAAAATGGCTTTTTCCTTGTTTGTGGCCTTGTTGAATGATGGGCTCATAGTCATAGCAGCGGCGGCTCGTGCAATGTGGCAACAATGGATTTCCTCCATTTAAAACTGTGTAAAATAATCGATTATTTGGTGAGGCGTAGCGCCTCACCTAGTATCGATCTTTTTGCATACGTTTAAATGGCAAAAGTGCACGGTTGCCAGATTGCACGAGCCGCCACTGAGTCATGGCAACGGCCAAGTGTTACAATGCTCCACCAATAACGTCAATCATAGACGGTCTTAGCTAATGATTTAACTATAAAGTATAAATGCCTGCAGAAATCTTATTAATCCAATAGAACGTTCTGATACTTCACGAGAAAGAATCGTTGAATCCGTAAGAATTCTGATTATATTCAAAGGATTTTTTTATGAGTTCATATTAAATAATACGTTTCATAATGGGGCTCTTGCAAAATTTTGCTACAGGTGATTGAAGAGTCGATTCTTGTAGATACAAAAACCTACCTGTAAAAATTATGAAGAGTGCACTGAAAAAATCACAAAATTTGGGCTCAGTGACGAAGCTATGCAGGTGTTTTGGGAGATTTATGTCCCAGCAGTGGCGTAACGTTGGCAACGTTGCTGTTAGTCCATTTAAACCCATGTAAAAGGTCGAATGCAAAGGTGTTCACCGAACACCCAACAGTTCGATCTTTTTCATGGGTTTGAATGGACGAACTGCAACGTTGCCAAATTGCACGCTACGCCTCTGTATCCCAGACAGGAATCTGCCATGATACATGTGTAACTTCGCCATTACGAGCTTGCCGTCACAGCTGTTTTCTGGGTTTATTATTGAATTTTGAACTTTTTCCGTGTGATTTTTCGTAATTTTCGCTAGACTTACATCAGATTTTACTACATTCATTTGCTTACAGCCAAAGTTTGTCTGAGTCCGATTCCGGCGATAAATTTGTTTGTGTGATAATGCACACCATTTGTAAGTGATGAGCCCTGCTATGCATTAGAGAGCATTAAATCTATGGCTTAACAGTTAATGTGGGTTAAGCTGGTATGGCAACGAGCCCTCCAAATGAAAAGTGCACTTCGGTTTGCCATCCCGTCCCGTTTCCTATACGTACGCGCAGCTCAGGAGCGTGGGTGGAGGGGGAAGAGGGATCGAAGAAATGAATGTCTTTTCCACCCACCCCCTCTTCCTCCTCGTACCCCAAGCGGCAATCGTACGCCCGCGGAAAGGTTCAAGGTCGTTACTCTTTTCGTGCTGTTGCCAAACCTAATCGCGGTAATTGACCCTTGATTCATTCGATGCAGCTCTACTGTAGTAAGATACTTCTACAGACAAATAAACTATCGATATACTGGGGTAAAATCTGGCTAAAGAAGCAGTTCCTCTGAAAAACTCCGGAATCTAATCATTAATCAAAGGGACACCAGTGAGTGCATGGGTTTCAATGGACAAAAATGCAACGTTGCCTAATTTCTCGAGTTATTGTAAATAAAGTCCCCGTTTAACATGTATTGATAAAGCGATTTAAATTATGGCGTGCTCTTTAATAACGTGACTGCGGCGCGGCTTCGCACACAATTTGGCAGCGCTGCATTTACTCCGTTTAAAACCTTCAAAAATATCGATCCATTGGGGGTGCGCCTCACACACATACATAGTGCACTCGCTCGAATCGATATTTTTTCACAGGCTTAACCCTTTTACTTCCAGCTGCTGGTTACCTGGGGGCTGATTCTGCTTTTTTGGACGAGACGAGACGAGATACCGGGTATTTATCATTCCCATTGGTTTAAACGGCGTCACGTGACAATTTTGAAATCGTTCGAGTCGTTCATTTCAGACCAAATGACTCCTTGTGCCTCGAATGACTCGCTATCTGTCACGTGACGCCGTTTAAACCAATGGGATTGGTAGATTCCCTCTCTCTCGTCTCGTCCAATAGAGCAGAATCAGATCCTAGGCCCCAACAAATGATTGGCCCGGACCGTCCCTTGTTCTCGACCCCAAGTAGCTAATCCTCGTTCCTGATTGGTTGAGACTCCACCTAACGTCGGAATCCATGATTGTCCTTCCCGGACATCTTTTTGGCCCAGAAGAAATCTAAGCTGTAGATAGCTTTTTAGTGGGTAGTTAAATATTCGTACTCCGGTGTGTTCATTTTTGCCTATCCCGGCAATTGAAGGCACTCAATGAAATATTGCTCTTTAAATGCAAACATTCGTAACAGTATTTGAAATTGTTTTTACTGTCAATGAAAGATCTAATTATGGAAACAAATAACTTGGGCGTGGTGTTGAAAGGGTTAAATTGTGACTTGCGGCATTGCCAGATTTCACGCTACGCCCTCACCGCTCGGCTGATCCAGATCCGGCATCTGATTGGTCAGCCACTCCTCATACAGAGACAGTCTATTATTCAGCCTTGCGTTATCTGTATACACCGCGTGTACGCGTTACGTGTATTGGGAAGCGAGGCAGTCGCCGCGCCTCACAGTAGTCTGAGATCAAAAAAAAATATGGCCAAAAATCATTGAAAATAAGTCGTAAAACAATAATAATCGTTTTCGATCTTTTAAGCTTATTTTAAAACTTTCTAGTGATATTTCTACGTTTAAATTTCTTGAATGAATTGGTGTCTGCTATTAAAATTGGTCTTGAAGGCTTATAAATGAGGAATCTATTTTCTCATTTTTGGCCAATTTTTTTAATGATCTCAGACCATAGTGCGCGCCATTCCACTTTCGTTTCGAATGCGGATTCAGATTCAAACGCGTAACCAAATACACATCGAATGTCGAAGATGTAGTTGGATGGAGAGCACCATCGGATCCAAGTTATTGTCCTTCTCTCTCTTCTCCCATTAGAATGCATGTGTTAGCAAAGGATGAAGGAGAGGGCGAAAATCACGTGACTGCCCCTAATCTGTCCTTTTCTATCGTACGCATTCTAATGGAAGAAGAAAGAGAAGGATAGATATCTGGGTCCGCCAGTGATGGAGAGCGTCTATTAAGGAGATGGACCGAGGAGGGATGAAAATGAATCTAGCTGCTCATAAGCAAGATTTCTTCCATCTCGCTCATTGTTCTTTTGAATGTACAGGGTATGTAACAAAACCCATGTGCCAAACTTCTGGAGCATGTCTTTAAGGCCAAAATAAGACTTATACCTGTATACATGGGTCCAAAAATAATGCCCCCTTTTTAGCTATTTTAACCCTTTTCAGCAATGTACCATTTTATGTAACATGGGTTTCAATGGAATTTAAATAGACTTGTTGCAAAAACTTGTGTGACCCATCAAAAACCTTAGAAAATTGTCCTCTTTTAAACGGTCTAAAAAAGTCAAAGTCCAAAATGCGTGCTGGAAAGGGTTAAAGCCTGTTTTGTTTTTTTGGAATAGCGACCACCATTATGAACAGAATGTAATGGAAAAAGGTGCTTCGAAGTAATTTTACGTGTAAGCTCCATTAAAACGACCGCGAGAAATTCAGAAATATGAAGCCTAACTGTACTTTTCAAGTAATCGTGTACCTTTAACGGCATTAATTTTTTATGTTACGGATTAAAAATTTGAAAATTTTTTCTTAAGTTAGTTTGAAATTTTTGTTGGAAAAATATTTTGTCTCTAGAATTTTTTCGATACGACGCGTTTTAAGCGAAATAATCGCTGCACATTGCACAATGTGGAAGTCAGCGCTTTTACCATGGTGAGCGGCAGTGAGTAAGCATTTCGTCACACCACTGCTTCTTCTAGCCGCCTGCCATAGTAAAAGAGCTGACATTTCCTCATTATGCAGCAATTATCTTGCTTTAAACGTGTCGTATCGTAAAAATGCATGAGACTGAACATCTCTCATAGAGTTTTCTCCATCTGATTTTAGTAATTTTTCTTCAAATTTTTATCCGTAACGTTAAATGTGTGCCGTTGAAGGTACAAGATTGCCTGAAAAGTTCAGTCAGGCTTATGTTAGTTTCTGAAATTCTCACGGTCAACAATGGATTCTGCACGTATAATTACCTCGGGATATCAATTTTTATGGCATTTGATTTATAATGGTGGTCGCTACTCCTAAAACTTGGGGGGGGGGGCTTTAGTTCAAAAGGGGGGCATTGTCGGACCCATGTTCATCATGGTCTTATTCTGGTCTCAAGAATATATGCTCCAGAAGTTTGGCACATGAGTTTTGTTACACCCTGTATAAGTAAGTTGAAAAAGGATAAAAAGAGGGGGTTTTATCTCGTCCAACCTTGTCTAGCACACGTGCCTCAATGGAGATAAGATAGAGACAGATAATTTTTCTACTTGCGCTGTTGATGAATCAGGTGTATAATAATTCGAATTATTCTCGTCTTGTGTCTCGAGAGTCGGGAGTGCGCTGTTGTCGAGTTGAGTTAGTGTCACTGGGGCCAAACGCGACACGAGACACAACCACTTGACGCTTGGAGATCGCGGTTTATTTGTGTGTGTGTTTGCAGGCGCGTATGTGTTTGTGTGTGTGTGTTGATGTTGGCTGACGTTCGTTGACGTCACATCGCGTGGCGCGTCACGGAGATTCGGTGATCGCGTGACGTAATGTACGGAGTGGGTGGAGGACGATGGGGGGAGGGGTGCGCGGGCCCCTTTTACCCGCCCCCGCCAGCGGTACCGGTAGCCGGGGGGAGCAAAGAATGGGAGTATGGAAGTATGCGAGTATGGACCATTCTCCGGCGAATAGAATGTATTGGTCGGTCGGATTGGGTGGATGGATAATAACAGTGCAAATAAGTAACATTTATCATAGCGTCGCACCGCTCACCGAGTGAACTGAAACAACGTTGCCGTTGGTCTCCTCAGGTCCTCAGTATAAACTGGAGTTCAAGCCAGAAAATTTCTGAAATTGAAATGTTTCATCACCCTTGAAGTATTTGATTTGATTTTTTTTTTTTTTTTTTTTTTTTTTTTTTTTTTTTTTTTTAAATTCTAGATTATTTTTCCCTAAACCGCTGTAATACTGATTTGCCATTATTAACTAGTAATAATAGGATGTAAATTAGTAAATTAGTACCACTAGTAAATTGATACCCCTACATTTGATTGGTGGATTTGCACCCCCTTGAAATTGATACTTCATCAGCATAGCTTCTAATGGAAGAACAACAATATTCGATAGTTTGCAAGCACCCGCACGTTGGAGCACGAATCTGAATTTTGAATTATTCTTTTATTTATTCGAAAAACGAAAATACTGAACAAACGACTCTCAGAGATGTTTTTTAGTTTTTTCGCTCGGAACAAAAGTGGCGGGGAAAAGCGGATGTTCAATAGCCTAGTAACAGATGCGCCGCGCCGTGTGATGTCACGCAGATGAAGAAATCAAAGGAATTTCTCTCTTTCTCTATCTCTCTGTCTATCTTTCTCTCTTTCCCTTTCTCTCTTTTTCGTTCTCTCCCTCCCCCCTCTCCTCTCCCCCCTCTCCTCTCCCCCCTCTCTCTCCCCCCCCCTCTCTCTCTCTCTCTCTCTCTCTCTCTCTCTCTCTCTCTCTCTCTCTCTCTCTCTCTCTCTCTCTTTTTGTCCATTTCAACGCATGTGTTTGAGAAGGATATACAGAGGGACAGTCACTTTACTTTGGCTTTTATCTTTGCCTTTGCTACAACACGCATAGTGGCGTCGCGTGCGATCTGGCAACGTATTCCCCTTTCTACTTACGCAAAATATCGATTCTAGGAAGTGCATTGTTCACCTCCAATAGTTCGACCTTTTTCATGAGTTTAAGTGGACAAAATGCAGCGTTGCCAGGTTGCACACGTCCCGACGCCTCTGATAACACATGATACGTTCAAATAAGTGGAGAAAGAATGCTATTATACTTTCTGTGTAAGCTCATTTTCTCGCTAGAATTTTGTGTTAGAAGTGGTTCAAGTGAAAAAAATTTAATCCAGGCAGCTTTCAAACGATAAGTTCAAGATATTTCAACTATCTGATTTTTCATCGCCAAATCCGTCATTTCCGCCCCAGTGGCGTAGCGTGCAATTTGGCAACGTTGTAATGTGTCCATTTAAACCCATCACAAAAACCGAACTATTTGGTGTTCGGTGAACTCCTTCACATTCGACCTTTTACGCGAGTTTAAATGGACACATTACAACGTTGTCAAATTGCACGATACGCCACTGTTACGACCCCCCGTTCATACGTCCTCTTCGCGGTCGCGTGCGACGGCAACGGTGCAATGTTGCCAAATGACGCTAGGGAAAAAACCGTTTTATATCGAAATAAACAATTGACCGTTGGCAGATACAGGGGGGTGGCGTAGAGGGCAATCGCCTCCCCCGTTCGGCCCAAAAAGTGGAAAAAGGGGGGACAGGAAGGGGGAAGAGCGAAAAAAAGTAAAGTGGGTCACAGAGGGGCGAAAACCCACGTCCCCCCTCGGTAGCGAGGGCTGGATCCGCCACTGGCAATAAACACAATCAAACACAACACAGTTAATTTGGTATCAAGAAAAGAGAGAAGATTGCACAACGAGTGCTTCTCAAAATCAGTGAATTGCTATGGTATTTTCACGTGATGACTTTCACATGCTACTATCATCACGCGGTCAAACGAATTGTTGAATGAAATAATCTAACCAGGCCATTCACTCAGCCTTTCGGAGGACCATACCTTGAGCATCGCACTAAGGGCTGAGATTGTCCTAAATTGGTGAAAAATTAGAAATTAAATTTCTCATTATTTCATCATTTATATAAACTTTCAAACCCAATTTTAATCACGGAGTACACTTTCGTATGTAATTTAAACCTAAAAATCACATCGGAACGTTTTACTATGAGGATAGAAAGTCTTAAACGATGGTTTTGGATTACTTTTTTTTCTCTGATCTGTGGCAACTTTATCTCGATCTCAGACTATTGTGTGTCGAGTGAACGCCGAACGGTTAAAAGCGAATTTTCGCGATCGAATATGATTAACAATACCAACCTAACCTACATTTTCGAGGAAACTCGCAATTGGGTTTTCAGGTGCTTTCGGGGCATCGATGGCATCAATTCGAATTTGAATTCATCTCCAGACTTGAATTCAAAATCGAATTGTTGTTACCATCGATGCCTGAAAACACCGAAAAAGTTCCGAAAACACAATCCAGTTTCGTGTTATCCACTGTTGTCATGTGTAAGTTGGCAATGCATTTGTATAATTCCGTTGGATATATTATTCGTCGCGAAAATTCGCTTTAAAAAGCTCCAAGTGCATCGAACGTTTCGGTTGTAACACAGACCACACACAACGAGCTATAACTTAGAGTGGCAAATCAAGGAACGTTCCGCTGGCTCACCATGTTGTCACCTAGAGCGCCGCCATTTTGCCGTTAAAATTGATTTTGAGGTTAAATTTTGTTGGTCGTTTCCGGTCGTTTTGTAAACAAACTCGGGCATCGCCGGAAACGACCTACAAAATTTAACCTCAAACCTTGGAATTTGCCGTCTAAATTTCCCTTTTTCCCGGGATTCCTTCTACCCTGTGTGGCACAAGGTGGACCAATCCGCTGCCACTCTAAAGTTATAGCTCGTTGACCACTCATCAGTTTTTCCTCATTCTGAAATGACAACCATGTTTGTTTAAATGTTTACCGTACCTAATCCGTATTTTCATTTTCTTGTCTGTTTCAGAATAAATGCATTGAAAACCCAACAATCCAGTTCCTAGATAATGGGAATGAAGGAGTAAGTCAATCTCTCTATATTTCTTACTTATATTCATTCAAGCTTACATTAGTGTTAGTGTTTTGTTCATATTTCTTTGGCGCACTAGTATTTATAGATATAGGAGCCGCGCGTAAACAAAGCACAGGAGTTCGCTGCACTGATATGACGCACTTGTTGGAAATTATTAAACTAATCGCAAGTGTTGTCAGAGCTACGACTTCGCGTCACGGGTCATCAAATACCGAACTATCCTCGACTGTTTTCGTGTAACCGGCGCACTTTGGATCGATACGTGAAGTTTTTCGAACACGATTTTTTTTTTTTTTTTTTTTTTTTTTTCGTTTTTCAGAAACGTTTTTGTGTCGATATTTTGGTTGAAAATTCGTATCATCTGACTCGCACCAAAATTTAAAATGGGTCTCTTGCAAACTTTTGCTGTAAGCAAATTAATCGTCTAATCTAACGTAAAAACCAACGAAAAGCATGAAAATCACGATGAGAAAGTCTTGTAACTTCAATAATAAACGTAAAAAACAGTTGTAACTTCGGTTCATTTTGAAGCATTATTTTCTACCCCGCCATCTTGAAAAGTTCCAAACAATAATCCTCATGCGAAGCAATGCGGAAGACAGAGACAGTCATGTGTCCGCCATCTTGAAAAGTCACCAAAATAGAACGAAAAAATGTTTTCATTGGCTCTTACGGGAGTCTCTTTTCGGATTTTATTATTCTGTGCTAAAACCGTATAATACGCATGCGCGACAGTGGCGGCTCGTGCTATTTTGCAACATTGTATTAGCTCCATTTGAATCTTTGTTCAACAATCGAATGCTAGTGAAGCGCTGCTTCTCTTTCGAATCGACTGTTTTACATATAATCAAATGGAGGAATAACATTGTTGTCAAGTTGCACGAGCCGCTACTGATGCGCGAACAAATTGGTGGCGGTTTTGGTCATCGTTAAGTCCGTCTCATTATCGTTTTTCCTTTTTTTCTGGAGTCGCGCTTTTTCCGGTTATTGACGTCAAGTTTCTCACCGTTCATCAAGACCAACCGGAAGTGCACGAAAACCTGCCTGCTGCGTCGTATCGCCTCGGCCGCCGGCCATTGATAAAAGTCACCGCTGCTACGCTTGCGCCCTGTACTGCTATGCAGGGCTGCCGTTTTGCGTATAATCAATGCTATTTTTCTATTCACCGATGGTTCCACCGGTTGAGAAAAGATTACACAGTTCAGTTTTGTGTATGACTGTAATAAACTAGAATACTCGCATCTGTAATCTTTTCTCAACCAGTGGAGTTGTCAATGACTTTAAAAAACTTGCGGATATTTTAATTAATTAACGGAGTTTCCACCGATTAAGGATAGATTACAGATCAGAGTATTTTCGTGCATTACAGTCATACACTGAACTGAACTATGTAATCTTTTCTCAACCGGTGGAATCATCGGTGAATAGAAAAATAGCATTGATTATACGCAAAACGGCAGCCTTGCTGCTATGTCATGTCATGTCGATATCGCGGTCATCCAGGAGTGAGCAAACGGGCAGATAAAGTCTAATCTGTAATCTAATTATTCCGATCGACTCTTATGATTCCGCAGAAGCTAGGAATCGTGATGCATATGCGTTCAATAATTTCAAAATGTTGGATGTTGTCTTTTCTGTAGCAGTCTTACAGCTAGTATGTTCGCAGTCGTTCACTCGAAGCGAATTTTCGCGATCGAATTTGATTAACAATACCAACCTAACCTACACATTCGAGGAAACTCATTTGTGTTTTTAGGTGTTTTTCGGGTCATCGACGGCAACAATTCGATTTTGAATTCTCCTCCGGACTTGAATGATACGAAATCAAATTGATGCCATCGATGCCTCAAAACACCGAAAAAGTTCAAAAAACACGAACCAGTTTCGTGTCATCCACTGTTGTCTTGCGTAGGTTGGCAATGATATTGTAAAATTTCGTTGGATATTATATTTGTCGCGAATCGCTTTTGGAATCTTGTTGAGCTTTGCGAACGGTGCGAGGCTTCGTAAGCGATTGTGCGCGTTGTAAGTACCTTGACCCATAGCCGTAGCCAGAATATTGTCTTTCTCGCTCTTTGCCCATTTGAACGCATGTGCCAGAAGACGATGGATAAAGGGACTCTCTCGTGATTTCAGCCCCTGTTTTTGTCATTTTCTAACACGCACAGTTGAAAGAGCAAAGATTAGAAAAGACAGCTTCCTGGCTACAGCTATGCCTTGGCCCCTATCATGGGCGGATACAGGGAATTGTCTTTCTCTCTCTCCTCCCATTTGAAAACGTGCGTTAGAAAAGGACAGAAGAGGAGGCCAAAGTCACGTGATGGCCCCCTTCGCTGTCCTTTTCTAACACATAAGTTCAAATGGAGGGAGAGAGAGAAAGACAATGCCCTGTATCCGCCAATGGCCCCTGTCCGCCTGGACGACGCGACGCGAAACGGAAGAAAATTCACCTCTGATCTCTGCTCCCGAATCCTCCGTAGCTAGGATATTGTCTTTCTCTCTCTTGTCCCCTTAAAACGCATGTGTTAGAAAATGATGGATGTACGGGCTGTCACGTGACTTCAACCCCTATTTCTGTCCTTTTTTAACAAATGCAGTAAAACGGGCAAAGAGAGAGAGAAAGGCCAATTCCTAGCTAAGCTACGGTCGCTGACCGTGTCGTTTTTTAACCGCAGGATTTTTGTTGGTTGGGGCTTTGCACTGATGAAGTGATGAGCGTTAGACTGAAAATTATTCCCCTCTTCCCCTCCGCCCATGAAAATCGGGGGTCTGCGGGAGGCTTTTGCTCCCCTAGCCCCCCTTCGTACGCCTCTGCCGCTGACTGCATGGATACAGTGGGCACGCGAACTACTAGTTATTGAATTGCGAATTGCTTATTAAACTTCTCTCCCGATTTATAATTTAATTCATTTTGTCCCACGCGCTGCACCCCCTCCCCTCTCCCCTCCCCAGTCTTTCCCACCACTTATTTTGTCTTTTTTGTCATCGCGATGTCGTCGCGCTGCCCGGAGCCGAATAAATGAGATCAAGATCTCGAAATACTTTCATCCGTTGCTGACCCAACTCAATAGTCAAACACTTCAACTGTCGGCTGTCGGGCTCTTATCGCTGTGAGCCGCGTTCGTCGCATCGTGCCGTGTCGCGGTGCCTATACAATGTACCAGTGGCCGTAGCGTGCAATTCGGCAACGTTGCAATTTGTCCATTTAAACCGTGAAAAAGATCGAGTTCGGTGAACACCTTTACATCCAACCTTTTACATGGGTTTGAATGGACACAGTACAATGTTTCCACATCGCACGCTAACGCTAAGCCACTGATATATTAGTCGTATATCGTGGTGGTCCATCGTGCAATCTGGCAACATTGCTTTTTGTATCTCTAAACCAAGCTGAACTCGTAGAGGGGCCTTGTGGAACAATATGTTACCATTTTTTTTTTTTTTTTTTTACAGAAGTTAGGTATTCGAATTTTATATTGAGTTAAATGGGGAATTCAGATAATTTCCGCTATAAATGGCAACACTGTTGTGGAACGTCATTTTGAAGACGCCTCGGAGGAGGCAGCTATGATGGAGATCTCTTATGGGCATTTTCACATTCGTCACAGCTTTTGGTTAATTTAGGTTAAAAAATAAGAGGCAAAGAAACCTCCCGTCCATGCTTGCCTGATGTTGCGGAAGGACTTGAAACATGGCGCCGCCAGATCGCCGCCTCTCTTTGGTTATAACCTCGTGATCAGTAGCAAGGCGCGAAATTTGACAACGATGTAGTTTCTCCATTTAAATTCACCAAAAAGGTCGAACGCTTCAGTCATCGGCAATCACCAGGCATTTCGACCTTTCTAATGTGATTAAATGGGAACCAGGAATGTTGCCAAATCGCACGCCTCGCCACTGCTCGTGATCGCAATATTTAAATGTCTGAATTACAGTTACTCAAGGCTCAATGCTGAAAATATCTGTGTGCAAACGGCCTCACTTTCTCTTGTTTTTTTCATGAAGAAATGATCCTTAAATATTTTAGGGATGCATTGCGCGAGTCGATGCAAAGCTTTTTTAAAACGAAATTTGTGAAGCAAGATTTTACGAATCATAAAATGCGTTTCTTTTCCCATTGTATACCTATCAATCGGGACTTTCTTAGATTGGGCACAGATTGTGTATCGGCCTATGAAAGCGGTTCTGTCAATTCCCAACAGTACATTGAGGCTGTCGCCAGGTTTTGCTATTAGCAAATGAATATTTAGCACTATCTGATGTAGAAACCAGCAGAAATCACTCAAAAAAGTCTTAAATTGAGTAATAAACTGAGAAAACAGCTGTAACGAAGGTTCTAATGGCGGAGCTACGCAGGTATCATTGGAGTTCCTGTCTAATTTGTGACTTTCTCTGCGGATACACAGAGATACGTCTCAAATTAGATAGGAATCGCCAATGAAACCTGCGAAGCTCCGCCATTAAGCCCGATTCTGAGAGTGGATTTTGTGATCGTTTTGTGTACTCATCGTTATTTTGTTAGGTTTTTATGCAATAATCAACCTCTCCATCACCTGTAGCGAAAGTTTCCAAGAGCTAATTTTTAATTGAAATGGTTAAGAAATTCGACATTAGCAAACACGGATATAAAAAACGAAGGTCATTCAATCGATCCTCTCGGGCCGCTAGATAGATGAGTATGAGATGGGATCCATTAAGAATAAGAGCCACAGGAATTGAGAGACACCCCGGTTACATTGCCCATCTAAGACAATCTGCCATCGATCGATGGGCTTCGGATGCGAAAAAGAAGCGGGTCTATATTCTAATGCTGAAACAAAGTGATTGTGTCAATCTTTCGAAACTCAATTTAGGTGACCTAATGACCCGTTTGCGAATTTCATCGAATCAGTTCTGACATTGAACAGAAAGTGGAGTCTCGGACAGCAGGGGCCAGCGGGTAGAGCGGCCTCCTCTGATGCCTTGCTCCCCCCCCCAACCAACCTATTTTAACCTCCTGTAACCTTGACGTTCGAGCTGTCAGTTTCGAATTAGGATGAGCACGTGAGTTTTGAGCTTCTTTATCGCTGATCCTTTATTCATAGAAGCGGAACTGTTCTCAGTAGAAATGTCAGTTTTTGAAAAGCTCCGAAATTTTCGCGCTATACTTCTTATGAGAAACGTCATCCATCATATCCCCCAAATCGTAAACACCGTTTTCTAAATATACAGGGTGACTTTAAAAGAAAAAAATATCCCCTCTCAAAAGTTGGGATGGTTGCCGCTCGAAAAAATGAAGGGGCTATTTATCATTTGAGGGACAATTTCTACACAAATCTTGAGGTCTGTGTTGAAATCGTACTATAAATGGAAGAAGCTCTTTCAAATTCTGAAGCTATACAACCACCCTAACTTCTGAGTGGGGATTTTTTTTTTTTTTTTTTTTTTTTATAGTCATCCTGTATAATGTACATGCACAGTGGCTTAACTTGTAGTCTGGCAACTTTGGTTTCCCTTTAAACCCATGTTAAATATCGATTGGAGAGAGTGCACGGGCGCACGGCGCATCCTCACTATTTCGATCTTTTTCGTGGGTTTAAATGGACGAAATACGATGGTGCCACATTGCAAGTGTCGCCACTGATTGTGAGTTTATGTACATTCTCTTTTGCACCACCGCACGCTGGGTCTGAAGAAAGATTTTTCTGGACGAAAATGGTTTCAGCTCTCTGTCTTACCAGCGTTTTAATAAGTGAGCATTTATGAGCATCCTCGATCTGTAGTTTATAGCCTGATTTCAAGGGCGGGTCCCGGACTTTGACCGTCTCTGTTTCCTCCCATCTGATTGCATGATTTAGCGAAGTAATTGTCACGTAATTGTCCTTCTTTCTATCTTTTTCTAACAGAAGCATTTAAATGGGTGGAGTCAAGAGATATAGACAAATTCCTCGATTCTTCTCAGCCTTATATCATTTTATTTAGACAAATTCTTCGATTCTTCTCTGCCTTATATTATTTTATTTAAATACTGGTGCAGTCAGGAGTGTAACATCATTAGCTCTGGCTTTATAGAAGACAATGACCTCCAAAGTGAAGCTTCATCAACCTCAAATTGAATAAACTCAGCGCCGACTTCATATTTTTAACGGTTTCTATGCGCTTAAATATGTATTTTTTTTATTGCATTGTAATCTTTTCAACAACTGAATTTTAAATTTTCGTTTCACGATAGTTTAATTTGCATATTTGATGACTTCCAAGTACGACCAGACGCTCTGTTTGGAACCAAGTGATGTATTGAAAACTCTGCTTGTGACGTCATTTTCAAACCAGTTTGTGGATTGTGGATCGTTGATGCATTCAACCAATACCGTATCTGGATCATTATTACATTCGCGAGGCGCGAAAGCAGTGGCGGATCTGGGGGTGGGAGTAGGGGACACGGGGGCCTGAAATGTCGCCATTTTAACAGAAAATTACGTAAAATTTCTGCTTTCGACGTTTCAAATTTGATAGGCGTGTACCAAATTTACAGGGTTCCAAAAAAATTTACCCTCTCCATGATTTCTGCCAATTCCCTAA
>VMOF01000379.1:17879297-17946981 GCA_011764245.1 Trialeurodes vaporariorum
TGAAATGTGTTTTTACCCCCATAGTGCTTGTGGGGGCGCTCTGAAATATTGGCTTCGAATGGATGTATTCAAAGTCAGCAATGCCTCCCCCTGAGTCATCGACCACTCCTCGCCCTCACGTAACAACCATGTAGAGTACAGTGTAGGAAACCTTACAAAACTATTATTCCTAATGACGGCCGATTTTTCGTTTTCTTTACAATTCGTGCTTACTTCACATGATTGATTATAGGAGAGGGTGAATGTGAAGAAGAAAGGGGGGGGGTATACATGTACATGACCGGCTCGGTACGACACAGGGCAATAGGGCATCGCTGCCGAATTGCAACGTTGCAATATTCCGATGGACGTTGCGTTGTCGATGATAGTGATTCGGGCAGGATTGCCGGATCTGAAGACGGAAAATTCTTGTGTATCATCATCAGAGCTGCCGTTTTGTTTTTATATTTAATGACATTTTTCAATTAACCGATGAAACTATAACATAAGAGAGACAGAGACTGATACATGTTATAAGTCCTATCCTACTGTAAGGATGCATGGACGATCTGATTCTAGTTTGTTTGCCTTATATGAAAGTCCAAGTTTTTTAGGATGGCTATCATTCTGGACACCGAATTATAAAACAACCATCCAGGTGTTTCTAATTCACCTCCCCCCTCAATTAATAACCTCCGAGTATCATAAATCCCGTTAATTTTGAGATATCGGGACGTGCTTGCGTCGAAGGCGCCGAAAATGAGGAAGCAACCCGTAGTACTTCTGTGATTGTATACTCGGTTGCATATCCAGCTTTTGAGTCTGCCCCAATTTCTGTGGTAGTACCGATTTCCCACTCTCGAATTTTAAAAATATAAAAGGCTCATTTTCACACCATTTCAAATGTCATCCGATGTGTCTATCGTAGTGATATATATATATATATATATATATATATATATATATATATATATATATATATATATATATATATATATATATATATTATATATATATATATATTTTATATATATATATATATATATCAATATAACATAAATTCATTGGTTCCGTCGCAAATGGGTAAAAACAACTGCATCATCAAGAATTGGTACGATAAAAATTGGATTTCAAAAGCCGTCGCGGAGAGCCTCAAAACTACATCTGCTATGGTTTCAAGGATCTACGGTTTAATTAAATTACACAAAGAGAACACTCCGATTCGACCCATTGTTAGCACCATTGGTTCGCCGTATTACTTTGTTTCCAAGTTTTTCTCCTCAATTTTGTCCAAAATTGTTGGGAAAACGGAATGGCATGTCAAAGATTCCTTTAGTTTCTTTAAGGAGGTCAATGGGTTGGAAATTCCGGAAAATTTCAAATTAATCTCTTTGGATGTTGTGTCTATGTATACAAACATATCAGTAGACCTTGCGATTGAGTGCGTAAAAAAACGGTGGAATGAGATTGAAGCTCTGTGTTCCATTCCGCAGGACCAGTTTCTTTACCTCCTGAAAGTAAGTATCAGTTCCACTGTGTTCCAGTTTCAAGACAAATATTACCATCAAATTAGCGGCTTAGCCATGGGGGGCAGTGTTTCTGCTGTCTTGGCTAATATAGTTATGGAAGACTTGGAATTGACTGTTCATAGTACTACGAATGCCTTAATTTTCATTTATAAGCGTTTTGTTGATGATCTCTTCCTTTGTGTACATCAAAATGAAGTTCAAAACATCCTAGAATTTTTTAATGGACAGTCCCCCATGTTAAAGTTTACTTTAGAGGAAGAGCAAAACGGGTCTTTGAATTTTCTTGACATGAAATTAGGTCGACATCAGGGTAAAATTGTATGTAAGTGGGACCAAAAACCAACTGCGTCTGGAAGGTACCTTAATTTCCTCTCAGTTCAACCGTTTGCTTTTAAAAGAAATGTTGTTCATAATTTGGCCCGGCGTATCATTGGTTTATCTGACTCTCAATTTCATCGAGAGGTAATTAATTATGGTAAAAAAATGTTGGTTGAAAACTGTTATCCTTCCAGTTTTGTGAGCCGCATTTTTAAGAAAGTTCAACATGAGGTAACAATGGAAAGGATCAACGTTGAGTCAGTTAAGAAAAACATAGATTTGTCTAAAATTGTTAAATTGCCATACGTGCCCTTGCTTTCTGAGAATTTGGCAGTTGTTTGGATCATTATGGGTACACGGTCATCAATTGTAATTTTAACAATTTAGAGTTTTTGTTCTCAAAACTGAAAGCTAAACGTGATAACTTGCAACTTTCAGAGGTAGTGTATAAGATCCAATGCAAAGATTGTGAAATTGCGTACATTGGTCAAACTCGCCAAATTTTAGGTAAAAGGTTGAATGGTCATAAATATGACCAGAATGAGAAGACGGCCCTGCATCAACACCAGAATGAGTTACAGCATAATTTTTATTTTGAAAATGTAAAGGTTTTGGCGAGGGAGACCAATGATTTTTCAAGATCACTTATTGAAATGATCTGCATTGTTAAGGAAAGAGACATGGTTTGCAACTACCGGGCGGACGTTGATAAGTTGGGGGTTGCATACCATCATTTTTTCCAACCACGGCCACTGGAGTGAGTCCACTCTATGTTTTTTTTGGTCTGTGTTTGTCTTTTCCTCCTTGATCATTGCTTTTGTCAGTTGCTCTATCACCTTGTAGGCACTCACTGCGTTTTCGCTTTTATTGTTTTTATTGATTGAAAATGGACTTGTTCTAGTCCGAAACGTCTCACCTTAAATTTTTAAGTTTTCGTAGCCTTGTGTCCCATTTTTCTTCTCGTTTATATATATATATATATATATATATATATATATATCAACGCACATTTATTTTCTCTAAACGAAATGGCGAATTTTCTTAGATAGCAATTACTTTGCAAGTTATTTGTACTTTTTCAGCTGGTCCAACACGAATAAGTCGTATTGGTTAGCGATTTTGCTTGACGATTGACTCATTGGCAGACTTCAGCCCTGTTCGTCGAAGAAGGCACGGGTTTTAACGTCAGCAATAATTATTCTTTGTTACGGTCTATTTACTCATTCATTTATCGTTTACTAATTATTTCTCCGTACCTATTGTTTTCTCCCCCCTTGCTTGTTCGTTTCAAATCAATCAATTTGTCAGCTCCATTGCGTCTAAATGTTAGTGACTTCATGCTAAAATGATGCATATCGTGTAACGACCCTGCTTTATTTCTCGAACTGATGGCCATGATTTTCGAATTTCGAGCCATGGCGCACTATGGTCCAGATTTTTTTTTTTTTTTTTTTTTTTTTTTTTTTAAAACAGGTATCAAGTTATTGTATAACTTAAAATTAGGAAATGTCACATGAGTGAAACTATGAGAATGCTTTTTCATTAACCAGCTCTTATTTTACCTCGTAAATGAACCAATTAATTTTCGACGCGCCTAGGATCCGGTGGGAGCGTTTAACCCCCATAAACACAATTTTGATATCGACAACCCCCATCTTGAGATACATTAATCTGAAGCTTACAAGAAATGAGGACATTTGGCTCTGGTCGGAGCTCTTTAGTCTTTACCTGCATTCGAACTGGTAAATCAGTGCAGCTCCAAGTCGTTCTTTCCCCCCCCCCCCCCAATTTCGTTTCTGATTTAGCAGAGCAATTTGTCGGGGCGTTCTCGATTTCCATGAAATCTATCTGAATTCTTCCCCGGTGTACCCCGGCTTTATTGAAGTTTAAGTCCTCCAATAAAGCCGACGAAAACTAACCGCAAAGCGGTAAACAACCGTCTCATCCAGGTATTTCCTTGTTTTCACAAGGGCATTTTGTAGGTTAAATTAAAGTATACACACAAACTTGAGCATGAACAAGTCTGCTCCCGTTATCGTTCAGAAATTCTCCGGAGGGCCGAAATGCATCAATTTTATCGTGTTGTCATCGTGGCATTCTGTTGAATTTCCTCGGGTTATCGGTTCGAAGAGTTCCATAACTCTCCCAAAGCTTGAAACGCCCATACTTTTTCCCGGGACGAGTGATAACGTCATCACTAAAACCGTCTGTTACAGATGTCAGTCGACTCCTCGAGTTTTGCTCAAGGTAGGCAATCTGCAATACTTGTCTCAATGGATTTAAGCACTGCGGGTGGCCTACGTGTAACCTGAGCCAACATTTATAAGACGGCGACTAAAGAATCGAATCCCCTCTGTTACCTCTCCCTTGAAAATGAAATTTTCATTGGTTTTGCCCCAAGGATATTACGAACTTGCGGGCTTCGAAGATCGCGTCGTCACAGATGGCCAAATAAGTGACGGCCAATGTTGTATGATGGAAGGGGGTGGGGAGTGTCAAAGATCATCTTATTGGACGTTTGTTAAAAAATAAAAATTGTCTTGTCGATTGCGGGGGTGAAGGGGAGGGGGGTTATCTTAAGAAGTAGGTGGGGTGGGGAATAGTGACTCCAAGCGTAGCCGTGGTCCATGCGGTGAAAGCTGGTTATACCAGTCGGTCGCGGCGAACTGACTAGGCGTGCTCAAGATGTGCGTCAAAGTGTTCTGTGTTATGCCGTTGCCCGCTGCCCGTTTGCCTGCAGTCCCGGGTGTAAAAGAGCCCTCGCCCGTTCCGTTCGTCGGCGGCGGGTTCCCGCTCGGGTCACCGCGTCCGACTGGGGTCCGCTCGAACTCGAAGTAGCCAGGCGATCATCGAAGCCGGAGGGTCCACCGCTCACTGCTGCGGGTCAAAGTTGATTGGGGATCGGTACCGATGGAGTCTTCGACGGAATCGATACATTAATGTCGTCAAACGACATTAGCGTGCTGCGCAAACCCTATCCGGGAAAGCTGCTTATTGTCCATCTAAACCCTTTGAAAAAGATCGAGCTATCGGATTGCAGTCGATGTTTTGCTTGGTTTTAAATGGACTCGAAATGGAACGTTGAGGGTTGAGCTCCGGAGTATCGAAGATGAGAGTCCCAGAGAAATTGTCGGCTGTACTTACAGCTGCGCAGCGTGTAATTTGGCAACGTTGTATTTGGTCCATTTAAACCCATTGAAATGATCGAATTATTGGGCGTTCGGTGAGCACCTTCTTATTCGACCTTTTACTTGGATTTCAATGGACCATATACAACGTTGCCAAATTATACGCTGCGCCACTACTATAGCAGAGTGTAGCTTTGATATCACGAGGATTCGCTTCCAGGCCTGTTGCCGGGGGGGGGGGGGGGGGGGGGGTTGTCAGCCGCCGTAGACAATTTTGAGCTCCCCTGGAAATTTTTTTTTATCGTGTAGTGTATTAGAAACTACCACAATAGCCCCTCTTTAAAAAAAAGTCGAGCCCCCCCCCCCTCTGAAAACAAACGAGCCCTTCTTGGACAACATGCCTGGTTACGGGCCTGTTCACCATACTTGTCTCTAATTCTCGTCTGCCAAAACTTTGGCGTTTGATAGTACACGGAGAAAAATGTTCTATTAAAAATGGTCAAAGATCTAATGAAAAGTTCCCGTAAGGAAATATTCTGGCTGTTTTCAGGAGAATGTTGGTCTTTGCAAGTAGAATTTTGACCGGTTCGGCCAGAATTACTGGCATTTTTGAGCAGAAAAGTTCTTGCAAAAATTCCAGAATTCACCTGAAAATTTGGATCTGATTTCTCTTGGGTAAATCCACGAGTGGGAAGGAAATAGAGAATTTGTTTGGATGCAATTTTGATCGTGACGCGTCATCACTTAACAGGTCTTTTCAACCCAGGGCTGCCGTTTTGCGTATAATCAATGCTATTTTTCAATTCACCGATGATTCCACCGGTTGAGAAAATATTACACAGTTCAGTTCAGTGCATGACTGTAATAAACTAAAATACTCGCTTCTGTAATCTTTTCTCAACCATCGATGACTTCAAAAAATTTGCGGATATTTTAATTAATCAACAGAGTTTCCACCGATTAAGGAAAGATTACAAATCAGAGTATTTTCGTACATCACAGTCATACACTGAACTGAACAGTGCAATCTTTTCTCAACCGGTAGGATCATCGGTAAATAGAAAAATAGCATTGATTATACGCCAAACGGCAGCCCTGATTCAACCCCAAGTGAAATCAGAAGTGTGGTTGTTTTGTTGAATCCGCGAGATTTTGGAGTACCTCTAATCTGCCCCCATGTACTTTAGCGTAGTGCACCTTTTCTATTTGTCTTTGGAATAAGCTATGGACAGAAACAGACTAGACGCAATTACTTAACTTAATTCGGCGGTCAGGCGTTATCCGGTCAGTAGCGTGAACCCGGTCCTTAAATAAGACCAGTAAAATAAGTGAAGTCGCCGTAATAATGTTGAAGTAGTATCAAGGACGAATCGTACGCTGGCTTTCTCTCACCTCGGATTCGGAAAGTCGGCGTTTTGGGAGACACCAATGATAAAAGAAAATACTTCACAGTTTGACCAAGCCTTCCACCCCACGTCAATAGAAAGTGCTTAAATATGTAATCTTTTCTATCCCCCTCATTTTAACGCGGTTGTTGTAACTTGTAAGCTTTTGCCACGGATAAATTAAGTATCGGATCTCATGTGAAAATCAGCGGAAATTACGATGGTGACGCGGAAAGCTTCAGAAATCCTCTGGTTGAGCTCAAAAGCTCTTAACCGCGCGATCATTGGAGATTCCTGTCTTGATTTTCTCTTTCTGTTTGCTGGCAACGGAGATTCATTGATCAACTAACTGCTTGAGTTGTAGTGACTCCAAAGAGAGTGAAGCGATTCTCTATAGATAAATGGCTGTTTTATGCATGCGCAGGAGTCAATTAAAGAATGCGGGTCCCTAAGTTTCTATAGGGACCCTATTTAAGAATATCAGTTGATTCCTTAGATTTTAGTGGTGTAAGGCAACCTGCAATACTTATTTTAATGAATTAAAGCGTTGCAGGTGGTCTACCTGAGTCAAAATCCAGGAGTAGGCTGACATTTTTTAATTGACTAATTGTATAGTGGGACATGGGGTAGTCCTATGTAATTTGTCAGGGAAGTTATAAGTTTAACAGGTATTTTGCTCTCCCTGGGCAACGAACAACATCATCTTTGAATTTGTTTTAATCTAACCATTTTTAACAGCACTAACATAGATGCTGTGCTTCTGTTCACGACTGAAGCGGTATCTACATCTAATCAGCGGCAAGACCTCTTTTGATGTCTTCACTAAAAAACTTATCTATTTTAATGGAAAGCAGAGAATAATTTTCTAAGACACAATCAGCACGACATGTCTTCCATGAAACACTCATTTCATTTCCAGTTTAATAGCTAGTTTGTTTTATGATTATTAATCCTAGTCTCTTTTTTTTTTCTTTCCAGCGCCTCTCATTTCCGTCTATTTCTCAGCCGGCTCAACAGCGAGGAGGGCGAGTCGGTTTTAACTTTAGTCTTTCTAGTAATGCTGATATTGAAGGACCTCAGGGCAGTTTTGAATGCATCAAACAAAATGGGCCCAAGTTGGAAACAGTCGGCTCCCTCCAGTGTAAGATGCGCATCCATGGAAACGAAGACATTTTCGAAGCCACAAGGACTAAGATGGCTGCTGTTGAGCAGCAGCAGAAGAAAAACTGGTGAGTTTCCATTTTGATGTGTTGTATACAACTTCATTCAATGGGTCTGTCGGAAAATTTGGTACATCAAAGGACTCTGCGCATTTTTTATGCCTGTCGGATCTCAATGGGGTAGTTGTAAGGGTCTGAAATGTTGTGCTTCTTATGAAGAAAATGAAAGTACTTGATGAGCTGAGCACAAAGGTGCCTTTGGTTTCTAATTAAGTCCCATTGTTTCGAAAATGAGATTTTGGCCCAAAATACATTATTTTAAATGGGAATCCCGCGTAATGACATCACTACGCATACGATTTTTTGCAATTTTACACGTGTGTATCTCCAATACCAAGACACTTAGGAGAAAACCAATAGCACCCTTATTCTCAGCTCAACAAGTACAGTTATTTTCTTTACAAAAAACACAAAATTTCAGACCGTTGTAACTGCCCCATTCAGGTGTGCTTTTTTTTGGTAGAAATCGAAACTAGGCATCATTCTGAACAAAAATTCTCAATGGTCCCAAAAATTTCCATGTCAAGTTCAGCAGCTTTCAAAGGTTGAAAGTTGTATCAGAAACTGAGAAGTTTAGAAATGTACCGCCGTTTCTTATTTAAATTCTAGCTTCATTTCCCGACAATGTTTATTTTTATTTGCTGGATCAAAACACAGTGAATTGGATTTTGGGCATACTGTTTTGAATTGTATGGTTTTAACTGTATGTGTAGCAAGTGAGCTCATGGAACGTTCGTACGGTTTCTGTCCACAAGCGGCTGCCTCTGTTGGTCGGGACAGAGATGAAAGCGGAGGAAAGGGCACGTATAGCCCGTTTCACAAGTATAGGTGAACCTAAACCATAATCTTTGGTGTATTTTCAACTTAATTCCTTCAAATCAAAACCAAACTTGCCTTATTACTTCATTATTTTGCTTTTATAGTGTTCCGTATTGGAAAGTGAACACTCAAATACATTTTCATTCATTGTCACTGAGTAATATTAGAAATAATGTTGAAAAATTCCAAGGATTATTAGTCTAGGTGCGCTTTCCTTTCTGAAATAACCTGAACTTGTAGAAACCGGACGATCGTTCTGTGATCTTACTAACCACACATGCTCAGTTTGATCAAATATGCCTTAAAAAGAGTTCATGCTGCAGCTAGTGCCCTGAAAACATCAAAATCAAATATTAATTTCTGTAGACCAGTCATCGCGTCTTGATGCCTTTTTGAATGTTGTCAAACGGGAACTGAACTTTAATCTCTTTGACCGTCTTACTTTTGTGTTTGAGTGATAATAATGTCTTTTGTATTTGTTTGTTGCAGTACTAGGGAAATAGAACTAAATAAAACGACAGGTGTAGGACGGAAACTTACAAAAAGCCGGAACAATGCACCAAAAATAGATCCTATTCCCCCTTTGTCTTACAGTTACCCAAAGTACCAAAATTCTAGTAGTAATATTAAGTCAATATCTAACAGTAGTACTCCCCTTCAAAAACATGGAAATCCAGATATCGTAAGGCAACCTTTAAGGTGAGTACTCATTGTTTTTGTTTTCCTTACTTAAGTACCATTGTATTCAGAGTTGGGCAACCGAACAAAAAAAAAAAATGATGAAATCTGTGTGGCAGAAGAGTTGATACGAGAAATGTGACAGCATTGCGTGTGAGGAAGAATAGTCAGTTGACCAAATAATCTGTTTTTGTCGCGTTACCAAACTCACCTGATAATCCGCGAATAATCGTTTGCCCAACTCTGATTGTAATCTTTGTGATGTTTGGTTCTTTGTTTAGTTTCTTTTATTGGTGCTTTACTGCACCTTTGCATTGCTTTTCGTGCTAAAAAATAAAAAAATTAAATTAAAAAAATTAAAAAAATTAAAAAAAAATTAAAAAAAATGAAAAAAAATGAGAAAACAAAAAAATAAACGAAAGTAAATATACAAAAAATAATCAACAATTTAATTAACAGAATATACAATTTGTTGCTTGCAATCATTTTATCGTGCATTATCTGATTTATTTGAATTTATTATTCTCATGTTTACATAGAGAGTATCTTCTAAGAAAAAATTAACGAGAAACTGTTAAATATCCTGTAATGCTGTTGTCTAAGTAAAATCTCTGACTTTTAAAGAGTATGCAAAATTTATATCTGCGTAATATGTATATAATGGTCAAATTCCCTTGTTTTGTTGTTTCAGAACTAGACTAATTCATTTATTAGCTGTGAGGAATTACAAAAAGCCTGAAATTTATGCCGCTATTTCTCGAGGTAAACAGAACGTTTAATTTATTGCCTTCTCTGTCATCAGTGTTTTTAGTGTTTTCGAGATGTAGAAATTTCACAATCTTTTCTCTTCACTCTTATCAGCTTGAATAATCTGCCGTTGAAATTTAATTTTCAAACATGGCCCTGTCACAGCGATTATATCTGTTACTTTTGTTGTAAATATGAGCTGGCCTTTTTGCTCTTCCTTTTCCTTTCCTATTCAGTGTAATGAGTTTGTAGTTTTAAGCTTTTTCTACTGATGAATTGATGTCAACTTTTGTGTAATTACCAGCAAAATAAACGATAATGGCACTGAGAACGTCCAAAATCTTTTTGCTAACTTATCTAAAGCTTATAAACATTTGACCATACTGATGTTATTTTTAATCGCTTTTACATCAGTTATCGTCGACCAAAACAGCTGGTTGGTAAATAAAATATATTTCGAGTTCACGAGTGGATTTCAAAAGTTTTTATTGCCACCATCGTTATTTTTGCTGTCTTTTACTTGAAAGTTGATGCTCAAGTCATCTGTATTTCTAGCAAGCAACAGCCTCATTATCAACACGTTATCCGCTCCGCTTCTTGCTAATTGTCCGTATCTGTGTAAATGACTTTGAGTTATCATACAGTGTTTTAGAATTGACTTTGGAAAACACTTGCCCCTTTGCATGGACCAATTTACAACAAAACTGATAGAATTTTGGTCAACATTAAACACTTAAGAGATTCTGAGAATTTTTAGGCTTGAATATATTTTTATTTGTTAGTGTATTTTATTGAGTCAGAATTCTTAATTACACGTTAGAATTACACGTTAGTTTTATTTTTGCTGTGTAACACCAGTGTAACAAACCAGTGGGTTTGGCGGATGGACTTATCTCCTACCATTATTAGAGTTTTCTTGTAATATCTACTGTGAACAACTTGTTGAACTTTTCAGGTGGCTTTGTAATTTTTTTTTCTCATTAAAGCAGGGGTGTGGAATGTTTCAAAGTTTTTGTTTCTCAAGATCTTGTACAATTTTCTTGACAATTATCTGGAGATTTTTTTAAAATTTAAAATTTTGAGTCGATAGTCGGCCAATTTGAAGAAAGAATAGAAGATATTATGATTTTCCTGCCCTTGATTTCCTAATTTTCAAGAAATTTATCAAAATTGTGTTGATTTTCCAGCTTTCAATTCATTGCTGCCTGCTTCATCACAGTCCTACTTTTCTTGTAAATTGAAAATTGTCCTCACATTTGTTACTATCTGATCTATGGCAGCGAAAATCAAAAATTTTTGCACCCCTGATTTTACGTAGAAGAGCAGAGTTGAAAAAAGTTGAACGTTGCATTTATTAATGAACCATTGATTAATAATCAACCAAGTTTAGTATTGAATGGAATTAGTTCTGCTTTTCTCTACACTACTTGACTCTTCTCATGTTATTTGTTTAACTTTTGTGTTTATTGGACTCCTCTTTGTCTTGCTTTCAGATGGAGGTATGAAGGAACGTGATAAAAATCAACTAATGCCAACTCTCTTAAATATAGCCTCTGTTCGTGACAATACTTACCGGTTATCTAGACATATATGGAATGAAGTTAGAGAAGACTGGCCTTTCTATAATGAGCAAGAAAGGCAAATGTTAAAAAGGTAAGCAGTTTTACTGTTCCTATGTACGGGGGAGAGAGAGAGAGAGAGAGAGAGAGAGAGAGAGAGAGAGAGAGAGAGAGAGAGAGAGAGAGAGAGAGAGAGAGAGAGAAAGGGTGTACACTTGCCATGGCGGCGCACAGCGAGTCAATTGAAGAGGCAGGACACAGCAAGGCGACTTTAAATGTGTATTTCTTTTTTAATACGCAACGTAGAAGTTTGAAAGTGGTTTCATTGTAAAATTTCTTGCAAGAATCACCCTTTACAGTCTGTTTTTTTACTGTACAAACATTCAAATTTGCATTTTCAGTTGTATATACTAAGTCCGACCCCTCCCATTGACTCTTTCCGCTGTGTGGCGGTAGTAATTGTGCTTTGGAACATGGCAGGTTTCGTATCACGCTCTAACGCTATTTACCAAAACCTTTGTGCACTGCGCTCTGCCAGCAGCGGCATTCTATGCCAAGCTTTCCACCCACAACATTTTTAAACAATATTTTTCACCCAAAGGTGGACAGATTGGTGTTCACCATTCAACTACAGGTTAAATCAGAGTACTGGTAAATGTTGAGTTTTTAAATCTGAATGAAGTTAGCCTCTGTTGCTGCAGTTAGTGCGCCATTTCTATTTATCTCCGGAATTCACTGATTTTGTTTCCAATCCTCAAATCTAGTATCCACCTTCTAAAGAGGATGCTGGAAATTTTCTCAACGTTGAGCTTGAGTCAATTGTTAATCGTGTGTTTTGTGGGATACTAATTTTTATACAACTTTTTTAATTAAATTGAGGCGATGGTTGCCTTGACAGTTTTCCAGTGTACATATTTTAAATGTGAGAAGTATCGTTTTTGCTTCCGTCGTTTTAACTTGAGTATTTTTCTTATTGCAATAAACCTTGTTAGGACTATGCTCATGTAATTATTGGTGTCCCATGGGTTTGAATATATTTATTTTCTGTCTCAGAAAAAAATTACAATGTGCCATCAATGTTAAAGTCTGTAAACAGGACTGGTGGTGCTATCTAGTGAATTAAAATGTCATTAGCGAGTTGAGACAATCCATTTTCTATTCTGAAAGCAATTTCAATTTTTCAATTTACAGGAATAAACCGCAAAACCTAACTCCTCCTGGCAATAGTGATGGCGGCAGCTCTGCCAGTAGTGGTCAGTCGCCCGGTAGCAATCATCCTGGTAGTCCACCGTCGGCCATCGAAGGGCCCTCAATGCTCAAACGTCCAGGATATTTCAACGGAGTCGACGGGATCCAAACGAAACGGCATAGGGTATCTCACTATCGGAAACCGGCAACGGGGACGACGACAACGGGAATTCCTCCGATTGCTAGCAATTATCACAACGAGGAATTGGGGAGGATGAAACCGGATTATGGGAATGAGAATAAGAAAATGCGACCTGACAATATGGATTTATTCAATTCTAACAGCAACGAACGCAGTCCACTGTCTTTCAATGCCATGACTTACACCATTAAAGAGCCAGATGGTGACTTTCGGGCCAAACCGGATGCAGATTCCGATGATGATGGTTATCATAATATGTTAGTTAGTAGCGCCAAATCATTATCAAATAATAGGAATACAAATCACTCAGTGCAACATAGCCCCGTAGTAAATAATAGTAATAAATCGCTTTATTCTTCTTCCTCCGTGGCTCTCAACGCTCACAATCGTAGTACGTCCAATATCTCCGATATGACCAGAGATGCCAGACACACGGGCTCGGATTCAAAGAATCGTAAACCTAGCAAATTACCAAAACTCGCATCGTTAGATAATAATAATGATAAAGTTAGACACGAAGTTAGCTCTTGGTTAAACAATAGTTCAAACGATGTGGAATATCCGCAACACTCGCCTGGGCATCAGAACACAATTTCATCAACGACTAAACACGTATCGAACCTATCAGAATCCGTTTTGTCTTCCTCTTTGCAACCCTCTTTTTCGAATTTTACGCCATCGTCGGAACCTGTGCCAGTCGATTCGAGTCATTTAACTAAGGAAAGTGCTTTAGCGAGTTCTTGTAATCAAAATGTCTCCACCAGTGTGCAAAATTCCCAAGCGTCATGTCCACGGCCTGAACAGCCTGCAAAGCCGCTTCAGAGATTTATGAAGTAAGTTTCACTCATTATTTCACCATTATCCATTTGAAGACTTCATGGAAAGAACATGATAAGCCATTTTCTGTAATTTTACACTTTCCACATTTCGGTGCCTTAATTCTTTTTTTTACAGAAAAATTGAAAGTAATTGGAAGTTTTTATTGACAAGATTGTTGACAATGTGAGAAATCATTAAAATTAAAAATTTAGAAAAAATGCTTTGCTACCATTTCTTTTGAACTGTAGAAAAGTTGCAAAATTAGTGAAACATAGCAAATAGCATACCTCGTTCTTTCTGTGTAGTCTTCTTTTACTTATTTATCAAATCAGTGTCTGCAAGCAGTCTCCATTACAATGAACGCAAGTACAAAAAAAAAAACAAGATGATCTCTTTATCTCAGGAAGAGGAAATCTTGGTAAACACAAAATAAAATAAATGCAACCAGCAAGAGATACCAGAAAAAATTTAAACATTACCAAACCCATTCCTTTCAACACTTTCAGCCCTTTGCCATTTGAAAAGGAATGTTGACAGTCGATAGGAGAGTCCATACCCTGTGGCGGTGTTTGCAATCTGGCAATGGTGCATTCTGTCCGTTTTAAGTCATGATGAAAGTCCAAATATTAAAGGGGGGATGCAAAGTGCACGCCCTCGAATCAGTATTAAGGGGTCTCTCCACCCTCTTCACCTGCGAATTTAAAATCACAAATAAACTGATTGAGTTAATGAGCTGCCTTGAAGTCGATAGGTTGAGTCCGATGTATCGATAACAAAGAAGTCCATTGGCTCAAGCAGTCAATGCGCGTTTTTAAATTCGCAGGTGGAGAAACTCCTTTACATGTGTTTTAAGGAGTGAAATTCAAGGTTGCTAGATTACACATGGCGCCTTTGTCATACCCTGACTTTACTTTCGCATTTTGTGTAGTGAATATAACAGCTAACAGTAAGACGCAACATTCATGTATTTTTTGCGATCTTTATTTTACTATTCAGTGTGGATGCACTATTGCTCCAAAAGTTTGAGTTTGGGGATTTTGACTAATCGAAGTTATAGTTCAGTTTGACCCTAAAAAAGTCAAGTTCAGACAGTCCTAGAAAAATCTGATCAAACTCAAATGAAGTACTGCAAGCTGATTGGGAACTTTTTAGTCAAACTGATTGTTACAGACGGTTTTAGTGCGAAGTCAACGGTTAGCCAACAACCACGACCATGCGCTCATCTGTCGCAACTGGTTGTGATAAAACTCGAGCAGCGTTCCAAACTATCTCACTCACTCTCCTGTGACCCCCATGTATACCCATCTTTTTCTAGTTTCGAAACTTGTATACAGGGCCTTGTTTTACAATGTACTATCATTAAAGTCGCATTAAAATGCCCCAAGGAATTCATTTCAGTCAAAAAAGTTCCTGAAAAATGTCTCCATGTAAGATTTTTGAAATTAGAGTGAGATGGCAGTACATGGGGGCTTTGTGAGAGCAAGAGAGACAAACTGTCTTTGTTTGGAACGCTCATCACCGGCTGCGGCCATTACTAAAACCGTCTATAATTAAACAGAAGTGATGCTATTGGGTGAGAGACTGATTTGGGGCGGAATTCTTTTGAAAACGGTTGCTCAGCAGCTCCTTATGTGTAAAGGTGTCTTCAGAGTAACCTTTACATAACGAGCGACTGGACAAAGATTTTTGAAAGACATCCGCTCCAAATTGGTCTCTTACCCAATAGCGTCACTTGTATTTTGTTATATCGATCTGCTTAGCTATGAAGTCCTCGATCAGCGCGCAGGTCATTTAGACATTTTTTTTTCTTCTAGCCAGTGTTGCCAGATGATTGGGATAATATGTATAATCCTGCATTTAAATCAATATATAATCTAATGAAGTTTCCACCAAACATGGCAACCATGCTTCTGTCCAAAGAAAGGCACCCAGGCATCCAAGTGGAAACTGGTGAAAGAAACAGAGTTTTGTCGTAGCATTTTTACGGGTGATCTTTGACTCTTTTGGAATTTCATTATTCTGCCTATAAGTGCACTCCCTAAATTCACTGCTTGTCTTTGTTCACAGGGACTACACTACTATAAAGACTTTAGAACAGCGTAGGAAATACAAGGATGATTTCAATGCAAACTACAGCGAATATAAAACTTTGCATAGAATCGTGGAACAAACAACTGCTGAATTCACCCGTCTGGAAGAGAAACTAAAAAGGCATCAAAAGAATACGGCAGAGTATGAAGTAAGTTTAACTGCTTGCTCATTTGCATTTTTCTCAGTCCAGTCGTTCGTTGTGAAACACTGGCTTAACCCATTTGCTTGAAAATGAGGGAAATCCATGTTTGTTCTCAAGTAGTTTGGCTTTTCTCCAATAGGTTGCGCCACCAACATCGAAAGTGGTTCATCGTTTTCTTATAGGTAGCGCCGCTGACATCAAAACAACTGTTCGTGCAAGCAGTGTGACAAACCTCAAAACTTTTTTTCACTAATTTTTATCGTATGCAGTTTTAGTGGTTTTTTGAAATTAAATCTTCAGTGAAAGGGTTAAGGAACCACCATGTTTCAGCGACTGGACTTTATTACTACTTTATTACTACTTTAAGAGTGAATCTTGGGTTGTAAATCATAGAGAGTGGAGTTACTAAGTTGCAAAGAGAGTTGCGAATGGGGGGGGGGGGTGTTGAGTTACTCAGATGTAAAGAGAATTGAAGCAATACATGGAGTGTGGAATATACCGGGTGTCCGGTAAGTCCCGGAACGGCTGCGCCATTTCTTTATTTACGCAGATAAAAAAACCAAACTTTGGGAATGTTCCTAGATAAATAAAAACTACTTTTTGGGGGGGGGTCAAAATTTTGGTCGCCCCTCCCGGGGGGGCGGGGGCGCCCCTAACTTTTTTTTTTCAAATGTCAACCCCTATCTTGTGATACCTCATTCGAAAGAGGGTAAAAAACTGAGCATTTTGGCGCAAACCGCATGTCGATATCTCTTTTAGTATTCGAGATATCGAACTTCAAAATCTATGGAAACCCATTTTAAAAAAATCATAACTCTTATTCAGAAAGTCGCTATTTAAAAAACTAGGGGTCTAAACTACTCTACATAACAAGCTCTTTCCAGGGAAAAACACCTCTGCTCAAAAAAATTAACTTACAGTTATTGTTTTTTTTCCCCGCCAAAATTTTTTAAAACATTTTGGCGGGAAAAAAAACAATAACTGTAAGTTAATGTTTTTGGGCAGAGGTGTTTTTCCCTGGAAAGAGCTTGTTATGTAGAGTAGTTTAGACCCCTAGTTTTTTAAATAGCGACTTTCTGAATAAGAGTTATGATTTTTTTAAAATGGGTTTCCATAGATTTTGAAGTTCGATATCTCGAATACTAAAAGAGATATCGACATGCAGTTTGCGCCAAAATGCTCAGTTTTTTACCCTCTTTCGAATGAGGTATCACAAGATAGGGGTTGACATTTGAAAAAAAAAGTTAGGGGCGCCCCCGCCCCCCCCGGGAGGGGCGACCAAAATGTTGACCCCCCCAAAAAGTAGTTTTTATTTATCTAGGAACATTCCCAAAGTTTGGTTTTTTTATCTATGTAAATAAAGAAATGGCGCAGCCGTTCCGGGACTTACCGGACACCCTGTATATAATATTTATATACATATAATATTTTACATGAGAAGAGGGGAATATAATATATCTAGAGCACTCTACCTCCTTAGGTGCTTTAGATACTTGTCTGGCAGGGTGCTGTATCTATTCTCTTTCCTAACCTTGTTTTGAGAATACTTTGGTTGTCTTTCCTCCCTCTTTTTTTAACCAGTCCAGTCGTTTGCTGTGTAATACCAGCTTAATGAGCCACCGTGTTTGGGTGGCCGGACTTTACTACTACTACTACTACTACTTCTCTGTTTATTTATTATTTATGATTTTATCAAGAATGATGATCCTCTGTTACAGAAAATAAAGAAAGAAATAGTGCTGAAGTATAAAGGAGTCAAGAACAATAAGAACTATCAACAAACAAAGGTTAGATTTCAGTACCTTCACGATAAACTATCACATATAAAAAAATTGGTCTCGGACTTCGACAGCCTTCATCTTAAAAGTAGCAGCTCTGTACCTGCCGCCCCCCTAAGTTGAGATTGGAGACTATAGCTCGTTTTAAATATTTTAACTGCATCGAAGAACAACTGCGTCCAAATTTAGAGGGAGACGGGGAGCTGGAGACGAAGGAAAACCGCTATGAAGCTCTCATCCCCCGATCCTCTTTCTGTTTCTTCCTTTGATGATTTTTTCTTTATTTCTCTTGTTATTTTTTCATGATTTTTGTCATTCTTTCTTTCCCCGTTTATATCACTTGTGTTGTGATAGGATTAAGCTAGCCTTTTAAATGTTTTTTATTATTGATTTGTTTTTTGTTTTTATCCTGTTTTCTTTTAACGACCGTTTCTCTTTTGCGAGCTGAGCTTTCAAATCAGTGCTGATTGATGGCGTCGGATTGAAAGCTCAGTTTGTACTTTTTAGAGGGTCAACATTTTTTTTTTTTTTTTCCCTATCGTTATTGCTTTCGTTTTATCATCACTCCGATCTTTCTTTATGAAATTTGATAAAAACTACAAATTTAAACAATTAATTCAGGCACTTTTGGCTATTGTTGCTCGCCTCCTGGGCTTAGAAATCTGCCATCAAAGTGCAAATAGATTATTTGTCTTCAGAACTAGGTTGGCGGTCTTTTCAGGGTCAAAAACCTAATAATTCCCTTGAATTTAATGCTCTTTGACCTCACAAGCCTGTATATCAGTTTTATTAGTAGTGTTTGGTTCAATCCTCACCATAGTTGCTCTAAAAATCCCCCCTACCCCCTGAAATTCAAAGCAATCAAAACTTCATGATAAAAAAATAAAAAGAACAAAATAAGATGAAATTGTAATTAAAAGAGTAAGAGTCGACGAACAGTCTTCATAGTTTCCTTTAAATTTTTAATTCATTTTTTGCGAGGAATACCAGTGGTGCAATTTTTTTTTTGCTATCATCATCTATTATCTCTCTTTATTCATATTATTAAACATGTCAAAATTATTATCATTGATTGATAAATCTACAGTAGCTTAAAATTGTTACGAAAGAAAAATGTATTCTTATTCGCATTCTTCTTTGGGGTGGAAGTGGTGTGGGGGGGGAGGGGTCCCTAGTCCAGCCTATCACTGGGTGGGTTTTCCCTTGACCTTCCACTAAGGTTCAAAAATGTTGCCCCCCCCCCCCCAGCAATTTTTCTATGGGCGCCTGTGACTGCCGGAGACCTCACTACCTGCGTAATACCGCAGCTTTCAATGAGCCTTAATTTGTTTAAGTCCGTCTATAAACACCCCTGAGTAATGTCATATTTTTATATAAAAATTTGTGGACACTTTTCCAAGCCCAAATGGCAACCGATGCTTCCTGTGCCAGAAAAAATTGTTAAAACCTGTATTTTTTAACTGTCCTCGTCTGGAGACTTCTTTTTTTTAATACTTTCGAGTACCCTTGAACAGCAGGAAAGATTCTGAGTTTTCATTTGTCTCACCAAAGCCATTGAAAAGTTCGAAGATTGAAGGAAAAACTTTTGTGAAAGTCCCTAGAATATTTAGGTGTTGCCATTAATTTATTATTAATTTTAATAATCATCATCATTATTTTTATTATTCGTTCTTCTCCCTTTATATTTATGTCCAGAATTTGGTTATGAATCCCTCCTCCTGGTTGTCTTGTGAAGCTCCGAGTAATACCTTTTTAATTTATCCATTACGGAGGGACTCTGGACCCTTGGGAGTTCAGAGAATCCCCTAAATGCCTTTAAATGATTTACGGAGAGTTCTAGAGTTTGCCGGTATGTCACCCCACAACTTAATAATGTACTTAAAATGAGAGGAAGTTAGAATTTTTTTTATTTAAATAATATTATTATTTTTATTTTATTATTATTGTAATTATTTTATTATTTTATGTTTACTTTACTACAACTCTTGTGATTGTAGTTGATAGTTTCGGTAGACTTTCACTATTCCTCCAACCTGTTTTTGTTTTTCCTCCTTCTCTTCGAACCGAAGGCTTTCTTGCTAGATCAAAGAGGGACTCACAAGCTAACTTGAATAAAGATAAAAATATCCAGTAAATGTTACGAGTGGAAAGAACGAAAGTAAATTGAAGAAATTTTGTCTCAAAAAATGACTCCTACTCTGATAGAATTTCTTTTGAGTACTCTCGTAGAGAACTCTTTGACTTTGTTTCAATTTTAGCTCTGGACATCAATATTTTGACGTTATATCTGATCCCTTCAACGTTTGTGAGACAATCTTGGAAAAATTTTGTTTTGAGGAAAGTTTGACATTTCTGTATTTCAGTTGTATTGTTCTTTTTTTATTTTTTTCTTCTTTCAAGGAATATCATCCTAGGAAAATATAAAAAGACTTACCTAGCAGTAATTTTGAGCTTTCTGAATCAAAATTTGTCAATTTAATTTTCAATTTTGCTCGAAGAATGTAAAGAACCAATTTGTGTTTAAGCAACTCAATGTACTCCATCCAGTTTCATCCCCCTCACCTGGAAAGGTTTCGCCAAAGTTCAGTGCCTTAACAGAAAGTCTCTAAATGTACAGTAGTTGTTTTATCCTCTTCATTTTTTATTATTGTATCAAACGTTACCACTCTGCAATTTTTTTTTTTTTTTTTTTTTTTTTTCAATTTGAAGACGTGTTTTTTAGATGGAACGCGATGGACCGTTGTGCATCAGGTCCTGGTTAAAGTTCCAATATGGCGGAGTATGCAATACGGTGCATGTAACTGCTCCTGCTAGACCATCTGTGGTTCAGAGTGCTCCCCTGGAACAGTTTAGGTAATCTAGAAAAACCCTGTTGTAGTGAACAAATAAATCAAGCGGTCCATTGCGTTCTGGTTTAACTAAAATTCGCCGTAGATATAATTCAAATGTATGTACAGACAGAATTTGATATTCTTAGTTGCATTCAAGTAGTTCATCAACACATCACTTTTTCGTTGATTATTACTTTCCTTTTCTGGTGGGCTATCCATAAGCAGCTTCCTTTAAGGAGCCATTTATGTTTATGATGCTCCTCTCATAAGCACTAGGTTGGTATGGGGGCTGTTGCTCCAGAGGGATGCATCTCTGGTCCAAGGTTTGTGGCCATAAATTGATTTATTTTGACATGACAGAATCTCTGGTTCCAGCATTAACCTCTTTTTCTAAATCATCTTAAGCGGTGCCTCCCAAGAATCTGAAAAACATTCTGAATTGCTCTTCAAAGGGGAGTATTTTTCTATTCACAGTAGTGCTGCACTGGTACAGAAAAGATTATGGATATCATAATTTTTGTGGTCTATAGATACACTGCTTCATCGAGTTATGTTGTAATCTTTATTGCTCCGGTGTGATTTTGCGGTGAATTCTAAAACGCTTCCTGATGTTTCGGAAAGAAAATTAAGAAAAACTTGGAAAATCTTCACGTGTGTGATTTTTTTTAAGTTAAAGCCGAATTCTAGGATTGACTGCACTTGCAAGGACTTGTAAAGGAATGAACTTTCCTTGCTTCCACGTTTTAACGTGTTTTAGGGTGTTGGGACATTAGGGTGGCTACAAACCTAGAATAGTCAGGATATTGTCAGGGAATTTTTCAAGTTTCTGAAACAGAAAAGTTAGGGAATTTGATTGTTTAAAATTTCTGGACACCCTGGCATGTTCTTTCAGTAGAGCCTTTATTTGTGGTTCAAAACTTGATTTTATGGAGTTTGTAAAGTCAGAGAAAAAAGTAAAAAAATCACCTAGAATATCTTTAATGATCAGGGAATCTTTTCTAATACAAATTTTGTAGCCACCCTGTCATCCCAAACTCAGCTATGTGTTGGCATTGCTCATTGATATTGGACTGCTGGAAAATGACTCTCCCAGATTATCAATAGCTTACCATGCTGTTGTATCGCCCTTATTTTCAAGCCTTTTGTAAATTGTCAATCCGAGAATCTTACCGGCTCAAATAATGCTTAAAAAATATTATAAAAAACCTTGAACATGACCGCCCACCCTTTGATACTCAAACTGAAATCAATAGGCCCTTGACGCTCTGGCTCTGGAGTAGTTGTCTGTACTTCTGCCGTCGGAAAACGTGGCACGGCAACTGGAGGCAGCGCCTCTCTCCTCCCCTCGCTCATAGATTGCTGTAGTAAAAGCGTCAGACTTGCCAGATTGCATGAAAAATTTTGCCTACTTTACATTGAGTTAAATAGGAAAAGTGGCAATGATGTATAGGGTTGAGAGCAACAAGTGCCTATTAATTTGTATTTTAGTATTGTATAACTTTAGACACTATCCCCGTAACTTTCAACTAAAGGGTCTATCTGTAGAAGTATGCATCTTTATTAGTGTTGATACATTTCTGTGTTTTTATTTGGCCTCTCGAACCAATCGATTGCAATATCAATGAGCCCCTCCTTCCCTGTCTTTTTTTTCTTCTTCAGATGTCGTTATTTTAAAATGGCAACTTGAAAGAATTTTTCGTTTGACCGGAACTCAATCTTCATGTTTTTGAGTAGATGCCCTTAAAAGACCTTTTGTTATTTTTTACAAACTACCCTCATTTGCTGTAATAACCGAAGACTTTCTCTTTTTTACTTTGAATGTACGAGTAAAGAGCACGATTGCGCTGTAATCTTTGTTCCATAGCGCTCAGATCTTTACGCTACATTTTTCTTTTACTTTTTTGGTCCATTTCTTTGTTGATTTAATTGAAAAGGATTTTGAAGGCCTTTTCTTTAAATACAGCAAAGGGGAAGAAATGAAGTCATTCGAAAGGACATCTCTGTCTTTAAGTTAGCCTTTATCATGCTGATAAAAATATCAGACGCCTTTAAATCATTATGCATGTTGTGTCCGGTTTTATTGCATCATTACTGTAAACGTTTTCTCTCAATTTTTTTCCATCTTACGATTTGGACGCAGTTTTTGTTTCTCTTTTTTTATGGTGACTGAATATGATTATGATGTTTTTTTATTTTAATTCTGTATCAGTTTTTGGCTAGCCATGTAATGTGTACTTGTATTTTATTTATTTTCATTATTTTTGAAATTTTATTTTAGTTAAATTTTAATTTTCCCTCTGCTCGTCAGTCTTTGTATTACCTTTTCTCTTCTTTCCTCTTAAGGTTAATCTTCAGCATTTAGTGCCGCTTACCGCTGCCAGAGGGCTACCGTTCAATTATTGTCAAATTACAGGCTGAAAGTTATTAAGATTTTTTTTAAAAAAAAAAGAAGTGTCATTTACTAGGTAATCTTCTGAAGAATAACTTTGCAAAATGTCATGTCAGTTATAAATTATTTTTTGCTAATAATTTTACATCAATGGAATGGTAGCGCTCTGGTGGCAGGAATCCGCACTAAATGCTAAAAATTCAACTTAATCAACTGTCCCCTTTCCACGTGTAATGAGGAATCCAATCAAATTATTTTATGTTAGACTCTCAATTGATTTACATTATGAAAAAAATAAAAAAAAATAAAAAAATAAAAAAAATTTAAAAGTGCAAAATAGGAAAAAAAAAAAAATAATTAATGATATTAAAATAATGATAATACTATTAATAAATGTAACTATAATGATGAAGTGATTAGTGAATACAGAAAAAAAGGGAAAAAAGATGAGTAATTAAATTGAAATTTTGACAAATTTTTTACCAAACTATTTTCAAAATACTTTCTGAACGTCTGAAATGAGTCGTGAGAGTGTTCAATTAACCGTAAAGTTTTCTAAGTCTAAATGTCTTTTTACTCAAGTATATATTTTTCAAATTTTACAATTTTTTTGTATGGAAACAAAAATAGAATTTTTATTTTTTAAGCATATTTTGAAAGTCATATCAAAGCAACCAACCGAATGCAAAGTAAATTTGCGGAATCTTTGTTCTTCAAAGAGCTTCTTTCAAAGTTCTTACTTTTATCAGATTGTATTTTTATACCCATACGTAGGCTAAAAAACATTCATTTTTTTTTGTTTTTGTCCTCCCCCCCCCCCTCCCCGCCCAGTTGTACATTTAGTGTGTTAACGATCATCGTGAAGCAATTTGTTAGATCTAGTTACAATTTTCTTCTTCCTTTTCTTTTCTCTTCTCTCTGTCTCTCTCTCTCTCTCTCATATTTTTATCTAAAAGGTTTTTTGGACTTTTTCCTATTCATTGTTTGGGGAACTTGACCTGACTTCTGACACCTTTGCTTCTCAAAGAATTTTTACCCTATGAAATGACAAAGTGACTTTATCTTATGATCCTCTTGTTAAAATCTTTTCAATTGTTGAGGAAAATTTTTGTATCAGTGAGGAATTGATGAAATTCAAGTTAAAATCTCTCCTGAAGATTCTACTTGGTACGTTCACTGTCAATTTTTACATTTCCCTTTTCTGTGGGTTCCTTTAAATTCCTCCTCACTTTGTTATCATTTGTACTTAAATTCCAATTAATGGTGCATCATTACCAAGTAAATTTTTCTTAGTGCACCTTAAAAAGAAGACATGATCTTCATTCCTAAGAAAATCTAACTTATCCTGACTCATTAACTAACAGAAAGAAATTCCTAATGGGTGATGCTTAATTTTGACTAAACTCGGAGGAAAAGTCGTCTGTAAAGTGTTATTCTGTGTTTCTTGTTTGTTTGTTTTTTTTTCTAATCCGGCCCTTGAGCCTCAAAATACAATTGTGAAAATAGAGAAACACGGCCTATGAACTGATAGTAGATGAGGCTTAGAGTACAAAAATTCTGTTGAAATCTGCCCCAATGTTTTATGATTTTCAAGAATTCATTTTGGTGTTCAGTGGCCGAATTGGAACTAGAGGCTGAAACCCATCGAGTAACCTAATTTTTCCTCCAAGTTTTGTGGAAGTAGTGTTGAACCATTTTGTAACCTCTCCTTGTAAGCCCATAAATGACCAAAACAATCCTCCAGTCAATTAGTCAACAAAATTGAGTGAATAAAAATTAGTTGTGTGGGGCCCTCTTCCATTATTTTTCTGATTTTTTGTTTTGTATTCAAAATTCCAACATAATCCATAAAAAATAAATGCTTTAAACTCCCCCCCCCCCCTCTTTTTTTATGAAGAGAAAATAGTTGGCTAAAATTTACCTCCAGCAAACCTGAATGTGCTTCAGCAAGATATAGTTGTTTGCCATAATCAACCAATTTTAAAATTAATTCATTATAAAGTTAATTTCACTCTTTGTGGACTAAAATCCTCCTGACAGTTAATTTTGGAATTAGTTACCAGAGACAACAGTCTACCATGCACTACCTATCTTGCCCATAGTAGCAACTTCTTTTTTTTGGGGTTGCAACAAAACAGCATCCAACTGCTCCTATGTGGACTGTTAAGCAAAGATTTTGAGGTCAGTAGCCAATCAGAATGAAGCATCAATGTTTTGGTAATTGGTCAACAATCTTTGTAGGAGCTGTTGGATGTTGTTTCGAAAATAAAATCGTCCTCCGTGCGATCGGCAAGTGCATTGTCTCTGGTTTTAACCAATCAATCAACATCTATGACCCAATTTTTGCGGGCTGATTTTACAACTGGTCAATTGAAATGAACAACTGAGTCTTGCTGAAACGGTATTTAACTAGATTTACGGTAAATTTTAACCCACTGTTTCTCCCGTGCTTCTTGACCTATCTGGTTTTGATGCATTTTTACTAGTGTATAAAGGGGAGGATCTGTCTGAAAATTCTTATGCTACCTTACAACTTTTATAATTGAACTAACCCTTTCTGGCATGAATTATGTAAGAAGTGTCACTGTAATCTGAAACCTATACCATAAAATTGAACGAACTTTTCTCATATGATTTTATGTGTGAGTCAATTTTTCCGAATTTCCATAAGGCTCAGTGTCTGTGACGGAAAGGGTTAATGTTAAAAAAGGAAGTGAAATATAAGAACTTCCAGTTAAATCAATGCTAAAATGTTTGATGTCCCCCTTTTCAAAAAAAAAAATTATGAAGCTCAAGGAAAGGAGGGAAAATCAGTGCTCAGATAAAAATACTCACCCTAGAAAAGCAGTGCACCCTTGCCCGGACTTGCTAAGTTTATCGTCATCTAATACGTCTACTGCTATCCAAATTAAATGGTTCAGCTGAAGATAAAATTAGTCTTGATGTGCTTTACAAAAAGTAAAATTTCAAGGTTTCAGACTCAGAAAATCCTTTGAATACATTTTCTGGAACCAAGTTCTCCTCCTTCAACCCCTTCCCATCAAACATAACATTTCAATTCATTTTTAATCTCGAGATATCTCCCTCTAAAATTTGTTTCTACTTTACCAGTCTCCAATTTATGATTCAAATTTACATAACTCAAATTACCAAATTGTCCATTCACCTAATGCCGAAGCCTGTCGGGTTTTTGTTTTGAACTAGCTAGTTCTCAAAAGCCTAATTTTACAAAGGAAAATGTTTTTGTAGGAACTTCAATATTCTTGGTTTAATCCATTCATCAATTTTTCTGTTTTGTAAAAGTTTTGAGTTCTACTCTGCCTGTCCTTTGACTGAAGGAAAGAGGTATCAAAGCAGTGGCGCCAAACTGTGGAATATTTTTCCGATTATTTTCAATCCAAATTGTTGTAAAGCTGGAATTTCCTGTAAAATCTGGCAACTCTGTACTTCTAGGGAAACCTTGAATTTTATTACTTCCCTGCGGAGATGGAGTCTCTTCCTGTGTAATGCATTGTATTTGTTCCATGTGCCTGCCGTAATAAGAAATAAAGTTTCTGTGTAAATTTCATCGTCAAGTATCGTTTGTAGCCGCTATCAGATTTTAAATAATATTTTACAGCAGAAATTATTTTTTTACTTTTGTAAGGAGAATGATGATTTGTATCTAACAATTGTGAATCTAGATTTATCTATCTAATTATTATTTTGTATCTTTTTGTATTTGCGTTTTCTCTCTGTAGTGACCTGTCTGCTGGGTCAACAATAAGAGTATAATTTGTTTGAAAGGCAAAGTACGCTTTAACGTTGTAACTGCGGTGAGACATTTTGCAGCTAACAAAGGTCATTTCCAAGTCTGAAAACCTGCAATGCAAAGAAAGCTTCCTCTTCTTCTCCCTCACACGTGTCCTAACGTGAAGAGTAAAAAATATTTGGGTCAGGATAGTTCACAGATCTTCAAAGATGATTTCTACCATTTGCTTCTAATCGGCTTCATAGTCTGTATTGGCAATTTCATTGCCAAGACATCTAGAACTGGAGGGTTGAGAAAAAACTAGCTTTTGAGTTATTAGGTTATGTTAAAAAGGGTCTCCGTAGCACGGTTTCATTAAAACGTTTACTAATAAGTAAAAGATTTCTTGTCTCGCTGATTTATCAAATGATGATGATGAACCAAGATATGCTGTTTGATGCTCTCCACTTACTATTGAATCGATGAAAATAGAAATAAATTTGTCAAATGGTTTATCGAACTACTTAGCTCCAATATCAGTATCAGAAGAGACTCCTATTAACATAACCTTAACTCTAAAATACCTTTGTTCTTGTTTGTCATGTATTCCGCCAGTTTCTACTTCCTAGGGTGTTAAAGTCAAAGCATCAGCTTCAAATTTTTCAAAAAAATTAAGAAGTGCTGGATTATGTGCAGCTTTATTTATAGGGGCACCCTGTAGCTCAGAGGAATTTTCCCATCGTGTACTCTTTTCAAAGAATTTCTATTTGTTTTCCAGGGTTTCTAAGAAAATTTGAAGCCGACACTTTTTATTTTAACATCTTATGGGTTTTGTTCAATCTCTTCTTTTGCTATATTGAAAAAATGCACTCAATTGAATTTTTTGAAGTCAAGATGAGTTTATTCTAAACATATTCAATGCGATTCTAAAAACTCCTGTAAACTTGTTGTCTGATGGAACATTAACTCATTTTCCTAGTATTGAATTGGAGCCAATGATGGAACAATAACTTGATTAATTGTATTCAATGAAAAAAGCTTAATGTTTTGTCAACATAAAGCTGAAAAATTGGATAAATTTTCATTATTTCCTAAGCCAGAATCGCATGCTCAGATTGGTTTGACAGTAGAGTGGGCTGAATGGTTTTTACTATGCAGTGTTGCAAATCGTTGCTAGATTAGTCCACATATGGAAAAAATTTAGCTTTGTTCCGCTTCCGCTGACAAAGGCGAGGACAGTATTCCGAGGCTTGGATCTGGCAACTCTGTTACTATGTGATGAAGAACCTGCAGAGTTTTTTGTCACAAATCAGAATCAATCAGCGCTCCTTCTTGTAAACCTCTTTGTGCTTGTGACTCAAGCACTTTCGTTTGTAAACTCCTTGTCAGTTACGTAACATTCCAATCAATTGATTGTATATAATTTGCTTGTGTCGAAGTTGTAGTTGACATCTCATCTGCTTTCAGGAAGATGGACACTCCCTTCAGGGTGTTTTTTGGTTAGTTTTCTTGTAGTCTTTGCCTAGTTGTTGTCATTTCAAAAATTAACAAATGTCTCATTCAAATGTTGTCTACCCTGTTAAATTCCAGACAAAACAAGGACTTCTGCATACCTATGAAAATTGGTCGCAGGTCAAACTTCTTGAAATTTGAGTGTGTCATCCTTTAGTCCATTCTGAGCACAGGTTCATGTGGATGCAAAAGAATTCAACGAGAACTGGTTTCAAATTATTTAAGCTTAATGATTGCTGAAAAGTAATATGACAAGCATATTTTATCAGGGCTGAGGCTGCACGATCAGTGTAACTGGCTGTATCTTTCATCAGGTAACTGAATCAACCAATAATAACAATAATAATAATCTTACATAATCTCTTCTCCAAAACTACTCTTCATTGTTATTTTTTCTTCTCACTCATTCAAATAAAAATGTGAGTGAGCTGGTTTCCCCCCCCCCCTCTCTATCTCAGTAGATCTTCTATCTTTTTTTTCTCTCTATCTCATCTATGGTCACTGCTTGCATTAATTCGCAAATCCGCCTCTTGCCATTTCTTCTTTGACCCGGCAAAAAATTGTGATTTGGACGTTATTTTCTGTCTTCGCTGATAACTTTTTTGATGTCAAAAGAAGGCATTTCAGATCAATTCAAGACTTTTTCAAAATTTTCTTTCAAATGTCCTCCGGACGTCAATTTTTCTTTTGCCGGGGACTTCTGTTCTGACATCAGGCACTGATTGCTTGCCTTTAGCTCAGCAAAATATGCGTGTCACTTTGATTTTTATCAAAATTTAAGCTTAAATACCTCAAAAACAGCGCAGATTAAAGTCCCAAAGAACATACATTTTTAAGGTCTAAAGAATGACATTCTCAAATTGCAAATTGTTTGATTGTTGATCACTTTCGGTAATGAGTGAGCAGGGTCCTTCATCAGTGCAGGACACTTTAAGTGCGGCACGATTTGACACACGTCTCCTCATCAGTGCACAGTGAGTGATGTGCTTTGTCAGCAGAAACTTGCACTTTGTAGTCACTGATAGTTCCCAAAGAAATCGCACAGACCATCATGAACAGTCTCAATGAAGATGTAGAAATGTGAACCAGTGCTGTTTGCATGTTGTGGCAAATCTATATAGAACTTTAGGCTCTGTGTAAGTTAAAAGTCGTTTGTTATAAGTTTGAAACCCTCGAGCAGAATATTGACATGTGTCGTTTTTGAAGTGACAGACTTAATTAGTGCTGCCGTCATTGTGATAATAAGACACCTTCTTTGGACTTTTTCTTGATTCCAAAAGTATTTTTGGCTAATTCAGGAACTGATTTGTTAATTTGGTTTGTTTTCCAAAGAAATTTGCAGCAAAATGTTGTTTGATGAAATCGAGTCTTCCGTTGAAAGTTAATGTGTGATCAGGTGTCAAACCAATTTAGTACTTCCTTCATTCATCAATGGACTGAAAGATGAAGCAGGAAAAGATAAAAAAATCTCTTGGACAGTCTGTGTATTTTGTATTGTTAAATTTTGTGCTAGTCTGTCAACTAATGTCATGGATTTTTTTCTCTTTTGTTTTTTTAGTTTTGCTTCAGTTATTCGTAGATTTTGTCCTTGCAAGTTTAGCAAATTTGCAACAAACCTAATCTGACCTTGTTTCCTAAAATTCGTAAAATTGCAAATGAGCTTATTGTCACACGAAGCTCCCTTCAAAATTTAATGTCTAGATAATTTTACCCCCAAGTTATATGTTCACCTATTTGTTTCTTCATTTTTTTTCTCCTGTTGTCTCATTCTGTTTTTGAATTTGTTAACCTATGTTTTGTATCAGTTCATGTTTTGCTGATTCAGCTTGTGCAATGAAAGCTGGCAGAAGCGTTAAAATCGTTTGACCTCAATAATACTGTTAAAGAAGATAAATTCAAAAATCTTTTTTATTTTTATTTAATGTCACTATCATGAAGTCAGTGAGAATACCAGCACCTCCATTTGCTCTGACTATAATCTCCAAAGTATTCTGATCAATGTTGGAAGCAAGGTTTCTATGGATTCGACACGTTTATAGAACTGCGGACTTTTTTTGCTCGGGTTCTTGTAAATTGGATATGATTCAGGAGGATAGTTATGTCTTGGGTCTCGCGACAATAGACTTTTCACCTAGCAGGAAAAATTTGAACTTTAGCCAGGCCTTTAAATGGATGCTTATTTCATGTATCTTCCTTGAAAGTAGGTATGTCTTTGTTTTAATGTTTTTCCAAACTTCTACCAAAATGAAGTCGCCATTCATAATGTGTACCCATCACAGTCAGAATGGAATGACTATCACATTTCTTAAATCCTATGTACATCAGTTTTACAGACTGATGAAGGGTCAGTTGATTGTAAAACTCAAACCTTACCAAAAAAAACCCCCAAACTCTCACTTTGGTAACCCAGAACTTGTAAAACTAATTCCTTACCAAATACAAACCCCAACTCACCCCTTCGTAACCCAGAACTTGTAAAACTTGAACTGTACCAAATAAAAAAACTCCAACCTCAGACCTTTGAAACCCAGAACTTGTAAAATTCAAACCTGACCAAATCAAAATCTAAACTCATACCTTTATAACCCAGAACTTGTAAATCTTGAACCTTACCAAATAAAACCCAAACTTAGACCTTCATAACTTGCTGGTTGTCCAGAATCTACTCCAATTATTTGATATCTTTTAAACTTATCACCATTTCGTAGGAAGAATGAGCTGAAATCGACTGTTATTAATAGAATCTTGTTAAATATAAACTTGGATTCAGACCAAAGTAAAAAACCCATTGATTATCACTCAAAAATAAATAATGTGTACAAAATCAATGTAAGTTTGACATCCTAATAAACCACTTTCATAGCTTCTACTCAGTGAGTAATTCAATGTTTTATCTTGAGCTCAGCGGGGCTTGATTTTGTGGTTTTTTAGTGGACTGAAGCAGTGTAAAAAAAACTGTTCTAAGATCTTTTCCTTTGTTGCTTGCATTGATTTAATTTATTTTGAGTGACTCAATACCTTCTTGTTTTTCTTCGATGTTGGAGGCATCGAGCCCCCAATTTTTTTGGTTCTACATTTTTCAGGAGCAATTGAGGAGAAATGATCTGTTTAGAATCCCAAGTCAGGCGTGTGAAGCCCTTTGGGTTGAAAAGAATTGTATACCTCCCACCTCCAAAAAAAAGTATTCCAAAACCATGTCCTTATCAAAGTCAAAATATCTAATCTGTAAAGTTTTATCACGATGTTCCAAAATTTTTTAAACAAGTTCAAGATGGTTCAAAGTTTATATTCATGTATCCATTTTTAAGTCATAACTGACAAGAGTAACAATTTTTAAGCTCTGAATTTTAATAGCAGTCCAGAATCTTGCTGTGAAACACCAGCCCAACAAACAAGAGTGTTTGGACATCTGGACTCCTCTTCTGCTATTACTACTTATTTCTTTACCCAGTACTCAACATCACATCTTACATTTTTATGCTAGCTAAATGAATAACATCAATGAACTTTCTAGTAAAGTTAGAATTAGAATTTTAACTTATCTCAGACTTTAAAATTTGTCAGCGAAGAGAAATCCTGCAAGTTATTTTTACATTTGCCACCATGACAATTCTTAGAAAGTTAAGCAAAAGTTTTTTTTTTCTTCTTCTTTTTTATCCTCATGAGAGGAAAGATGTAGTCAGTGATTCCATTCTGACTGGTTCTGAAATTATCGGAAACAATGAGTTTTTCCTCTGAGTAGACCCTAAATTGAGTGTTAAGCTTTTTAAAAGTGAAAGAGAAAGGGGCCGAATATAAATATGATTTTCTGGAGCTTAAGATTGTAAACTTGAGCTTTGTATCTTTATATTTTGTCTCTGTTAATGGCTTGAAACTTTGTCTGTCTTGTTTTGCAGCAAAAATTTCTCAGCCTCAAAACTAACTAACGTTTTGGAACATCTCGTTTTACCAGTTCTCCTGTATTCTTGAACTCTTCAGAGTAGGACAGTGAAAAGCGCATGAATTGGGCCATCCTTCCCCCACCAGCAAGATTAAATGGTTTCTCTTACAGGTAGCTTGAAGCATTCCTACCTTAGAAGGCCAACCTACCAGTCACAATTCCCCAATTGTTTTTTTTTTTTTACTTATCAGTTATCATAGTTCAATCGTGATGTTCCGTGATTTTTAAAATGACAAATGAGATCATTTTTCTTTCACACTAGTTAATTTAGCATCTCATTCCTTTGATATTATGAACAGTGGTGGTTTGTGCAATCTGGCAACCATATTTTTTGCTGATTAAATCCATGTAAAAAAATTAAAAAAACCATTTCAGAAGTGGCAGGCTGCCTTATCAAGAATCGGTTATAATACATAGATTTGAACTGAGAAAATACATTGTTGCCACTTTGCACAAACTGTCACTGATATTGAAACTATTTTTTTTTTCTAGGCATTTGTTTCAAAGAATTGTCAACACAGCCCTCTCAATTAAACGACTGCATTTGATGTGTTTTGAGAGTTGTGTATGCGTAAGTGATTGTAATATTTTTGTTACACAAAAAAGAAAAAGAAACATGTTAAATTTTTGTTTCTCTTTTTTCTGTTCGTTTGACGAAACGTGATTCATATTTTGATTTTCTCTTTCTTTTTTCGTTCATCAAAAGTGAATCCTATCTTCAAAGGTTAATCTTATTCAGTATACCAATTCAAAGTTGAAGATATTTATAATGAGTTGTATGTACATTGTTTTATTTTGTTATGTTTTCAATTGATTACGTTAGCTGTGTATCATTTTCATGTATAAATACAATTGTATACATTTACTAATATCAATTTCATTGTATAATATTTTGAAAGTACCATATATTATATATATTATATTATGCTTGCAGCAATTTATATCTGACTTGTTTTTCATCATTTCCCTCTCAATCACCAACAAACGTTGAGAGACTTCTTTTTTAACCGGCCAAAAATTTACTGTGTTTGGAAAAGTTTTAAAAGTTGAAAAGAGTATAACACCCCATGAGGAAAACATATTCAATGTTTCTCTTTTTCTACAGCATGTAGCGTTCTAGTTATTTTTCAAATTAAAAATGTATAAAAAGTTGGAGTGGATTCGGAAATGTTTTGATTAAAGATTATTAATGCAACCCTGCATACTCAAGACAAAATCATGGTCCACCCTCAGGAATCATTTGGAGGGGGGAGGGGGGATTTGTGAAAAATAAGACATCAAAGAACCCTTTAGCGAAGGGAAATAAGCAATGACTCTCCTAAGATGCATTTCATCTGAAACAGCTCTCCTCAGAAATGCATAAAAAACTACAAAAGAAAGATGAAAGGTTTGGGACTTACCTTTCCAGTTACTCACCATTTATCTTCAATTATATAGATGGCTCGTACAGAAACGTGAAGAAAAATTTGCTGAAAAGTTGGATGCGATGTAGTTGTTTGAAATTCCTCCATTTCTCTTGAAATCAAAAATGTATCGTGTATGATGTACAGTTGATGAAGTATATAATGCCAGTTGATGAATTATATAATGTCAGTCGACTCCTTAAATTTTGGGTCAAGTAGACTGCCTGCAACACTTAAATCCATGTTGATAAGTATTCCAGGTTGCCTACCTGAACTAATATCTAAGGAGTCGACTGACATCATTTAATTCGTTAAATGTACTACGTCTAGTGAACTGATCAATCATTATGTAAATCCAAAAATAGATGTAACAAAGTGTGGGCGACGAAATGGTCCATTCTCCACCAGGGACACTACAATGGGGCTATTGCACACTTTTTCTATAAGCGATTTAATAGTCGATTATGGCGTAAAAACCTCAAAAAATAACGATGGCGGCACTAAAAACTTCCAAAATCCACTCCTAAACTCAATAAACGCAGTTGTTTGCGCGAGCGTAATGGTGGCCGAAGGCACTAACAATGGGAGATTCCTATCTTAATTTCGTCACTCTTTCTATGCTGACAAGGATGATTCACAGAGTAATTAGTCATCAGAGTGATGATCCACATCCGATGAATGGTACTGCAACACCAAGTGACACCGGTGTCAAATGAAAGTAGTCTCTTATTGGTCACTTCTTGATGGAGTTTCAGAATTGTTAGATGGGAATCTCCCATTGTTAGTGCCTTCGGCCACCATTACGCTCGCGCAAATAACTGCGTTTATTGAGTTTAGGAGTGGATTTTGGAAGTTTTTAGTGCCGCCATCGTTATTTTTTGAGATTTTTACGCCATAATCGACTATTAAATCGCTTATAGCAAAAGTGTGCAATAGCCCCATTGAGGAGGTGGATGGAAGAAGGGCATGAGTGGCAAAATCCCGTTTTGAGAAAAGGAGCTTTAAAGTTTTGCCAAATAAGTCATTTCATGTAAAGTTGTTGATTTCAAAATTAAATTTCTCCGTCAATTTTCAAGATACCAACATGAAATTTTGTATGCAACTAATTTAGGGTATTTGGATTCCAAAAAGTTGTTGGATGGAAAAAGGGCTTGACCCAATGGGGCAGTTGCAAGGGTCTGAAATTGTGTGTTTTGTATAGAGAAAATGAAAGTACTTAATCAGGTGAGAACAACGGTGCCTTTGGTTTTTTCTTAAGTGTCCCGGTTTTGGAGATACACACATGTAAAGTTGTAAAAAATCATGTGCGTAGTGACGTCACTACGCGGAGTTCCCATTTTAAACAATGTATTTTGGGCCAAAATCTCATCTCCGGAACAATAGGACTTATTTAAAAACCAAAGGCATCTTTCTTCTCAGCTCATCTAGTACTTTCATTTTCTTTATAGAAAACACAACATTTCAGACACTTGCAACTGCCCCATTGTGAGCTAGAAAATGACGCAGTTCAGGGGAACTTTGTTCAACGCTTATAATATAAATAACGTCACTTTGGTGAACAGGACTTCCTCAATTTGGTCTGCTGCAACCTGGCAAGGGTCTTCATGCCCATACTTTGTTTTATCACTTTGGTCAAACCGATTGGTAAAACTATGTTCATGAGTGACGCTTTTGTTGGAACAATGTAAAACTTGGCTGTTGCCATGGTAACCATTGTTGAGCCTCCTGTTAGATGAGGGCTTCTCATGTTTAGCAGTTGATAAAAACGCTGCATAACAATGACTACCTTTGCAATAGGCAAGTCTTACAATTATTGACCAATAGCATAGCTGAAAAATAAGTAAATGATCAGACTGCAGATAGGTGGAATAACTTAAAATGGAAAGCGCTTTTATTTAGCATACTATTATTTCCTCTCACGTTCTGATGGAATGTAATGCAGATACAGTCAGGTCAAGGTATATGGAGGAACAGGTATGGACAAGAGGCGGAGCCTACTGCGGTGGGTGACGGCTACGTCACAGATTTTCTAGACTGTCGCGATAAAACTCGCCTAGTGATCCAATCTATCTCACTCACTCTTCCGTGACCCCCATCTCTCGCTACTGTAGTAGGTGACGGCTACGTCATCTTGAAAGGAAGCGTGTCGTCATCATTTGGTGGGAGAGCTCGAAAACCCCTTAAACTCCGCCTCCTGTCCATACCTGTTCTTCCATATACCTTGCAGTCAGGTGCATCTTTTTTGGGGGTGCGAAGAAAAATCAAAATCCCCTCAGAGACCAGAAAAATACAGAAATAAGTGGAGAAGAGAGAAAATCAAATGAGAAAGAGGAGAAAACTGATAAGTACTGTATTGCGAAATTCACTGGATGATGGTAATTTAACCCCTTCAGAGTTAAATTTTTTTTGAACTTGAAGTCAGGTCTGATTTAATTTGAGGGAAAACTTGGTTTAAAAAATTAAGGTTTGCAGAAAGAAGCTTGAAATGACTCAAAACTAAATTGATAGGACAAAATTTGGAAAAAGAAGTAAGGAAAAATTAAATTAACAAAACTTGTTTGATCCATTGAGTGACGCTCAACACTAGAGCTGGCTCTTGGTAAAATTATTGTCGAGCACAGCTTGACATGGGACCTGATGCTAAAAAAGGTCAAGAGGAATAAAATTTAGTAATCTGTGCATTGATATGAATGATCATTACATTATTAGAAAGACTCCACTAATAGAATTATTATAGCCCTACGGGGAATGTCACTCCAGTAAGTAATTATTTCAATAATGTAGATCCGTTTGATTGATGACTCTCTCCAATCTCATTGGAATAAAAGAAAGATTAAAATAAATTACCAGAGGATTCATTCAAATGCCCGTGATTCCTGCAGATCGAATAATGGCCTCATCATTACTCTGCCGGCAAAAGAATACCTACACAATACCTAAACACTCTTACTTATCACATTTTGATCTAGATTTTGGACTGTTGTCCAATGAACGTTCAAAGCCTTGATATTCGTTGCCAAAACCATCTATTTTTAACAGGTACCCATCAGTGACCTTCATAAAGCTATAGCTAACAGGAAACTGAATAATGGTTACCATAGCAATAGTCCACTATGCTCGACCGATAGCTAGCTTTATCACTCATAGACAGTCTTAATTATTGGTTTTGTGCAAAAGTTAATGATCAGCCTGCTGGTACGAACTTAGATTACATTCTAAGATCATGCATTCCCCAAATTGTCCTGAGAAAAAGCATTTTCCTCAAAGAAAGTTTGCCAAGTGGAATTTTCTAGATTCCCACAAACAATTTGGCAAGGCCCACTGTTTTATCTCCCATAAGGAGTGGGCTTGAGAACAAATTTCTTTCATTTCTCAGGAAAGATAAGGCTATGCGTAAGGAATTTGAAAGTGGTCAGTTTTTTCTTTAATCCCCCATAGAACTGGGAGGGGGGGGGGTGAAAGAAAAAACGGTTTTTCGGCCTTAACATGATGATTAAAAATATTGATCAATTGATTTTACTTCTACTTTGCGCCCTGAGAAACCCTTATCCACATTTATCGCCCAGTTTAGCTTCACTTTCTTTTAAATAAAAAGGAACGGATGTATCGATACTGGACCGATGTTGTGATACTGGACCGCAGTATCAATACCTTGGCTCGGTACTGAAATCAATTGGAGACGCGCTTCAGATGCTTTTTGCATTTTGCTATATGTGGAGCACAAAATCTACAGCTGATCTGATCTTACATTTTAGTGGACCTTGATGTTGCTCAAAACGCTGATACAATTGAATCTTTAGGGAGCGGATTAGTCCAGGCAATAGAGGATTTATGAAGGAATGTTCGGCAAATATTTTGATTATGTTGGGTCATTGGAATTTTTGGTCGCTGGATGCAACTCTGATGTCCTCCAACCGATGTTATATTAAGCCTTTTCTGGAGGTACCTAACGGTAAACTGCCAAAATATCAGGATTTTGCGGTTTATCCATTGATGGACAGAGAATAGAACTCAAGTGGAACTTTCCATCTGAAGTGTATTTAGTGTCCCATCTAACATAAGTGTTTTTTGGATCTCTACTCTCTGGACTAGGCAGCTTCATTGCGAAAGTCCAATTTCAAGGTGTCAAGCGCCTCAGTCAAATTATGAGAGTTACGATTTTTAGTACGCGTTCAAATAGCTTTTCATACTGATATAGACGGAGACGGAAACGTAAACAGTAGTGCTATCTTTTGAAATTTCCTTGAACTTTTATCCACGAAAGGAAAATGAATGAATTGCTAGTGCTGCTGTTGCGGGCATTCTTAGTAGCTCTCCCGTTTCGTTCAACTTCGGCACATTTTTGGTTTCTGGCGTCTCTTTTGTTGATAATTCGCATCGATGGACCATTTCCTAACCTGCAAATTGATTAAATTGCATTGCACCTGTGTCCACTTCAATTTAACTGTTCACTGTCGGCTTCGACTCGAATCTTCGCTTAAAGTTTGACTGCTTCGATTCTATTTTGTTTTATTACTCATTTAGTATTGAATTTTAACGTACCTCATGCCGCAACCAATGAATCTAGCTCCGCTTTATCAGGTAAGGTTCCTCCATTCATGTGCGGTGGAGTCTCATCAGCAGACCTCGTTTTCCACTTGTTTTCAATATCTTATCAGGTTTTCAGTTGCTATGTTCAATAGCCCCTGACATTACAGGCTAGAGATAATCCCACCCCCCTCTTTTGTTGACCTGGAATCAGGTTTACTGTAGTTCCTCCGCAACACAACTTCGCATTTTGATGAAACAACGTTCTAACGATCAATGTACGCTTCACAGCATTATTCCTATGACTCTCAGTATGTTGTCGTTTACCTTCGGTTACGCCAGAGGTTATTGAGTCTAGAAAATATGTTGTAATAGTGAAAACTTATTCTCTGATATTTAATGGGGCTTTGATACATCTCTAAAGCAGGCAACGCTACTTGTCAGAACCCGATCCTCTCAATGAGTGAGCTCTAAACCGTGAGTTGTTTTTGATCCTGTCTGTAAGTCGTCAAGTTGATTTTCAATGTCTGGAAGAATTTTGATGCTCAAAACTTCCTATTTGCGTGAGAAATTATTTTGTTTATTGTTCAGAGGGATAAACACAACGCAACTCCAGATGTAGCTTGTTTACTTTTGTGGCATCATCATGGTCCAAAACTGCTAATGTGCCGAACCTTTTCATTTATACCATAGAAACGTCAACTTCTTGAATTTCTGCATGGCCTAGAGCCGTTTTCAGATCTTGTTGTCTCTTCTGCAAGCAAACATCATTTGACGTGCACCTTTTGAAATCCTGTTTGTTGGTTCATTGTATGATCCGCTCACTGGGAACGTTTTACATTCTCCTCAATTTTCATGTCCAAACTTTAGCAACGCAACATGAGTTGCTGCGAAGCCTTGCGTCTTAGTATGAAGCAGCCTTTAAAGCGCACTTTCCAATATTGATGTGCGCACAGTTTTAAGAGCTACTTTGCCAAGTAAGCTATGAAGCAACTGAATGTAAAGTCTGCACATTGTATATTTATAGTGGGCTCCTGAAATTTTGGCTCAGGTGAACCACCTGGAATGCTTAAATTCATTGAAATAAGTATTGTAGGTTGCCTATCTTGATTAAAATCTGAGGCGTCAACTGTCATGATTTAATTCATCGCTTGTACCTTCCACCTCTGCCTTCTATAGAGATGCTGAGTAACACTATTCATCTTGTTTATCATGAAATTGGTGAATTCTAGCCGAACCTTTATGTATGCGCAAAATAGTTTTGGTGCTGTGCCAGTTTTTCAACATTTATGGACAAATTTAACCAATTTAAAGGTTTGAGTTTGGATGGATCAGAGTTTGAATGCTCTGCTCAAATATTGCAATTCTAGTTCAATCCGGTCTTTAATGCAGACATGTGTGAGCCAGTAAGCAAATGTTTTTTGTCAGAAACATACTCCTTAGCGCATGGAACAATCCTTTCTTTTTTTTTCTTAAGTCAGTGAAGGTGAGTTTTATTCATGGGGACCCCACGGAATGAAAAATTCTTGGTTAGAATTGCCGCCAGAGCAATTTTAGCAGTTCAAAGTAACATTTTTGGTCACCTTATGAAGAGACAAAAGTTGTTTCTAATATTTCAAAATTTCCTCTTACTGCTCCTATTTTCAAATGTGTAGGAAATATAAGAATATTTTTAATATTTTTTCCTATGTATAAGAATAATTGAATTTGTTGATTTTTGAGGATATTTTTCCAACGATTTATCCGGAATGGCAGAAGAAGTGGTAACATTGTTGGAAGCACATATTTTGTATTCATCCAAACATTTTCCTTTAAAAAACAGGAAAAAGTAGATGAATTTTGAAAGGTTTAATTTGATTCATGCATTTAGATGACTGGCGACGTTACATGTTATGGGCGTTCTATTTGCACGGTGCAAAACTACAACTGTCTTTTCTTGTCTCAGACACGTACTGACTTCTGTCAAATAAAAAATTCTTTTCTATGTCTTTTACTAGTTTGTGTGGGTATTACGCATTTTTTTAAAAACTGCACCTTCATTCTGAATGAAAGTAATCTCTAACCTCCCTAGGATTGTGCTCTGAGTGTTCTTTGTGGCGCAACCGGTATTTCTTTGCTGTCTTGTGGAGTGAATCTTGTTCATGTACGAGTGTGTCATTTTAATAATCATTATCATATTAATTTACTTGTGACTTTAATATCCATTTTTCTGTCCTCAGAGTGTGGAGCCGATGCAAGTGGATGCTCCCCCAGAAGATAATGACAATACGGAAGAGGTACCCTACGTGGTTGAAAATCCCAGTATTGTAAGTAACGTTAGAATTCAAAAGTTTTGAAGTACCAGAATTTATGGCTAAAACCGTCTCATTTTAAATATTTCTCAAAACTAGGTATCTAGAGGTAACTCAAGTCAGGGGTGCAAAATGTGCCCGATCCAGCGATCCGCGGATTGCGTGAAAGTGAGGAAATTTATGGGAAAATGAGGAAATTTGTCCAATTTATTTATTTTTTTTTATTTTTTTTTTTTTTAAATAATGGCAATAAGGATTTCCCAGGAAAATAGGGTAAAAAATGGGAAAACATCGGTCACGTAGCGAACATATGGTGTCGAAATGTTAAAATAACCAAAATAAAGTCATCACTTTCAAATTTTTGTGAGGAAATTATTTAAAATCCTGTGAGGATATAAGTCATGGATCGCATGAAACTTCCGAAGTTTTGGAACATTTTGCACCCCTGACTCAAGTCTAGAAAATTCCAAGCTAAGTTTGTCTTAGCATTTTAAATTTCTCATTTAAAAAAAAAAAAAGAAGAAAAAACCTGTTGTGCTTTGTAATTAAATTTGTGGGGTTGAATTTTTGTTTTCTTTAAGAAATTATTTATAATAATCGATTCATTGAAATTTTTTGACCTGCCGTTCCCAATATTTGAGTCCGCCTTATTTATTCTGTGGCATATGAGGAGCAATGGAGCAGTTAGTTTACTGGATGTGACTGAAAAGTACCAATTTGGCTCAGTGTCAAAGAATAAACTTTAAAAAAAAAGAGACAAAAATATTTGATGCGCAAGATAAGGTCTCTTTTCCTGCATTGTATTGAATGAACGCTAATGCAGTCTGCCATGTAATTTTTTGTACTGTAACCGGCTGAAGCAAGTGTGGTAGTATACTCAGTGTGTGTCAAACTACTCTAGAAACTTGAGACTGTCAAAATCTCTTTCTCGCTGAATTTGTTTTTTCTCCAAATATCTTCCTGCAAGTTTAGATCCCATCTGAAACTCGCCCCTTATTATGATTTATTTCCGTAAGAAATCTTTATTAGTTTACCTGCAGTTCTATTTTTTGTGATAGAGGAGATTGACATGACCTGTTGTTAGATGGTTCAGCAGGCTGATTCGGCTCATTTGGACGAGACGAGATAGCGAGAATCGATCAATCCCATTGGTTTAAATAGCGTCACCTGACAGATTTGAAGTCATTCGAGCTCCTTCTCGTCGTGCTCCGAGTCATTATTTTCAAACTCATGACTCAGAGCACGACGAGAAGGAGCTCGAATGACTTCAAATCTGTCAAGTGACGCCACTTAAACCAATGGGATTGATTGATTCTCGCTATCTCATCTCGTCTCGTCCAAACAAGCAGAATCAGCCTGCAGAGCTGTCTAAAGGAGTCTTGGACCGGTTGACACTCATCGCCGTTGCTATTAGTCAATCGACTAACATAAGTTACATATTAATTGCGTTGTCCGGAAGTTTTGGCGCGAAACATCTCGGCGCGAAGAATCTCGGCGCCTGATTTTTTTTCAAGCGGTGAAGTTAAGAAACGACGAGCGTAGTTTGTACTTGGATCGATTATGAAGAGACTGCATTTTTTCTTCATACAAGTCTTAATATTTTAAATTTTTCCTTCTTACGTATCCAGGCTTAGGACGGGCCAAGAGTTTATTTTAGGGGAGAGGTGTATCCCCCCCCCCCCCCCCACCCCCAGAACTTTCTTGGGCGTGTTTAATTAGTTTTTGTGAGGGTTGTAGATGGCCCTTTGTCAATTTTTTTACAATGTGCTTAAAGAAAGTGAATAAATAAATACATTTTTGAAATATAAATAGATATTGCGAGTGTACAGGGTGTTTCACGTAACCTGATCACTATGGTTTTCTTGAACAGGTGACGATAAAAAAATCTGGAAAAATCGGTTTTATAGTAACTCGGACCTGAAGTTTCATTTAAAAATACTACCACAACCCGAAATTTGGTTTTTGGGGGGTTTTCAGGGGGACAACCCCCTAATCTTGAGATTTTCAAATAGCAATCCCTATCTTGTGATATCTCATTTGAAAGAGGGTAAAATTCTAAGCATTTTGGCTTAAACCGGAAGTCGATATCTTTTTTCGTTTTTGAGATATCGAAGGTTGAAGATCGATATAGGACCAATTTTTGAAAATTCTTAACTCCTACAAAATTAGTCGTAAAACAAAAAACTGCTCATGTAAAATGCTCTACTTGATGAGTACTTTCAAGAAAAAAATACGAATTTACAGTCAAATAAACCGGAAGTCGACTTTTAGGCACCTTAACATTTTTGGCGGGAAAACCCCCATTTCTCAAAATTTTCAAATGGCAACCCCTATCTTTTAATACCTCATTCGAAAACTCGTAAAAAGTAGTGCATTTTGCCGCAATCAAAAGTCCGATATCATTTTTCTAATTCGATATATCAAAAATCGAAGTTCGATTTAGACCATTTTTTGACCTAGTAAAAACCGGATCCTATCGTGTGATACATCATTCAAAAGCAAATAAAAAACGAAGAATTTTAGTGCAAACCGGAAGTCTATACCTTTTTTCGCGGTCGAGATATCGCAAGTCAAAGTTTAGTCTTTGGTTAGGGCCTACCGTAAATGAAATACAGAAATATTATTACCTAATCATTGTTGACATTAGATTCTTCAAATTACCAACTCTTTCTATGTTTACAGGTTCTGCCTTGATCTTAATTCACATTTTTCCATCATTCCCAGCAGCCTCCGCTCACTGTAATCTTTCTTTCTGTTCCCAGGATTTAGAGTGGTACGCGAATTGTTACTCAGGCCTAGCAAAATTATATCGTTTACTGTACATCGCTGATCACTGTCCCTCCTTGCGGCAAGAAGCCTTAAAAATGGCAATAACTTATGTTCAGGGAACTTTCAACGTTTATCTTTATCAGTTATTTCACAAAAAATTACAAGACAGCTTAGCGTAAGTATTTCAACTTTTGCTCTTTTAAAAACTTTTGCGTCTGACAAATCTAAAATCACGAATGTGACTAATGAAATCTGATTGTGAATTGAAAATAAATGGCTACTAGCTGAACCAGTTTTTGCTGCATTAAACACCAAGCATCGTTGAATGTAATTTTTTAGCACAAAAAAATTTGGCTGTAGTTTTTTCGCGCAATTGAAGCTCGAAGTTGAAAAATAACAATAGGAATCGGCATTTGTATGAATTGCCTTTCTCAGAAAAGAACAGGTGATCGGCGTGTCTGTCCCTAATAAGAAAATGCTATTGTTCGCATTCAGACGGTACGTATGCAGTCCGTTCCCCACCCTCACCCATCTACACACTTTCCTTTTACTCAATAAGTCAATAGAGCAAAAACTAGAACGTATTTGTTTACAATCGGGAGGAGCAATTTCGGTAGGTCTCGAAGAAGGGTTACATTTGGGTAGATGGAGGAAAAATGAAAAATACAGTCGAAGAGAGACAGAGCTATGATGAGGCTCTTAGGCGGAGGGGAAGATGATTAATGAGTAAAAGGAAAGTGTGTGGATGGGTAAGGGAGGGGAATGGACACTATAAGCAGGGGTGCGCCAAGATTCGGGGAGAGGGGTAGCAAGATTGTAATTTTGCTGCCCTCCACAAATTGCTGCCCCTCAAAATTATGAAATTGATTACTTTTTTTATTATTATTATTTTGCTTATTTACCGTGATTCCGTCGCCCCGGGCAAAGGCACCCCCCCCCCCCCCCCCCTATTGGCACACCCCTGACTCTAGGTGTGTACGGTCCGAATGTGATCAATGGTATTGTTTCATTAGGGACAGACATGCCAATCACCCGTCTTTTTCCAAGAAACGCACTTCATATTAATGCCGATTCTTATTGTTATTTTTCAACTTTTAGCTGAAATTGCGCAAAAAGGTATGGCGAAACTTTTTGGTGTCATGAGAATCTTTGCTCAGCTCGACGAGCGGCGTAATCCCATGTTATAAAATCAACTTTGGCAAGAGGCCATCTCCCTTGAAAAATGTGCCGGGTCCTTTCACATCTACTACTCCTTATCCTTTTGAAATTTTAAAGTGGGTGATATAACCCTTCTCCTCCCCTTATTTTCAAAATACAACCAAAATCTGCTTCCTCTAGAGTTTTAGGGTAAAACGTAGAGACTTTTATTGAGGTCTCCTGTATTTCTTTAAAATGTAATGCAACATGCCTCAATTTCAAAATTGTCTGCATATTATTGGAAAGCTTGGTTCTTCAGCTTTTAAAAAAAATGCGAAATAATTTTTCCTCTTTTCTGGTTAAAGTTATGGCATTTTGAATATTTTTCTAAAACCGCCCAAATTTCATACCTGCATAGCACAAAAAAGCTGTAGCTCCTGTAAAAAAAAAAAAAATAATAAAAAATATATGTATTTTCCTGCTTCTGGAAGTATGTTTGCACCTCCCACAAATTATGATCAAAATCCGAGACCATGCTGCTTTCATGCTCTGGATGATTCAAAATTAAATTTTTCCTCAGACTGATGTTGTAACAAAAGCAGTCGATTGGCAAAGGTTTGACAATTTTTGTAAATGTTCTCTGCACATGCCTTTTAGGAACTGACTAAATGCCTAAGCTTACAAAGTTTATTTCAGTTTATTTCTCTGAATGTTTGGAGGTATTAACTTGTTTTACTCATTTAATTTTGTTTTCTTTTTTCCAGTTCTTCTGCTCTACCAGATGTTACAGGTGGGAGTATGAATATCCAAGATATCCCGACTTTAGATCCAGCATGGATCGAACAGAAAACAAAGAAAGCAGCATTAAAATTAGAAAAACTAGACTCAGATTTGAAAAATTACAAAAGTAACTCTATCAAAGAATCAATTCGGAGAGGTCATGACGATTTAGGTGATCACTACCTCGACTGTGGTGACCTCTCGAACGCCCTGAAATGTTACTCTAGAGCTCGGGATTACTGTACAAGCGGGAAGCATGTAGTGAACATGTGTTTAAATGTCATCAAAGTTAGCGTTTATCTTCAGAATTGGACTCACGTCCTCACTTTTGTCAACAAAGCTGAATCAACCCCTGATTTCTCGGAGGGTAAAGATGGAACACAGGCAATCTTGACCAGGTTGAAATGCGCTGCAGGGCTCGCTGAACTGGCAACTAAGCGTTACAAGCCTGCCGCCAAGTATTTCTTGGCAGCCTCATTTGACCACTGTGATTTTCCGGAGTTGCTCTCGCCGAATAATGTTGCCATGTACGGCGGTCTCTGTGCTCTTGCTTCATACGATCGCTCAGAGCTTCAGAAGAATGTGATTTTCTCGAGTTCTTTCAAATTGTTCCTGGAATTAGAACCTCAGTTAAGAGATGTGATTTTCAAATTCTACGAATCCAAGTATGCTTCTTGTCTGAAACTCTTAGACGAGATGAAGGATAATCTCTGCTTAGATATGTATCTTGCACCACACGTCAACAATCTTTACACGCAAGTTCGAAATCGTGCTCTCATTCAGTATTTTAGGTATGTTTTACCATGCAATCAATTACGCTTAATTTATCTCATTTTTCTCAATGCGTTTGATTCGTGTTTTTTTTGCACCTTTGTCTCATGCGGAAGATCAGGAATTCTGCCCATTTCTGTAATGCAGGTGGTAGTGTGCAGGTTATGCACCCAAGGGTTTGTAAGAGTTTCTTGCAGTGTTTTGATTTGTGAAAATAGATGCAAGGTTGGTGGAGAAAGCAAAGAAAAGACGGAGCTCAGTCCTCAATGAGTAATTACTTCAAATCATCCTCAAACTGGGAAAGCGCTGTTCCAAGAGACCAAAGAATTTACTTTCCCTCCTCATATATATTTGTTTCTTTTCAAAACAAAGAACACGCTATTGATAATAATTGTACTGAGAATATGAGACACCTTTGCCCGACAGTTAAATGCTTAAAATGACTTAAATTTAAAGGACGGGGCACATTCCTTACGGAAAATGGCCCCTTGCCAAAAGTTCATTTTTTTACATGGATTGGCGCTGCTCGTCGATCTGAGCAAAAGTTCTCTCGGCACCAAAAAATTCTGCCGAGCCGCTCTCGCGCTATTTAAGCTCAACGTTGCAAAATAACCATAGGAATCGGCATTAGTACTAAGTGCGTTTCTAGGAAAAAGACGGGTGATCAGCGCGCCTGTCCCTCGTAAAACAACACTATTGTTCACACTCTGACCGCACGCACATATAGTGTCCGTTCCCCTCCCCTTCTCTTCTTCGAGACTTATCGAAGTATTTCTTCCGATTGTAAACAAATACGCAAAAACTAAAGCGTATTTTTTTACAATTGGAAGTAGCGATTTCTCTAGGTCTTGAAGAAGGGTGACAGTCTGGTAGAGAGAGAAAGAGTGAGAGAAAGAAAAATATAAAAGAAGAGAGACGGAGCTATGATGAGGCTCCTTCAGTGGAGGGAAAGGCAGTTAGTGAGTAAAAGGAAAATTTGTGGATGGGTGAGGGAGGAGAACGGACATTATACGTGAGTACGATCCAAATATGAACAATAGTATTATTTTACGAGGGACAGGCGCGGATCACCCGTCCTTTTCCGAGAAACGCACTTCGCACTAATGCCGATTCCTATTGTTATTTTTCAACTTTGAGCTTAAATTGTGTAAAAATGGCGGAATTTTTTGGTGCCGTGAGAACTTTTGCTCAGCTTGACGAGCGGGGCCGATCCATGTAAAAAAATGAACTTTTGGCAAGGGGCCAGTTCCCACAAGGAATGTGCCCTGTCCTATGTTGTCAAGGTCGTAACAAAGTAATCAGAAAGAAAATATTTCCATCGCTTTTTAAAATAGCTCTTCTTGTTTTTTTTTTATTTCACGGCACCAAAATGGAGAATCTTTTTATATGGTTTCACGGCACCAAAATGCACCTGGTCACGGCACCAAAATGGAGAATCTTTTAATATATGGTTCTAATCAAGGTTAAACGAATATGATGCCATTCACAAATAATCCGCAAATAATGAGAATACTTATAAAGAAAAGATGAATACTATATTAAGATTGACCATCAAAGATAATTAGGCGTAATACTGTTTAAAACAACAGGAATATAACATAAATAACAGGAATAACAGTGGAGGAAAACAGGAGAGTACAATTCGCACACAGCTCTCAACAGGAGACATTCTTTCTTCATGTGTAATCTTTTCTCTAAGTTGAAACTTAATATACGGCATCACCAGGGTTCTTAAAAATTTGACTTTAAGATTTGGATTCCACGTGGAAAAACTAGATTCGTACACCTCTACCATCAAGTGCTTTTATTGATGTCAAGATACTGTTGTATTGATAAAGAAAGTCTTCTTGTTTTCAGTCCTTACCTCTCAGCTGACATGCATAGAATGGCAGCCTCTTTAAATACAACCGTAGTGGAGCTAGAAGATGAACTCATGCAGTTGATTTTGGATGGACAGATTGAGGCCCGAATCGATTCTCAAAATAAGGTCTGTAATCAAAATTTTAGCTGTGAATGGGTCTGTTGCAAACTTTTGCTACAACGATTAAGAGTGTTTGGTCTAATGTAAAATCGTCCGAAAAGTCCATTGGGGGCATCACAAAGTCATAAAATGCAATAATAAACTCACAAGAGGCGTTTTATGAAATCCAAGATGGCGGAGAAATATCGAGCAATCTGTATGCATGCACCTTAAACATCCAAGGATGGCCAACTTTGACAACCTCACTGGAGGTAGAGGTTATATGTTTGTTTACGTTGTGATTGGTTGTGATATATATTCTTAGGTTGGCTATCCTTGGATGTTCGTGGTGCATGCATACAAATTGCTCGATATTTCTCCGCCATCTTGGATTTCATCAAACGCCTCTTGTGAGTTTATTATTGCATTTTATGACTTTCTGATGCCACCAATGCACTCTTCAGGCGATTTTACATTGGATTAAACTCTCTTAATCGCTGAAGCAAAAGTTTGCAACAGACCCATTCGTGATATTTTATGTGACGTGGGGGTCTTAACTTCCCCGGGCACAATTTTCAGGCAAGTGATAAAAGGAGAGAAAAATGGAAACCTCCATTTTTTTTCTTTTTTTCTCTACAGAAAATACTACAGTATTCTATGGAACTACATTCCTGCCAGGGTTAAAGTTCCACCTAAGAAAATTTGGCTTGCGTTAAATAAACTGTAAAAATCTGGAAAATTCTGCTCTATGAAATACATTTTTCAGGACAACTTGGCTAATGTCTTTGATGTAAATAAACATGCCTCTCAAATTCAATTTTAACTCGGAATTACCTTCAAAATTTGAGAAGATGCATGCAAGGTAAGGGATATAGTATAGAGAAATATACAGCGTGTATCAGAAACATATGTCATCCTTGGTTGTGCTGGGTCTCTATTTGGATCTGAAATGTAACCAGATGGCCCTGTAGGAAATTACTTCCAGTGTATTTCAACTGAAATGGGAGAAGATACAGAGGACGGTTAAACTGATTGAATTATTAAAAAAAAAAATAGGATTTTATTATTTTACTACCCCCTTTTTCTACTTTTCTGAGGTTTTCTTCAATTGTAAAAAATACTGCTCCTCTTTATTCAATTGTTAAAACCTTAAAACTGCTTACACTCTTGAAAAATCCTCGATATTCAATCCCTTCTTCCTGTTGTTTTTACAGATTTTATTCTCAAAAGACGTTGATCAAAGAAGCTGCACTTTCTTGAAATCGTTGAACATGGGTAAAGAGTGTCAAAGACGCACTGCCTTGTTAGTTTTACGCGCTGGGACTTTGAAATCTCAGTTACATGTTAAGGTAAGATTCAGAATGAAAATAAGGCACCTAGAAGAACCTGCTTTTGTTGTGGAGGCACGGTTGACCTATTACGAGCATTTGATAAGCACCTGAGAAAAAAAAAAGAACACTACTGTTTGTCCGGAAAGTCCCAACAGTCGTTTTTACACTGGATTAGAAATTCTCAAGACAGATGGACCCGACTCGCTTAGAGCTAGACAGCTCGTATGGGAGGGGTTTGTAATTTGCTATGATATGTTAAACACAGCGAGACACAGGTCCAATGAAATGAAATGGTGTGACCACAGCATCTGTCAACACTACTTTCTTACTTTTTTACCTTAAAGGGAAGGAGGGTAGGTCTAATGAATTTCACCCAGAGTTGCAAGTTTCCATAAATTCTTTTCTACCTTCCCGTAACTCCCTCTTCCCATAATTGTTACTCTCTCATTCTCTTTATTCTTTCTTTCTTTTGCATGGCGGATCCATAAAATTATTATTCTTTCTCTCTCTCTCTCTCTCTCTAACTATTTGAACACATGCTAGAAAAAGGTAAAAGAAGTGGTAGAAGTTATATGACTGCCCCTACTCTCTCCTTTTTTACCACTCGCGTTCAAATGAGCAGAGAGAGAGAGAGAGAAAGGCAAACTCCTGGAAAGGCTTCAAGAATCAAAAATGCGTCAAGTTTGGTTGAATTTTATTAGACCCACCCTCCTTCTCTTTTAAGCAAGCGTTTAAGAAAGTAATGTTGACGATCATTGATGTCATGAGCCGGTATTCCATACTTGAACCTGTGTCTCTGCACTGAAAAAAGTGGAAGTGTAAATTTCACCCGTAGGTGGTTCCTATATTGTGTAATGATTTGGATGGTACCGTGTAATCATGAATTTTAACCAAATGATTGTGAAGAAAACCCAAAAGTCCTGTATTATTCAACCATCGCTCTATAAGTATTAACCTTCTCAATCGCTACATAATATAGGAACCATTTAAGGGTAAAATTTACTCTTCCACTTTTTTCAGTATGTCTCTTTATGTTTAACGAATAGCAGCGCAGAGCACACCCCTGCCATACAAACCACTTGGCTCTGAACCAAGTCGGGTCCTTCTGTCTCAGGAATTCCCAATCTGGTTCAAAGCCGAATGCTAGGACTTTTCCGACTGATAGAGAACAATTCACCATTATAATACTTGTGAGATTTATGATAGAACAATTCACCATTATGATACATGCGAGATTTCTGATGGAACAGTTCACCATTTTGGTTCATAGGAGATTTTGGCATCTGCCAGAAAGTATGGTAAACTTTATCAGAGTATGGTAAAATACTAAACTGTGCCAGATATTAAGTGGAAGTAAACGCTGCAGTTACCTAATTTTACCACAATTCAGGTTCCAAAAGTCAGAGTAGAAAGAGAAATGAGATAAAAAGGATTAGAAAGAGAGTAGAAAACTGCATACATCATGCACTAGAGCCGTTACCACTCCAACTAGCTGTGAGGTCCATACTGTGTCCTTCGTCTTTTAGAAGCACTAGTCTTCCTCTTTACTAAGTACACACAGATTAAAATTGGATGAAAAGCGTACGGACAGTCCAACTTTACTTTCTTTTCGAACTATTTCATACCTTTTGGCTCTGTCTTTAAAAAATTGTTGTCTGTTTCAGTGAATAATTTTAAGTTGACTTACTATAAGTCAGCTTAGAGTTTTGATGCCCACATTGGCAAGAATTATAACCATTCGTATTTTTGTGTGAAACGATCTTTAGTTTTTTTTTGTGCATAGGTGTTCGGATAAGAAGAAAAGCTGACATTTTCTGCATGAAAAGTTCCTCCCTTACTTACAACTTTATTGTGAAAGGACGTGGCACAATCCTTATGGGAAATGGCCTACGGTCAAACTTATTAAATGTAGCATCATTTTTTTCGTCTCGTCATCCTGATCACTAAGTCTCACGAGCTCAAAAAATTATTATTGCCCGTTTTCGAGATAATCGAGCTTAAAGTTTGAGAAAACCCCGCACTCAGGAACGAATTCGCTCGGCAATTTAGCGTGCGTCCTACCCTGGAAGAAGCTTACCGCAAACTGGCAATGGCTGCCGTCCCTTTTGCTCACACTCTGTCCCGAGAGCGTGTTGAAGTGTTTGAAATGGGAGAAAGGACAGAGTGTGAGCAAAAAAAGCGGCAGCCATCGCCAGTTTGCGGTAAGCCGCTTCCAGGGTAGAATGCACGCTCATTTGCCGAGCGAATTTGTCCCTGAGTGCCGAGATTTCCTCAAACTTTAAGCTCGATTATCTCGAAAACGGACGATAATAATTTTTTGGGCCCGTGAGACTTTTTGATCAGGACGACAAGACAAAAAAAATGATGCCACATTTATTTATTTATTTATTTATTTATTACAATTTAGTACATTATGCCCCTAATTTAGGGCTGGTACAAGTCAAACATACAAACAACCAAAATTAATTTGAACAATCTAGATAATCCTTTTGGTAGAATGCCCTCTGCAGGACAAAATTCCTCAGCTCTCCCAAGAATTTGCCAATCTGTCCATCCTCAAAAATATTTGCAAGTTTATTTATTAAGTTTGACCGTAGGCCATTTCCCTCAAGGATTGTGCCATGTCCTTTGAACAAATGAAATATACATGTGAACGAATGAAGAACTAATAAATAATTTTTTTAATTTTTTTTCAGTGCCCCACGCGAGAGCCGTGCACGGAAATGTCTATTGCGCCTGGTAACAGTACAAACACCTCTCGCACGTAGAAGCTTCCTACACCTATTCCCAACAAATAGTCACCTGATTGAATATTTATTTCTTTCCGTCTCGTACCTCCTCTTTCTTTGTTCGGACAATGATAACTCCTTCATAACCTGAAACTTTGTACCGTATTTCTAATAGCTTTTCTCTCTGTCCTGGAGCAGAGTTTTTAACTTTCTAATGTTTATATTTTTGCCATTTCTATCGTGCAGAATCCAAGTTGTGTAAAAATTGAAACCTAGTGATATTTTTAATATATTTTTGTTTTTTTGATGTATGTCTCAATTGTTTCATATAGTCAAACAAATTTTGTAAAAATATTTTTTTTTCCCCCTTTAAGTTATTAAATCAATAACTGGTCCCAGTGCTCCCAAGAAAATTGATTATTTTTTCCCTGTTTCCTTTCCTTTGTACATTTATGAGTGAATGTCTACCCATCTACCCTGTTGAACCTCAAATCCCCTCCTAGCCAACAGAAGTTGGAACTAGTTATCAAAATAAGGAGGAATTAAAAGAAGGGGGCTGTTGCACACTTTTGCTATAAGCGATTTAACAGTCGATTCCGGTGTAAAAACCTCCAAAAATAACAATGGCAGCGCTAAAAACTTCCGAAATCCACTCCTAAACTCAATAAATGCTTTTATTTGCGCTTTTAATGGTGGCTGAGGGCAGTAATAATGAGAGATTCCCATCTTACAAGACTGTAACTCTATCAAGAAGTGACCAATAAGAGACGACTTTCATTTGACACTGGTGTCACTAGGTGTCACAGTACCATTCATCGGATGTGGATCATTATTCTGATGACTAATTATTCTGTGAATTCACCCTTGTCAGCATCCCATGTAGCATGGATTGCAATGTATCGCAAAATAGTCGTCAAATTTTTGCAATTTTATCATCTGACCATTAAGTTGCAAATATATGGAGTAAAAGTTGTATCGAAATGGCAAAAAAATTGAAACTTTCGGAACTAGCTTTATTTTCTGTCCTACTTTCTGTGTTTGTGTCACTTCCACCTATGCCTATGTGTCTTTTTGTCAAAAGTTGCAACTTGAGGGTGGAGAATTATCCACTTGTTGTTAAAAAATTGTCATTTTATTGCTACTTTGTTGCCATAAATTGCAACATTTAGATTGAAAAATGCTACGTGGGATAGAGAGAGTAACGAAATTAAGATGGGAATCTCCCATTATTACTGCCCTCAGCCACTATTACGCCCGCGTAAATGAAAGCGTTTGTTGAGTTTAGGAGTGGATTCTGGAAGTTTTTAGTGCTGCCATGGTTATTTTTGAAGGTTTTAACACCTGAATCGACTATTAAGTTGCTTATAGCAAAAGTTTTCAACAGCCCCTTAACAAATGGGAACTTTTAAGCCTGATTCACAATGAGACGCAAGGCTGTGCAATGACGCAACGCTATAGAGTTGTTGAAGAATTTGATTGTTTCCAATGCAATAGAAAGATATTCAGAATGTCTCAGTTTGACAGAATTGAGAAATATTCAACTTCTTAGGTTGTTGCACAGCAGAGAGCCTGACTCAGATCACGGTATTTCCTTTGTGCTGGTCTTTACGGATGTGCGTGCACAATATTTGAAGTGTCTCTTTTGAAATCCTTAATGCTAATTGGTCGATCCTTGTGCTCACTGGGAACGATTTTCGTTCTCCCTTTGTTGCCAGTCAAAAGGCAAGTAATGCAATACTAGCAAACGCAAGGCCTTGTGTCTCATTGAAAATCTTGTTTTATCATCAGTGCATCTACAAATGATTCAGAAAGCCACTTCCTAAGTAACATGATGGGATCAATTAATAGTTTGGTTCTAGATTTCTCTTAATTATTTTTGAAATTTTGAATTGTCAGAACTTGATGATTTATCTTCGTGTAAATGAAACATTTTGCAAAATTTAGAGTTAGCTCTACTCAAAGATCATAAATACTTATTTAGTATCAATTATGGGTTTTATAATCCTACTTTTTGCTGACAGATTGAAGTTTATCTTCTGATCTTTATGATCTGAATTTTCAAAAAATAACTATCAGAAATTCAGTAACTCATTCATTTATTTTTTTGATGTTTTAAAAATAATGAAGTATAAAATAGGCATTTTATGCACTGGTGAAGGTCTGTAGCCGGGACTGCCAAGTAAAATAGAATATGAAATTTAAGGTAAACACCCCAGTAGCTGGCACCCCTAAAATTTGAACCAGTACCCGGCACCCATTTTTTACAATGTGAAAAGTATTAGTTTGGTGGCAATACTGGTGTTTTGACTGGTTTTTTTCTGCGGCCTCAAGTGTGAATCATTCGAAAAAAATACTCAAAGCACCAAAATTACCACAAAACTAACATTTTTCACAATGTGAAAAATAGGTGCCGGGTACTGGTGCAAATTTTAGGGGTGCCGGCTACTGGGGTGTTTACCTTAACAACCACTGAAAGAAATTAAAAACCAAGATTAGGTACGTAAAATTGAATAAATTCTAGAAAACATCAATTAAGTGGGCAACCAACTGCAGAGCAATTATTTAATTATTTTATCTTTATATTTAGGGACCTTTGGAACCCTATAGTATTATTTGGCCCCCTAAATGATTTTTGGGTGGCGGTGGCCACCCTGGGCCAGTTTGCTCCTGTGAATGTTATATTTCTACATTTCTCCTTTTTTGCCTCAGCTGACAAGGGGAGGTCACAACTGGGCCACCTCCGTCATCGTTCAAATTTTGCACGAAGGTAGTCCTAAGAGTCCTTATCAACGCCTCAGGGTCACTTTTTGCGAATAGGCCCTTAAAAGCCTGAAAAATGGGTTTGAAAATTAACGGTGTTTATGTACCGTAAATGTCGGTTTCACGCTCAAGCGAATGAGTGGCGCAGTGCACTAATGCGTCCGCCAGCACTCCGGTGGCCCGAGTTCGATTCACGCCAGGAATAGGTAATTTTTGGAAGTTGTTCTCCAATCGATTTGACCATTTATTTTTACATCATTCATTTTTATTATTTCAATTTATACTGTCAGTTTTTTTTCTTTTTCTCATTGTTAAAGCTTCAAATACATACAAAATAAAACAAATTCCTGAACATACATACAATCAAATAGTCAAAACAAATAAATATCCAAACAAACGAACGAAATTTTTCATCAATGACTCTCGACATTAACGACTTTCGACCAATCGAAACTTCACAAATGCTCGAATTTTTGAGGAATTTCGATTGGTCGTTGTTTAGATCGCAAACACAGGCCAAAATCCAGGTCATAATTTCCTTTGTTCGTTTGGATGTTTATTTGTTTTGAATGTTTGATTGTATGTATGTTCAGGAATTTGTTTTATTTTTTATTTACATTTGAAGCTTTAACAATGAGAAAAAGAAGAAAAAAACCGACAATATAAATTGAAATAGTAAAAATGAATGATGTAAAAATATATGGTCAAATCGACTGGAGAACAACTTCCAAAAATTACCTTCCACTTGTGAGATTCGAACTCGGGACGCCGGACTACTGGCGCACGCTTTTATGCACTGCGCCACCCGTACACTTGAGAGTTAGTGCGACATTTACGGTACATAAACACTGTTAATTTTCAAACCCATTTTTCAGGCTTTTAAGGGCCTATTCGCAAAAAGTGACCCTGAGGCGTTGATGAGGACCCTTCGGACTACCTTCATGCAAAATTTGAACGATGACGGAGGTGGCCCAGCTGTGACCTCCCCTTGTGAGTGTAACAGTAAAGGCAGCCACTGGTCACTAGATGGGTGCGGCATAAGTAATGTTATGCAGGCTTTTATAAATATGTTTTTGGGCCTTTTGGGGTGGGCATAGTAGGAAAATAGATCTCTTAACAGAATCATCACTGAATTTATCGGGAAAATGAGTCCTTTGTTTCTATGGGTAGAATAAGTAAAGTGTTGGATTGCAAGAGTTTGAAGCATTTTACAACTATTCTGAAAAAAAAAGAAGAAAAAAATTAGTTGATTTAATAATTGGTTGGAGTTTTGCAAAAAGGAACCAACTGTTATGAGGTTCCTTCTTTGTTGCTTTCCTTTCTCAGAACTGAATCCAATTCTAATGTTAAAAGTTATGACCGGAAAATGGTTCCGTTCAGGGTCCTCACGTTGTGATGGGAGCCTGTACTCTAGTGTGGGGCCCGAGCTGCAGATTTTGATGAAGCGATGTGATATTTTTCAGATTGACTACCTACGTAGTACGTACAACATTGTCTCACTAGTCGCTCCATAAGATGGGAGGGAGGGGGGGGTTTAATTCAGTAAGGCCCGCCCTCCATCTCTTAGTCCTGGGGGCTGAAAAATGAAGTGGGGGCCCTGGTATTGTTAATCTAACAAAACTGAATTCTGAGTTTAAAAAAATTATTGTTAAACTGTCGAAAAAGATTGATCATTCCAAAACTTTGTGTGAATTTTACGCATCAATTCGCTGATTTAACATTCAATGTGTCAAATTGTCAGTTCAATAATAATATTTTGTTGATTCAGCATTGTTTTGTACTAATTATGCGGTTACGACTTTTAGCTCTAAGAATGTTGAAATGTCATTTTCTTTTTAAGTGCTTGTAGTTTTAAAAAATTATTAGCACAATGAACGATCAGATTTTTGGCAAAGCAACCTGACAACATCGCAACTTTCGCGCGCCCATCAGGTATGTTTGTAGTGTGTAGTTACTTACCTGGCCGTCCAATCAAGATGAGCGCTGTCTGCCTCCGTGTTTTCTGTTTTCTCGTTGCCCATTGGTCAGCCTTGAAGTCAGTCTGATTTTACATCACGCGAGCGGTGTCCGTGCCGTCCAAGTTTCGTGATAATTATTCGCTTTTTTATTAATTCGTGCAATAATTTCTGGTTAATTCAGTGTTTTGTTTGATCTGTTGTTTAATTGAGTGTCTCAGCTGTTTCCTAAAAGTACATAACCGTGCTCTTTTACGATAACTTTAGTGAAACGGAAGTGAAATTGTTGAAGTGGTCGTGTGTTGATTCTTTAGTACCTAGCCTGCATCTCTCTTTACCTTGGAAGTGGATAGCCGTTTTTCTATGCGATATTCCTTCGTTTTCAGGTAAGGTTCCTTTGCCTCCTCACATCTCGCTTCTGGATGTATAATTCTTGTTTTTAGATGGCATTCTGTCCAATTTTCCACATCAGCAAAATTGGTGAAGTGGTTCTATTGATAACCTACATTCTGGTGCAGGTAAACAAAACACCTGTACCGTACCCCTTTACCTGAAGGTAGGGACGTCAATCATGGCCATGCACAGGATGCACTATGTTGCAGAAATTTTTTGTTCAAACCGCATAACTTAGTATATTCCTTTCCTCCACTATTCAACTTTTGTTACGGTAGTCGTTAGGAACTTGTTTTTGTAGCATTATTTTGTATCTCAGAATTTTCTGAAAGATCATGACTGTAACCTAAGGAATGAATTAATGTAATTCTTCCTTATTATATTTGATGCAAATGATCCATCCTTAGGTTCAGGAATTCTAAATTTGATCCCTCGCTTTGTTGATACCGTATTTTCAGCACTTGGTGAGTGTCAGGTTGCTAGATTTTAAGGCTTTCAATTGGTTTTTAATGAAATCACCTGTAAGTATAATCTGGCGCTTATCAATGTATTTTGGTCCTGCTTTATGTTTACTGCAAACGCCTGAACTTCTAAATACAGCGGTTTAAGGAGTGCTCAGTCTTACCTTTGCCAAATTTTTAGCTAAAATTTTCAGGAATTAATTTATCCGCTCATTTTTTTATCACAAGCTGTTTTGACTGTGTATGAAAATGAATCAAGTAAGTACCTAGTGTAGGTGAGGGCCGAATTACTTGTTGCCATCCTCCCCATTACCCATGTGGTTTGATGAGTTGAATTGGCTGGTTAAGACTGCTTTTCAAATACCCATCAAACCCTCATATGCATCAACTGAAATTATAGTTTTTTTATCCTCTTTAGCGTTGCAAATTCTCTAAAGATGAAACTGTCTTATTTACTGTCTAATATTCATCGGGCATCATGGCAGTCGAAGTTGGCATTTTAGTATCATTAAAGATGATCAATTTTTGCTCAGTCTCTCATCAGCAAACGTAGGTACCTACCTACCCACCTGCAGCTTGTCCCAGAAAAGATTGGATTTGACAATTAATTCTATTTAGGTAGGGCTTCAAACCTCAGATAGGGCAACCTGATCGGTTAGGACTGTTAGGGGCAGTAAAGACGCTGATGTTTTCATTCAAACCTTCTGTTGTCTTCTAGTCTAATCGTTCTTGGGACTGCCTCTACCTTCGTTCTATCGTATTCAAGATGATAAATGTGAATTCCTCTATTGAAGAGTTCAATGCAACCTCTTTGACTTTGTATATTGCTGGGTATCTAGACCTGCTTTGAAGTTTATTTTTCTATTATTTTCTTTAAGTTTTTTATTATTATTTATTTCTAGAGTTTCCTGCAAGAAATTATTTTTCTTGACAAAGAACAGAAATTTGAATCATGAAAAATTGATGAGCGTGGACAACTTTTTAATGGCACTGCTACTATGCAATTTTGCTCTGACGTTTGGTTACAAATTCTCTATTGCATTTCAAGTTGGCAGATACGTTCTTGAAAACATTTTTGCAAAACTGCTTGTGCCTCTGAGGGGTGTCTTTAAGTTTAATTTTCTTAATCTATATAAATGAAATTGTACCTTCTTGAAGTGGGACGTCAAAAGGGATAAAAAGAGAAAAAAGGGGGGGGGGAAGAATTGACTGAACTCAGTAAGCATATACACTAAACTTAAGGTCAGGGAGAAAAATGCACAGTTTCATATATCAGGTATACAATGAAAGCAAATTTCACGCTCTTATTGTGGAAAAAAAATGAGTATCTAAATTTAAGGAGCGGATTGAAAACTATCACAAAGAAGTTAACTTTCAAAAAAATTTCAAAAGGTTGATATTTTTCCTGAGGTTCCAATGATGAAATAAAACTATAATAGGTCGTTTACATACCTCTACTGGACCACTTCATTACAGAGTCGTAGTGTGCAAGTTGCAAACATTGTTTATTGCCTGCCATTTTAACCCATAAAAAAGATTGAACGATTGGGTGTTCGCTGAGCACCTTCAAATTCGACCTTTTACATAGGTTTTCATCATGACAAAGTGAAACATTGCCAAGTTGCACGCACCACTGAAAACATACTTTGCGTTTAACAATAATAGAAAAGTGTGACGGGGGAACCCCCCCTCTTCCATCCGGAGGGAAGGGAGAGAATTTATCGATGATGCTTTTAATATTCAACTGTCTTGGAAATGTTTCAAAAGAAAAGCTGTTGCAATTTTCTGTGCCCGGTCAGCCGCCTTTGAACTCTAATATTTTCATTTTGAAACGGATCTAATTACAATTGGACTCATTTATGCAAAAGGGACCTACTTCACCTACATGACTTTAATATCATTATAAAATGAGACCTAGTGCAAAGAATTTCTTGAAACTTTCAGGAACTTTCCTTCTCTACATCAAGCCTCGTTCCTGAAAATGTCAAGAAATTTTATTAATCAAATTATTTTTGAGGGAATTAAAAAGTCAAGATTAAATGGCAACGTCGGAGTTCTAGTAAGTCTGTTTAGTACGAAGGTGTCCAATTTACCTACTCAATACGATTTTCGGTTTAAGGCTTAAAAAAGACAACAACAAAAAATACATAATAAAAGAAGAGAGGCTAAGAAACCGCAAGAAACCTCTTCTACAGTGCCCTTCTATTTATACGGCTTGTTGCTCCTTGTCCTTCATATTCTCGTCCGTGCATGCCCCATTTCCCACAATGCACAGCGCCAAACATGAAACATTTCGCGGGAGTTCAAACTTTCGCGTTGCTCCTACAAGGCTCGTTGCCGCGCCGCGGCGCACTGTGGTCATGAATGACCGAATCGGGGGCAGTGGCGAGGCGTGCGATTAGGCAACGTTCCTTTCCCCCATTTAAACACATTAAAAAGGTCGAAATGCCTGGTCATCGCCGATGACCGCGTTCGAATTTTTTGGTGAATGCAAAATCAGATGAAATAGACGCCATTGAAGAAAATCGATCTGGCATATCGATTGACGTCCGCGAGGCAATACGGGCATCTGCGTGGCAGTGATGGGCAAATACCTAACCGAATAACGAATAACCACGAATAATTGACTAAAATTATTCGCATTATTCTCATGTTATTCCTATTAGTAAATCGAAGTTTTGACACTACCAGCATATTCATCTGTCATAAGACGAAGGACTGGTAGTGTTAAAACTTTGATTTAATAATAGGAATAACATGAGAATAATGCGAATAATTTTAGTTAATTATTCGTGATTATTTGTTATTCAGTTATTTGCCCATCACTGCTGCGTGGTTTCAAATAAATTTCGGTTGATTTAATGTAACTCTGCTACAGAAGCATAAATTTCCGTTCAAATTTCAAAAATTATCTCATGGGAAAATTACATTGAACGGGAGTTTGTTTGCAGTCGGAGGCCCCACACTGCAATCGATACAATCCGTCAGTTTTTCGAAAAGAGTCTCATATATTATTTAAAAGCTTTCACTCCGAAAAAAGGAGACCAATGCAATGGAACAGCGAAAGATCTTTAGTTGAACTTATTGACCCTTTCGCTTCATAGTCTTATACTTATGTATACTTAGAGGACGTTCTTTTAACATGGATTCTTTTGAAATTTCAAAAAAAAAAAAAAAAAATTGACGTGTATGGTACATACGAGAAAAAGTTATTCGATTTTCTGGTAAAGGTTTCAGATTTGCAAAACTACTTCTCATAATGGGTGGGGCTCTTGCAAATTTTTGCTACAGGGGATTGAAGAGTTGATTCTTGCATATAAACCAGTAAAAATGACGACGAGTACACTAAAAAATCACGAAATTCACTCTCAGTATCGGACTTAATGGCGAAGAGACGCAGGTATCATGGGAGATTCCTATCTAAATTGAGACATACCTCTGTGTTTCCGGAGAGAAGGTGACAAAATAGAGAGGAGTCTCCCATGATACCTGCGTTGAAGCGCCCGCGCCTCTGCGATATTCCCGATATAGCAGTTTTGTGGGTTTATTACTGAATTTTAGACTTTCTCTGTGTGATTTTTGTAATTTCCTCTGGTCATTCCATCAGATTGGACTATTTATTTGCTTATAGAAAAATTTTGCAAGAGCCCCATTCAGCCTTGCGTAAGGACTGCGGCTTTGGTCAGGTGGACAAAAGGTTTTACGCTCAACGATAAATATTTTGCCGGGTCATTTCTACTCTACGAAAGGTTTGGAAGGCGCAATAAGTATGTGCATTTTCTGTGCAGTACTCTCATCATACTTATGATATCAAACCGTTTTACTAACGTACATACATCTCTTTGCTAAAATAATTTATTTGTTAGAAGTGCGGTTTCGGTGCGTAGAATTAATCGCCCACGAAATCTTCTGAACGATGCTTTTAGATGATTTTAACCTCGGTTATTTTCATCGAAGGAAAAAAGTTAGTGCTTACGGCAGACTAATTAAGTTAGTGAACTCATAAAATAATTTATTGGTTGTACTTACGTAATAAAATTGGTACGATTACCAATTGGTGATTACATGGGTTGATTTGATTAATTAGTCTGCTGTATCAATTTTTACTTCTCATTGTTCGGCCACAAAATCTGTCTTTCAGAAGAAAAGATGCTTTAATTTTGCTCATCAAACCTTTTGTAGAAAAATTACGCCTGGCAAAAATATTTTTAGCTAAGCGTACCAAACCTTTTATGCACCTTACCTACCAAAGTTTAAGTATGCTCACAGAAAGACCTTTTACTGTCTCGGTTTTAGTTTGTTTTTGTTTTTTTTCTGTCCAATGTGCGCTGCGTCGCGTCGCCCTCACCGTTTAGAAAGTTATACTTTCGTAATGACTGTATATTACGCTATTTTTTCCCCCGCGTTCGAAAGCGACTCATTTCGTTTATCTTTTCCTCCTTTCTGCGAATTGAAAAGAAGGAATTATCCTTCATAAATTTACGATCTTATTCATTTTTCTCTTTTTTTTTTTGTCTTTTGCTCGCTTTACCTATCGAGTGGTTTTTTACTTCCTTTCGAAATCAACCCTTTTTTGCTCCGAATTGTTTAAAAATTTACGCGTTTTTCTCAAAAAACACCATCTGAGAACTAAAAGTATGAAAAAATGAAAAAGAAAAAAAAACAGAAATTTTGTGGTCCATCTGATTGACACGTACTAAAAATCCCCAAAATTGGTTTTTGAGTGACTTTGGTTCAAAGTGACTGAAATTTGGTTCTAACAAAACACAACTAGTGGGTCTTGCTAACGACCTCCTGCGGGCCGATCCTTGAAATTCACGACTTTTGAGTAGACTGGATAAGAATGGAAAACGGTGATTGGTGGAGACGAGTCACGTGGTTGCCCAGTCTAATCAAAATACGGAATGGATTAGATTGGTTATCGGGCAGTCTTGGAGTACCCGATAACCAATCTAATCCATTCCGTATTTTGATTAGACTTGGCAACCACGTGACTCGTCTCCACCAATCGCCGTTTTCCATTCTTCTTATCCAGTCTACCCAAAAGTCGTGAATTTCAAGGATCGGCCCGCAGGAGGTCGTTAGCAAGACCCACTAGTTGTGTTTTGTTAGAACCAAATTTCAGTCACTTTGAACCAAAGTCACTCAAAAACCAATTTAGGCGTAGTCGGAGGGAGGGGGGTCCAGGGGGTCTGAAACCCCCCTTTGACACCAAAATTTGTCCCAAAAAAGGTAATTTTTTGCGTTTTCAGACAAATTTTATCTTTGGACCTCCCCCTTGACAATTTTCGGAACCAACCCCCCCCCCCCACCTGCCCCTAGAAAAATTCCTGGCTATATTTGTCACCGGCTACGATTTAACCGGTGGAAGAAAATTGCACAAGATCTAAGATGCCACAATCACACCTCTTACACTGAGAAAAATTTTCCTGTTATTTCAACCGTTATTCCGTTCTTAACTGGTTATCTTTATCAAATGTGATTTTTGGGAGATTATGGTTTCCTGTCCTGGAGGTATGCGAGATTAGTGTCTCCTAAATTGTTCATTATTCAGGAGGTTTCATCTCTGTGCTAATAGATCCTATTATCAAGTTTCTATCATTGGTTGCAGAGATTGAGTTGAGAGAGAAATCTGGTGAGATTCTTGCGACACAGTCGGGTTGTGACTCAGGACAGGACTTATCTCCAACATTGGCATCGAGTGCATTTGGTCCAGATAAAACTTACTGATGGTCTCGTTGATAAGATCCCTTCAAACGTCGGAGTATATGCAAGATTTGACATGTCCAGTCGAACTAACGTTCTTTGATTTTTTGGGACGGTTATTTGACATTGCGTCTCCGAATATTTACGAGGATCAATTATCATTCTGGGTCTGCGCAGTGCAGAATTTCGGATTTTTTCCGGTAGTTGAGACAGCACCGCACTCTGGCGTGAAAGGTAGGGAAACAAGAGGAATGAGCTCGTACCGCGCCAAGGTGAGTTCGGTGGCAAGGCAAGTACTCCAAGACATCTCCCCTTCTCGGCTCTCCCCCTCCACCTGCATCTGATGGTAGCTTTCTAGAATTCATCCCTTCATTGTTTCGATGCAGAAAAGATTATGAATAGCAGCACTTTTCAACATACATAGATATTCTACATCACAGGATAATGTAATCTTTTTTGCACGGATGTAGTAAATGGTTGAATTCTAGAACGCTAGAGCTCGTTTCAGAAGTGTAGGCGGACCTAGACCGATAATCTTTGGAATTTGTCAACGTTACTTCTGATATTACTCGATGAAAATTAATAAAAATGAAATTGGGTGTTCACTTTTCAATGAGGAAAACTTTAAACACAAAAGAATAAAGTCAGGGGCAAATTCGGTATTGATTTGAAGGAATAAAAGTTGAAAATTCGCCAAAGATTATGGTTTTGGTCCGCCTACACTTCTGAAATGAGCTCTACCGATTTGTGTACTAATGATACTATTCACGCGGCAAGGTACTTACCTGTTGAGTGGTGACGTCACGATCAAAATTGGATCCAAACAGTTGCTCTATCGGGCTCACTCTCGTGGATTTACCCATAAGAAATCAGATCCAAATTTTCGAATGCAAATTCTTGCTAGTAAACAACCAGTTTTCTCTTTATTGCACCATTAGATTCAACGTACCTTAAATTATCTTTTCACTCCGACATAATTCTTGAAAGGTCACAGGTGAATTTACAATCACAACTTTATCGACTGATGTCCTATGTTTGTCCTTGTCTCTTATGGGCGTATCACAGCCATGATACTGAATAATCCTAATCCAATGGCGTAGCCGGGGGGGGGGTCCTGGGGGTCTGGAACCCCCCTTTGACACCAAAATTTGTCCCAAAAAAGGTAATTTTTTGCGTTTTCAGACAAATTATACCAAATTTGTATCTTTGGACCCCCCCCCCTTGAAATTTTTGGAACCAACCACACCCCCTCCCCCCAGAAAAATTCCTGGCTACATTTGTCACCGGCTACGATCTAACCGGTGGATGAAAATTGCACTGGTTTGAGTATTTTTATTCGTTATTGTTTACCCCATCCAACTAAAATGAGATCACGCGATCTTGGCTCAGACATAATATTCCCTACTTTGACATTATGCCGGCCTTGGGTGCGGCACGTAGAACTGTGCGATGTCCACTTTTTTGCATCGAAGTTCGATGTCCAAAAAACAGTTGACATTTTATTGATAGATCGAAACAAATTTTAACAAGTCAATACTGAGAAATCACTGGAAAACAGATACTTTTTTATGCTTTTGAAATGCGGGGTAAGAGGAAAAAACGACTATTAGGTCTGCTTTTAGTCAAAATATCGATTTGTGACGAGTTTCGATGCATCGAGTGACATCACCATTAGCATCGGATCCATTCGATGGCAGGAAGGATTTTTGCGCCCCTGGATGCATCGAAACTTCGATCGATGCATCCAGGGGCGCAAAAATCCAAATGTTTCAAAATGTCGGAAGTTTCACGCGATCCATGATTTATTTCCTCAAAGGATTTTAAAAAATTTCCTCACAAAAATTTGAAAGTGATGCCTTTTTTTTTGCTGATTTTAACGTTTTAACACCGTATATTCGCCAAATGACCGATATTTGCCCATTTTTACACTATTTTCCTGGAAAATCCTTATTGCCAATATTTGAAAAAAAAGAAAATAAAGGACAAATTTCCTCACTTCCCAGAAATTTCCTCACTTTCACGCGATCCGCGGATTGCTAGATTGGGCACATTTTGCACCCCTGGCTGCATCTAACATCGCACTGGCCTAGTGGCAAGGGCTTTAGACACTCTTATATTCAGGGCCGCGTAGCCTCGTGGCTGGATAAATTTCAGAAACTCCTTTATTGGGTAATGTAAGTCAATAAAGAAGTGTCCTCTTTTCCGAAATAACCATTTCACACGAGCTTAATACCACCAAATGTCTCGTTCCTTGACTCTGCAATGTAAGGTGAGATGGGTCGCGGGTGGCTGGTCTCCTCCAGTCCTCCATCCTCCATCTCTCGAAATCTCAAGTCTCAATGTTTTCGTTTTCGGTTCGTCGCGTCGCCCATCAACCATCGACCATCAGAGCCAGCAATCAGCCCGAAGCCCTCAACCCAGTGCTGCCGTTTCGCGTATGTGGCTACACGCATTTTCTTATCCAACTCAAGGTAGAATTTTTGAATTTCCCACCAAACTCGGCAACGCTGCATCCAAACCATGGTGCCCGGCGCGGCGCAGCGCGGCGGTTGCTCTCTGTTTTCTGAAGTCGGATGTTGAAGACGGGTCGTGTGGCTTGACTTGGCTTGGCACTCGTCGCACAGTGGAGCACACTAGCGGATCTAATTGTAAGTTAATGTCCTTCTCTCTCTTCTCCCATTAGAATGCATGTGTTAGCAAAGGATAGAAGAGGGGGCGAAAATCACGTGACTGCCCCTAATCTGTCCTTTTCTATCATACGCGTTCTAATGGGAGAAGAGAGAGAAGGATAGATTCCTAGCGGATCCAAGTTATTGTCCTCCTCTCTCTTCTCCCATTAGAATGCATGTGTTAGCAAAGGATAGAAGAGGGGGCGAAAATCACATGACTGCCCCTAATCTGTCCTTTTCTATCATACGCGTTCTAATGGGAGAAGAGAGAGAAGGATAGATTCCTAGCGGATCCAAGTTATTGTCCTCCTCTCTCTTCTCCCATTAGAATGCATGTGTTAGCAAAGGATAGAAGAGGGGGCGAAAATCACATGACTGCCCCTAATCTGTCCTCTTCTATCATACGCGTTCTAATGGAAGAAGAGAGAGAAATATAGATATCTGAATCTGCCAGTGGTGGAGCGAGTCATTGGGAGAGGCCGGACATGGCGTGGGAGACTTTAAATGCGTATAATCTTTGTTAATACGCAACGTAGAAGTTTGAAAGGGGTTTCATTGGTTTTATCGTAAAATGGGTCAGTTGTGTACTTTTGCTACAGCAGTAGAGCTCGTTTCAGAAGCGTAGGGGCACCTAAACAATAATCTTTGGCGAATTTTCAACTTTTGTTCGTTTTAATCAAAACAAAACTTGCCTACAACTTAACTATTTTCCTTTTAAAGTGTTCCTTATTGAAAAGTGAACACTCGGACTAATTTTCTTTCATTTTCTTTGAGTAATATCTTAAATAATGTTGACAAATTCTAAAGATTATCGGTCTAGGTGCGCCTACACTTCTGAAACTACCTCTATAATTCATTGATTCTAGCTTTTGTTACAGCAGTTTGACACATTGATTCTAACGTAAAATTCGGCGAAATTAACGACGTGCACATTAAAAACTTTCAAAATCCACTCGTTAACGCAGGAAGCCACTTCCATTTCAAACAACCCGCGCTACAATATTTAGTATAGACACTATTATCACCGACATTACAATTACACACATGGAACCACCACGTTTATGTAAACGTCAACGGAATTTATTAACATTTGAATGTTTCGTTTAGATGCGTATACATTTCTTGTATTATTTTGTAATCTTTGATGAGCCAGGAAAAACTAGACCACAAATGCAGCCAATATTTTATGTATTTAGAAGGAAATTCTATAATTTTGTGGTTACGATGTCGTTCCCATTTACACGGTGGTTCCGTCTATGTAGTTGTATGTTGGTGATAATAGTGTCTAGTGTAGCGCGGTCTGTTTGAAATGGAAGTCATTTCCTGTGTTAATGAGTAAATTTTGAAAGCTTTTTATGTGCGCATCGTTATTTTTGCCAAATTTTACGGTATAAGCTAGGTTCTGTTTCGTTGTAGACCCATTCCCTTCAAGAATCACCCTTTAACTCTTCTATACTACCAGGTTCAGGTAACCAGAAGCAAAGCTATGTCTAAATCACTCTAATTGAGTGGATAGTTAACTATTCCTACTTCGCGGTCTTCATGTTGCCTATCCCGGTAATTGAAGGCGCTCTATTAGATATCAATAACATTTTACAAATGTTGGTAATTAGAAGTAGCTTTTGCTGTTACTGAGAGATTAAGATGCGAAATAGAATGACTCGGGCGTGGCATTGAAAGGATGACTCGCCCCTCCGCACGAGCGGATCCAGGCAATTGTCTTTCTCTTTCTCTGGCCTTTTGAATGCATGTGTTAGAAAAGAATTGAAGAGGGGGCGAAAATCACGTGACTGCCCCTTATCTGTCCTTTTCTAACTCGAGCGTTCTAATGGGAGAAGAGAGAGGAAGATATATTCCTAGATCCGCCAATGCCCCCCTGTGCGTCGTGGCTGATTCTGATTGTGGAGTGGTCTCGTCTCTCGGTCTCTCGTCTCGCTTTTCGTGATGCCTGATGCATAGGTGCGAGTGTACTTGTGTGTCGTTGTTGGTTGTTGGCGTCGATGTCGTTGGTCGGTGTGTGACCCAATTTTTCGGGACCCGCGTTTTCAGTTTTCACTC
>VMOF01000379.1:17947481-18019981 GCA_011764245.1 Trialeurodes vaporariorum
TGCCTCTCACTTTCATAACACGGGAAGCATATCTCTAGCTGACTGCTAGGTAGCTGGGTCTCACTTTGTCTCTGCGGTTTACTCACGCACTCAGTCTAATTTTGTTGTTTTTTAATTTTTAATTTAAGACTCGCGCCGAATTTCGAAAGAAGTTTTTGGGTTCACGGTCATGACATGAAAGCCAAGTGAGCACCGCAGCCGCCACTGTGCATATAGTACGTACCGTCCTATCTGCCGACGGCGGTATACTTGTGATTGAGATGGGGGAGGGGGGAGGCGGAATTGGGCCATTGAGATGCAGTTCAGACAGAAGTGGAGTCTTTGTGATTGATGGGAGTCTCATCTCATCCAATCTCTATGAGGTGTTTAGTGTTTCTCGGTAATGAACCAAATCAACGGGACTCCGCACAGTGAGAATAAACAGTGGCGGCTCGTGAAATGCGATTTATCGATGTCTACTCCATTCAAAACCATAGGTAAGTATCGATCGTCAGGGTATCCAATTAAACCCTCGAGAAATCGACGCTTTTCTATAGTTTTAAATGAAGTTAACGTCGATATATCGCATTTCACGAACCGCCACTGAGGATAAACGAACGAAATCCCAACCCATCATTTATTGAGGGTTTTAGTAATGGCGGCAGCCGGTGATGAGCGTTCCAAACAAAGACAGTTCGTCTCTCTCGGTCGCACGTAATCCCCGTGTCATGCTATCTCTCTCTAATTTCAAAAATCGTATATATAGAGACATCTTTCGTGAAATTTTATGGCTGAAATGAATTCCTCGAGGCATTTTAACGCGATTTTTATAATAATATGTCGTAAAACAAGGCCCTGAACACGAATTTCGAAATTAGAAAGAGATGGGTATACATGGGGGTCACGGGAGAGTGAGTGAGATAGTTTGGAACGCTACGCGCGTTTTATCACAACCGATTGCAACCGACGAGTGCATTGTTGTAATTGTTGACTAACCGTTGACTTCGCACTAAAACCGTCTTTTGGATCTACAGTTTATACCTGACTCCATACTCCAACCAACTCAGTACTAAAGCGGTGGCGGCGCGTATGCAGTCCGGCAACATTGGATCTTGTCCATTTAAATTCATGAAAAATTGTCGAAATGTTGGGGGTGCTCAGTGCACTCCGTCAAATCAATGTTTTACATGAGTTTAAAAGGACGAAATGGAACGTTGCCAGATTTCACGAGCCGCCATTACACTATAGACCAATGAATAGTATCATCTGAGGTGAAAACCGCCGGAAATCACGGAAACTACTCTTCTATCCTTTGCTAACTCATGCGTTCTAATGGGAAAAGAGAGAGAGGAACGATTTTCTGGATCCGCTAGTGCTCCTCATTGTGTATTTCCAAAGGCTAGAAACCCTCAAACTTCATGCCACTGTTCGTCGAGTCTGTTCTACAAGCTTGACTTGGCATACTCATTCGTCAGAATAGTTAACCTATTTCAACTCTCTTTGCCTCCCCCCCCTCCCATCCCCCCCCATCTTTGATCTCTCCGATTTTAGTACGAAGCACGAGCTCCCTGACAATGCATCTAATCCAAAACCAACGGAACTTGACCCTCCATCCCCCACCCCTCCGCTCCCCCACCACCCATGTACCTAAAAGTCTAACACCCATCAATCCCGTCAAAAGTCATCGCAATCGTCAAGAAATTTCCGCGGACAGTTAGACTCCTGTAACAAGACGTGAAGACAAACGATTAAAAAAAAAAAAAAAACTCTTTCTCTCTCTCTCAAAGGTAAATCTCTCTCTCTCTCTCTCTCTCTCTCTCTCTCTCTCTCTCTCTCTCTCTCTCTCTCTTTTCCCCTCTCTCTTCTCTCTCTCTCTCTCTCTCTTTTTCTCTCTCTCTCTCTCTCTCTCTCCTCTCTCTCTCTCTCTCTCTCTTTTCTCTCTCTCTCTCTCTCTCTCAAAGGTAAATCTTTTCTCTCTCTTTCTCTCTCAAAGGTAAATCTTTTTCTCTCTTTTCTCCCCAAAGGTAAATCTCTCTCTCTCTCTCTCTCTCTCTCTCTCTCTCTCTCTCTCTCTCTCTCTCTTTCTCTTTCTCTCCCCCCTCTCTCTCTCTCTTCTCTCTCTCTCTCTCTCTCTCTCTCTCCCCTCTCTTTCTTTTCTCTCTCAAAGGTAAATCTTTCTCTCTCTCTTTCTCTCTTAAAGGTAAATCTTTCTCTCTCTTTCTCTTCTCTCTCTTTCTTTCTCTCTTTCTCTCTCAAAGGTAAACCTTTCTCTCTCTCTCTCTCTCCCCTCTCTCTCTCTCTCTTTTCTCTTTCTCTTTCTCTCTCTCAAAGGTAAATCTTTCTCTCTCTCTCTCTTTCTCTCTCTTTTCTCTCTCTCTCCCCCTCTCTTTCTGATAACCCAGTCTCCCCTCTCCCTTTCTCTCTCTCTCTCTCTCTCTCTCTCTCTCTCTCTCTCTCTCTCTCTCTCTCTTTTCTTTTCTTTTCTCTCTCAAAGGTAAATCTTCCTCTTCCTCTCTCTCTCTCTCTCTCTCTCTCTCTTCTCTCTCTCTCTCTCTCTCTCTCTCTTCATCTCTCCCTTTCTTTCTCTCTCAAAGGTAAATACGAAATTGATTAAGCCGACATTAATTTTGAACGCACCACCCGGGCCCCCGCGGATGCTATATCGAATCGCCCGCACGCGCTATAGCGACCGACCCGCGACCACGCGCTTTGATGCAATTTCAATGAAATGCTACAACGCGAAGTACGATTGCGCGCCGTAAGAAAAAAATAAAAAAAAAAGCTGACAAAGGGGTTGATTGTTAAGGCGAGGCGAGGCGAGGCTAGGTCTTTGCCTCATTGAATTTCAATTGAAGCAGACCGACTGGCGACTGCCTGACCTCCATGCGGAGAGGACTCTCAAGTCTGTGCTGTTGACGCTGAAAGTGTAGTCAAAACCCATGTGTGTATGTGACGTAAGATTTGGGAATCTTCCTCTCCGGGCTGTGAGCCACGAGAGTTGAGACAACAGGATCTCACAGGCGCCACCGCCTTTGGAGCCTGCGACTACATAGCTGTTGCTGTACCCGGTGGGTCTGCCAACGAAAGAGCCGTTGGTGCGTTGGTTCGGCTGTTATAGATGACAGAGCTGTTGTAGACCTCAGTAATCTTCAACTGCATTTATTGTTTAGGCTGCTTGCATGTTCACGCACTCATGTGCTTGACTCCTCCTGATCAAATGGGGTTGTTGCAACTTTTGCTGAAAACCATTTAAGGGTTGGTTTTTGATTTAAAAACCTGCAAAAATAGTGATGGTTGCACTATAAACTCATGAAATCCACTCTAATTTGTAAAATTATTTTAAATGCACCAGCGTAATGGTGGCGTTGAGCACTTGATTCCATCTGGTAATACTGTAACTCCATCAAGAAGTGACCAAATGAGAGATGACTTTCCTTTGACACTGCACTGATGTCACCAGGTGTCACGGTATACCATTAATCGAATGTGTATCTCTACTCTGGTGACTTATTACTCCGTGAATCTTCCTTGTCAGCATGCATAGAGGGAGTGACGTAACTAACTAAGACTGTCCAAACGACGCCATTACGCTCGCGCAAATTTTTGAGAATTTTATGAGTTTAGAAGTGGATTTCGTGAGTTTCTAGTGCTTAAATCTTTATTTTTCGAGGTTTTACCCTGAAAAGTCAAACCCTGAAATCGCTTACAGCAAAAGTGTGCAACAGTGACCATTCTTATCTCGCATATATGCCCCACTAGGTCGTTTTCGACCCACAGATTGTGTTACTTTTGGACCTTTCATTCAATTTGAACAAATTAACGTTACACAAAAACCAATTTCGGAAGTTTTTAGCACGTATCATTTAGCTGGACCTAAAATTTTTGGTTTTTTTAAATTTTTTTAAATTTTTTTAGTCTTCAAATTGTGTGTTTTTTTAAAGAAAAACACCTAAAAATTTCAAAGAGTTCTGGGCATATATGTGTTATTTTTGTCACTCATTTCTACCGCAGTGATCATAGATGTTTTTACCTTTTCCATCATTCCTGACCGTTAAAATATTTAATCTCACATTGTCGACCTACAAGCAATCAAAATTTTGTTTATGTCGTGGCACTCGTGGCCGGGTGCAATCTGAAAGACACCGCAAAGCAGTTAAATGGCGAAATTACATGGCTGGACAGCCCGCGTATCCATCTCCAGCATAATAAAACACTGGCAAGAGTACCAACAATTATCAATGGACCGCTTTTAGACCTCAGTTACATCTTCGTTTTTTTTTTTTTTGTTCCGTCAATTAAAAAATTTATCCAGATCTAGGTCTGCACTGTGATCATCGCTCTACACTTCTACAGCGTGTCTTGAAAAAAAACCGCACTCTATAGTCATTAGTCGTGGCTCAACGGATCATTCGTTTTCCTAAATTGTTGACTTTTTGCGAGAAGACACGAATTTTTTTGAAAAGGGGTCGAAATTGAATTATGAGCTTTCATATCTCAAATTAAAAAAAAAAACCAAACGTTAGACTTCTCGTAAAGTCTGTAAAGGACTCATTCACAGGGCCGGATTTAGGTCGCAGGGGGCCCCGGGGCGGACCTTTTGGGGGGGGCCCCCCTCCCGGTAAATCTTAGGAATAATAAATTATGAAGTCCCTACTTTTGAAGGCATATCGAGTAAAAGAAGTACATTATGATAAAAAAGTCGTTAATAATTTTTAAAGTTTCGTTAGTAGTTTTCAATGTTTCTTTATTTACTTAAGGGTTACTTTACAAAAAGCTTCACTTCCAACATTGCCGGACTCAGTGGCGTAAACTTGGGATTTTTAATGGGGGGGGGAACCAACTTTTGAGAGATGCACTATGGGGGGTCTGGGGGGACCCCCCCCAGTGAGAGGGGGCCCGGGGGGTCCTCCCCGGAAAAAATTAAAAATTTAGGCTCTCTCAGACGGTATATTTTAAGCAATGTTATCGCACAAAAATGCCACCAAATTTAAAAAAATTATAAATAGATTTTACGTTTATTTTTTCATTTCTCAGGCAAAAAGGGAATTTTTCAGTTTAGACTTTCAGCTTATTGACGAAGCTGATATTTCTAGGCTTTAGGAAACTATTTCTCACGGTCAGAAGTCTTCTGGAAAAAAACTGCAGTAAATGTAATGTTCCGGCCGCTCAGTGGCGTAAAATTTGAGATTATTTTTAAGGGGAAGGTTTAAGCAAATAGTCCAATACTTTAGGGAATCGGGGGGGGGGGGCACTTTCCAGTAATAGGGGGTCTGGGGGTATTCCCCCGGAAAAATTTGAATATTTGGGTTCTTTCAGACTATATTTTTAAACAATTGAATCTTTCAGAAATAACCAAACGATAGAACCGAAGTTATAGACTCAATGTATATTCTCTTTATTTCATTGACAACAGAGGAATTTTCACTTCAGATTTATTCTAGCTCAGTTTCAGGGTAAAAAAGAGCCACTTATTCTTGCTATTTTTGCTTCTTGGTTCCTGTAATTTTTCCTTTCTTTCTTTATTTTGTTGTATTTTTTCGTATTTTCTTTTCCCTCCCTCTTTTTCCCTCCTCTTTTTCATCAAATTATTAGGGGGCGGGGGGGCAAAATGATACTTTGCCCCCCCCTCTCCCCCCAAGTATTTCACTTCAGATTTATTCTAGCTCAGTTTCAGGGTAAAACAGAGCCACTTATTCTTGGTATTTTTTTGCTTCTTGGTTCCTGTAATTATTCCTTTCTTTCTTTATTTTGTTGTATTTTTTTGTATTTTTTTTTCTCCCTCCCTCTTTTTCCCTCCTCTTTTTCATCAAATTATTAGGGGGGGGGGGCAAAATGATACTTTGTCCCCCCCCCTCCTCAAGTTTTGGAGGGGCTAAAAGGCCATCCCCCTCCCTAAGAATACGCCACTGGCCGGACTGTTACAGTATTGCAATGATAGAATAAAAAGGAAGTTTATCAACCATCAATACCAAAAAAAAAAGGACCTGCTTTGTGGTGGGGGCCCCGGGGCGCGCGCCCCGGTCGCCCCGCATTAAATCCGGCCCTGCTCATTCATTGATCCAAGAAAATTATGTCGTCTGATTGTGAGAGAATAACACTCTAATGGGGCTCTTGCAAACTTTTGCTATAAGCAAATAAATAGTCTAATCTGATGGACCGACCAGCAGAAATCATGAAAATCACCCTAAGAAAGTCTTAAAATCAGTAATAAACTCACATAACTGCAATAACGGCAAGATCGTTATGGCGGTTCAACGCAGGTATCGTGGGAGATTCCTGTCTAATTTGTCATTTTCTCTACGAAAACACATAGGTACGTCTCAATTTAGATAGGAATCTCCCATGATACCTGCGTCGAACCGCCATTAAGCTCGATTCTAAGAGTGAATTTCGTGACTTTTTAATGTACTCATTGTAATTTTTACAGGTTTTTATGCTAGAATCAACTCTTCAATCCCCTGTAGAAAAAGTTTGCAAGAGCCCCATTGGCGTAAACGTGCAACGTTGCCCTCTACTCCTACTCTTTACCCTCAGCAATGGGGCTCTTGCAAACTCTTACTGTACAGGTGATTGAAGAGTTGATACTTGGATAAAAACCTGACATTTTCCCTTTGTTTTCCCATTTTTCTCATTGATTTCAATGGAAACCTCTTATACTCCGTAACTTACTTATACGATTTGAAATTTCGACAAAAACAATAACAAAAAAGTCCCTCTGGGGAAATTAAAATAAACTTATCTGCAAAATTTGGATGCATATGGACCATTATTGGTTCGAAAGTTATGCGGGGGTACAGACAGGCAGACATCTGCGCTATCGCAATGTACTTTCTCAATTTCTAACTTTCTTAGTCGTGAGAAAGTAAAAATTCTTTGAAATAACAGAACGCTACTTAGTAGTATGGTACAATCTATAGGCGCGTCGCTATACAGGGTGTCCGAGAAATGAGTTCACACTTTTGCTGTGAGCGCCTGGTTGATTGTAAAAATCTGAAAAATTCAGGAACAATCTATTACCCCTAAGCGACTTCAGAGAAAATATCGGGGGGCTCCCACCCCCCTTAAGGGGGGGCGTAGGCCCCAAAATGTACCCCGTGTTGCCAATATATCGCATATTTCAAATGGCAGGGGGTATTTTTTATTTTATCATTCAAAAGAGCTAAAAAAACTGAGTAATTTCGTTTTTTCAGATTTTCGGTAGCCCCTCTCAAAACAAAATGGCGGCCATTTAACCATTTGGGGGTGGGGGACCGTCCCCCCCAAATAAAATCCCTCCATCGAATGATACACCAATCGAAAGGTCTTGGAAAGAGAAAGAGAATGGCGCAAACCGGACGTCAATACGATGCTTGTACCTAAAATGGCAGCCGGTTAAAGTTTTTTGGCTATAGGCCTGCAGGGTCATAAGCCAAAAAACTTTGACCGTCCGCCATTTTGGATGCAAGCATCGTATTGACGTCCAGTTTGCGCCATTCTCTTTTTCTTTCCAAGACCTTTCGATTGGTGTATCACTCGATGGAGGGATTTCATTTGGGGGGGACGGTCCCCACCCCCAAATGGTTAAATGGCCGCCATTTTGAATATACGCATTGTAGCTACTTCGGGTTTGCGCCAAATTCTTCCTTTTTTTAAGACCTTTCGATTGATGTACAACACGACCCCCCTTTACATTTGACTTTTTTGAGCTACAGCCCCCCAAACTCAAAAATTTTTGGGGGGGCTCCGCGCCCCATTTTTTCCACCAAATGATAAAGTGTGGCACATCATTGGAAAGAGGATGTTCTGAGGATTCAGGAAGTTTTTAGTTTTTGAAAAAATATTGATTCAAACTGAAGTTGTGGGCCTCTAAAGTATGGGGTAGCTATTTGGCCGCCATTTTGTTTTGAGAGGGGCTACCGAAAATCTGAAAAAACGAAATTACTCAGTTTTTTTAGCTCTTTTGAATGATGAAATAAAAAATACCCCCTGCCATTTGAAATATGCGATATATTGGCAACACGGGGTACATTTTGGGGCCTACGCCCCTCCTTAAGGGGGGTGGGAGCCCCCCGATATTTTCTCTGAAGTCGCTTAGGGGTAATAGATTATTCCTGAATTTTTCAGATTTTTACAATCAACCAGGCGCTCACAGCAAAAGTGTGAACTCATTTCTCGGACACCCTGTATATAACATAAAACCAGCTCTTATGGGAGTTTCCGTTCTGATTAGAGTATTCTGTGGCTCTTATGGGAGTTTCCGTTCTGATTAGAGTATTCTGTGGCTCTTATGGGAGTTTCCGTTCTGGTTAGAGTATATTCTATGGATCTTATGGAGTTTCCGTTCTGATTAGAGTATTCTGTGGCTTTTATGGGAGTTTCCGTTCTGATTAGAGAAATCTGTGGCTCTCATGGGAGTTTCCGTTCTGATTAGAGTATTCTGTGATAAAACGATACACATGCGAGGCGCAGCCTGGTTGAAGGACCCTGTATAAGTGCGAATGCCGAATAGAGCAGGGTGTACGGATACTAGATAGGTACCAGAAATTAGCCATTGACGCATTTGAAACTCTTGTTACATCACCTCGCTAGTTGTTGATGCCTGTGTCTCCTTGCCTTGTACGAATCGTGATATCGTGATCAACTGGAACTTCTTTTTTTTTTTTTAACAATCGCAGAACGGCAGAAGGCTGCCATGCCAGAGAGCAGAGTATCCATTGCCCCGGACCGACCGGTTAACTGGCTATTGTTTTCTTGTTTCTTTTACATCCTACTCCGATGCATTGTTTCAATTCCTCATTTTCGCTCCTTCGGAATTCTCCTGGCTCTATTTCGTCGCTTTCAATGACCCACTCCGGAGGAATGGCTATTAATGGCCACTGATCTGATTGTAAGTGAAAGAGGTATACTCATCCCTGAGAAGAATGGGGCTCTTGCAAACTTTTGCTATAGGGGATTGAAGAGTTGGTTCTTGCCCAAAACTCTGTAAAAATGACGATGAGTACACTTAAAAAATCACATAAAATTCACTCTCAGAATCGGGTTTAATGGCGAAGAGACGCAGGTATCATGGGAGATTCCTATCTAAATCGAGACAAACTCTGTGTTTCCGTAGAGAAAGTGACATAATAGACAGGAATTTTTCTTGATACCGGAGTTGAACCGCAATTACGATCTTGCCATTATAGCGGAAAATGTTACTATTTTGAAGAAATATTTCTGGTCGATTCTGTTTATGAATAAGACAAAGGCGGCTCGTGCGGTTTGGCAACCATGCATTTTTTCTCGATTTAAACTTGGATAAAACAATTGATTTTTGAGGAGGCTGTAATTAATCGATTGTTTTTCATTCGTTTAAATGGGAAAAAACACTGATGTCGATTGTCGCGAGCCGCCATGCAAGTGGAATAAGATTAGAACAATCACTAAGAACTTGACTGGCTCATAATGGGGCTGTTGCACACTTTTGCTACAAGCGAGTTAATAGTTGGTTTTAATGTGAAAACCTCGAAAAATAACGATGGCAGCACTAAAAAATTTCGGAATTCACTCCTAAACTCAATAAACGCTGTTATTTGCGCCAGCGTAATATGGTGGCTGAGGGCAGTTATATTGGGAGATTCCTATCATAATTTCGTCACTCTCTCTATGCTGACAAGGATGATTCACAGAGTAATTATAGTCGCACCAGAGCTGCAGTGATCCACATCCGACGAATGTCACTGTGACACGTAGTGACACACCGGTGTCAAATGAAAGTCGACTCTTATTGGTCACTTCTTGATAGAGTTACAGTATTGTTAGATGGGAATCTCCCATTATTACTACTATTAACCACCATTACGCTCGCGCACATAAAAGCGTTTATTGAGTTTGGGAGTGGATTTCGCATGTTCTTAGTGCTGCCATCGTTATTTCTCGAGGTTTTTACGTTATTATCAACCATGAAATCGCTTATAGCAAATGTGTGCAACAGCCCTATGCGTAAAAATGAGTTTAAACAAAATTCATGCAACAATGCTCCCATTGAAGAAATTGCGGGTTTTCTTAAGACCGGAACTGAAAATGAGAATCGCATGTTATTATTGTTAGATTCAATCGATAAAGGCAGGACGCATGAAACGAGTTATATGTTTTGTTTCTTTTTTTTAAAAAAAAGAAAAAAAAGAAAGGGTGACGCTCCGTTCAGCAGTGATTTATTTCCGATTTTGTGAAGCTGTACAGTACGGTAAGCGGGAGCGGGGTACCCCAACCGTTCGAGCAGCCAGCGCCAGCTTTGTTAATGACGTTAGCCTTTAGGGATGTCGTCAAATGTACGTAAGTGACGCTCTCACGTGATCAGCGCGTGTATTTCCGAAACAAAGCCCGTTTAGCTCAAGTCAAAGCACATGAAGTTGCGGTAAAGGAAGAGTGGATCAACCGACACCAATCATTGTATCAAAATGTTTGGTTTTTTTCTTCGACAACATCATCGAAGTTTTTTCCGTTCTTTCAGATGCAGTAAAACACTATCTCTCGACCCTCTGAATGAAATATCGACTTTGATTTCTGTGTCCTGACAGTCACACTCTGTTTTGAACACTTTACTGAGTGGTCATTGGCCACAGACCGGGAAAATTTAGTGTTAGTGTTCCCATCTTATCCTATGAAACAATACTGTAACTCCATCAAGAAGTGACCAATAAGAGACGACTTTCATGTGACACCAGTGTCACTACGTGTCACAGTAACATTCATCGGATGTGGATCACTGCTCTGGTGACTAATTACTCTGTGAATCATCCTTGTCAGCATTAAGAGGGTGACGAAATTTAGTGTATTTAGTGCAGTGGCGTAGCCAAGGGGGGTCCAAGGGGTCTGGACTCCCCCTTGACACAACAATTTGTCCTAAAAAAAGGTCATTTTTTGCGTTTTCAGACAAATTTTACCAAATAAAAAACCAAAAAACCAAATACCAAATCTTTGAAACCCCCCCCTCATGACAATTTTCTGACCCCAGACCCCCCCCCCCCCCACCCCTAGAAAAATTCCTGGCTACGCCACTGATTTAGTGTTAGTTCTTGCTGAGAAAGTTGCACTTATAAACATCGTTGGTTACCGTAGCAACAAAAAAGAGCCCTTACAAAGTTTTGCTGTAGGCAATGGACTTGCAAAAATAACGATGAGACTATACTTTAAAATTATAAAATTTATTTCTCACAGAGAAAAGAAAGCTCGACGTTCAGATGTACCTCTCGTATGTACTGATTGAAAGGGTTAAGTTACGCGGCAAATAATCCAGCGAGCGCGTTCGAGTAGGCCGTATGGTATGGGATCTTCATCATGATTGCCTCCTAGGTGCAGGGCTGCCGTTTTGCGTATAATTAATCGCATTTTTCAATTCACCGATGTTTCCACCGGTTGAGAAAAGATTACACAGTTCAGTTCAGTGTACGACTGTAATACACGAAAATGCTCGCATCTGTAATCTTTTCTCAATCGGTGGAGTCGTCGATGACTTTAAAGAAACTTGCGGATATTTTAATTAATTAACAGAGTTTTCACCGATTGATAAGAGATTACAGATGTGAGTATTTTCGTGCATTTCAGTCATATATTGAATTGAACTGTGTCATCTTTTCTCAACCGGTGGAATCATCGGTGAATTAAAAAAATGCGATTAATTATACGCCAAACGCCAGCCCTGCCAAGGTGTCTTCAAAATCTCTTTCAAGTTCCACAAAGTCCTCTCCACATTTATGTATAGCTCGTTTATGTCGGTAAACTTGGCAACGTAGTACGCGCTACCGTGGTGGGAGCCGGTACCAAACCGTACCAGTGCGTTTCGCTTCACCGGGCCACCGCATCGTTTGGTATCGTTTCGTATCGTATCGTATCGTACTGCTCCTGCTAGCTTCTATTGCTGCAGCCATGGCTCTCGCTCTCTGATTACACTGAATGTGCCTGCGCCTCTGCTGAACGCCGCGGCGGACAGAGCTGAATGAGAATGCTGAATGCTGATCGTAATCGTATAATGATACTCTCTAGTCTCCACTCATGATACCTGTGATTCTGTGATAGTCCGACACGAGGAATACGACGGGATAGGAACGCTATTACACCTGAACACTTCTCGTCACCCCTCTCACCTCCCTCCCCCCATATCTCTCTCTCTCTCTCTCTCTCTCTCTCTCTCTCTCTCTCTCCTCTCTCTCTCTCTCTCTCTCTCTCTCTCTCTCTCTCTCTCCCACGCGCGCGCGTGAACAGCGTTGTCAGATGTGAGGGGGTGGGGGGATTAATCGAATGGCGAGTCCTAGAACAGGGCTGGATTTTAGGCATGAGCTGTAAGGGTTCCAGATCTCTGGGAGTGACACATTTTTACAGAGCTGCTTTTTTTCCTACATTCTTTTTGGTCCTATTATATAGGCATGCTGGGATTGCTATGGGCTGTATCACATCCAGCGTTTTAACCCATATGTGCCCATTGAGTCGTTAACGACCCACTTAAAATGGTTTTTTTTGTACCAAATTACAGTAAATTTAGGCCAATTTAACTCAAAAATCAATGTTGTGACCATTCAGCACATATACTTTAGCAAATTTCACAATTTTTAAATTTGAAATTTTTTTAACTCTTAAGTTGGCGTTTTTTGAGAAAAACACCAAAAAACACTCAACATGTTCAAAAGAAGTTGGGCATATATGGGTTAACAGTTATTTCACTTCAGGGGGCTGATTCTGCTCTTTTGGACGAGGAGAGATAGCGGGAATCAACTAATTCCATTGGTTTGAACGGTGTCACGTGACAGATTTGAAGTTGTTTGAGTCGTTCATTTCAGTAAAAAAATGACTCCTCCGTCCATTGAATGACTCGAAATCTGTCACGTGACGCCGCGTCGTTTGAACCATTGGGATTGGTAGCTTCCCGTTATCTCGTCTCGTGTCGTCCAAAAGAGCGGAATAAGCCCCCAGGGTTGTCTTTTCCACCCTTTCTTTAAAGCGCTTACAAACCCCTTTAGTTTCAATGACTCGAGTTTGATTTGTCGATACTTAAACAGCCTATTGATTCAAGCTGCTAGAAATCACTTTTGAAAAAGGAAGAAGAGATATTCCGGTCAATACGGACGATATAGTTAGTGCCAGCTGCTGTGTATGAGATAATCTTTTGGGTTTAGGCATTATGTTCGAGTGAAAAGGAAATAGTTTAAAGTTGTAAAATTGATCATCCCGCTCTCTACCGGATTCCACGTGAGTCCTTGGAGAGATAGCTCTCCTCCTGAAGTTGTCGAGCTCAAGCATACCTTGCTGCCTGACAATGAGTCAAGGTATGACGTGGATGCGTTCCCGGCAATCTGAAGCAGACACGGACGTCGGAATGGAACGACGGATTTGATTTTCTCTCTCGAGTCTTGAGCCTCGGTGATTCCGTATACTTGGGTTGCCAGGTCGCTTTTATTAATACACCCAAATATTTCTAATACTACACGGCAGGGACAGTCAACAGATACTGGCGAAAGCGCGGCGCACGAGCAACTATTCCTACGAGCAGGATGTGGTTTTGTATCTCCCGGTTTTGAAGGGGATTAAAAGGGACCTCTTGCCATTTGATGTAAGTGAAGGCGACTGCAGTTCCTGGGTCGTTTTTAATTCGTTAATATTCTCATGTTCCACCGATCTTGGTGAGAAGTTGTTGACCCAGTGCTGTGCAGTTGGGGGGAGGGAGTGATTTTTATTGACGGATTTTTAAAACTTAAAACCCCATTCGGAAAAAAGTCTAAAGCTCGTAGTTCGCCTTCAAATTTTATCGGATGCAACACCATCTCCGACGAACAAGAATATTTATCGATACTTCGCGGCACCAGAGTCGAGCTAGGTCGCCTGCGTCCTCTTCAGCTGTAAGCAGTGTTGTCTCATTTTGACTGTTTCCGAATGGTTTTTTGATCCCCCCTTCAATTTTGAAATGGACGATGAAAACTTTATAACTCTAATAATTATTTTAGGTTTTGTTTATTTTGTGTTTTTTCTCGTTAATTATCTCAATGAACTAATTGTAAGTATAATATGTATGAAACTACTTTTAATTTTATTATTTGTTGCAGGTACTACGTTCGTTTCTTATCAAGCTTCTTGCGATTCTACGACCTACGTATCCTACCGTAAGCTCTTATTTTATTTGATTTTTGGCTGCAGTTGCGTTGCAGTGGTGTATCACGGAAAAAAAACTACGGTGAAATTAACCATACGATAGCTGATTTTGGCACTTGCTAGATGTTATAGCAATGTTAACCAAAAGTATACTATGTTTTGACTAGGTACTAGGTGATGTTACCTGATTGCATGTCGAATTTACTCAAAGTATCGGTAAATGTACCATACTTCTGGTCAAGTTTACCATAACATCTAGCAGGTGCCAAAATCAGCTATCGTATGGTTAATTTCACTAATCTTTTTTTTTCCGTGATAGCGTGCAATTTGGCAACGTTGCATTGTTTCCATTTAAACCCATGTTAAAAATCGATTGCGAAGGTTTTCACCGAACACCCAATAGTTCGATATTTTTTATGGATTTAAATGGACGAACTGCGACGTTGCCTAATTGCACGCTACGTCACTGTTCCGTGGTAGTACTAAACGGCAGTTGAGGGTATCACTTGATGCGTTGACAGTGGATCTTTAGCAGTTTTGCTGCAGCAATATGAATCATTAATTCCCACGGCTTTTAACTAACACCAATCGAAAAAAATGAGGGACAAAAAACATAAAAAATAAAATAATAAAAACTAATAGGCAAAAAAACAAACAAACCTATGAACACACGAAGACATGGGCCCGTAGAAAAATTGCCAGTGGTGGCAAGCATGTTGAATTCCAGTGGAAGGTCGAGGGGACACCAACCAGTGAAATCAATCAGAGTGATATCAGAGTTTAAAATCAGGATTCAAGTCAATTCATGGTGGCCCTCAAGCTGTGGCATAGCGTGCAATTTGGCAACGTTGAATTTTGTCCATTTAAACCCACGTAAAAGATCGAATGCGAAGGTGTTCACCGAACCCCCACTACTTCGATCTATTTCATAGGTTTAAATGTACGAATTGCAACGTTGCCTAATTCCACGCTACGCCACTGCTCTCTAGTCTCTACTCGCTTGTAAGAGCTCGTTTCAGAAGTGTAGGCGCACCTAAACCATAATCTTTTGCGAATTTTTAACTTTAATTCCTTCAAATCAAAACCGAAATGCCTCTGACTTTATTATTTGGCTTTAAAAGTGTTCCTCATTGTAAAGTTAACGCTCAATTTTATTTTCATTCATTTTTGTCGAGTAATATCAGAAATAATATTGACAAATTCCAAAGATTATCGGTCTAGGTCCGCCTACACTTCTGAAACTACCTCTAGTGCGCGTAATTTTTATACCAAGACGAACAGTAACCTCAAAATCTCCAACGGAGCATCCTGGTTGATTAATATAGACGGTATTAATTGTATGCTGCGGTCTCTCGACAATGCAAGGGTTTCGTTTTTATTTTTCAGTCTTTCATTTAAAACTATCATTTTAACGTAATCCCCCACACTGTGCCGCAAAACGTTTAGTAATCAGACCTGTTTACTTTCTTTGTCACCGAAGTTGTAAACAAGGCTCGATTTTATTTTGCCTAGATAGCACAAAAACAGTTCTAGATGTGCTTAGGAATGTTGTATGATATTCGTTTTCCAATTTCCTCGTACACGTGAGAAACTCCTCCAAGGGTACCAATGCCCAACGCACACTAGACCAAAATATAGAATTTACCCAACGAGCTATGCAGTATACATTTATCTACAGTGGCGGTTTAATGGGTAACCTGCGTAACCACCATGGGGGATTTTTAGGTTAGGTTTAAGCGAGTAATTTGTCCATTTGTTTCCGTGTATTTTGATGCGGCGCGACGCACAGTGGATCAAAGCATGTTCCGAGCAACCGTGCGTCGCGCCGCACCAAAACATATGGAAACAAATGGACAAATTACTCGCTTATACCTAACCTAAAAATCCCCCATGGTGGTTATGAATAAGGTTACCCCTTAAAGTGATTCTATGGCCAACTCCCGACAATTTTAATCCGATAGATGGCGTTACTTGTCGCTTGCTCCGAAAATAGCCGTTTTTTGACGGTTTTCGGCTGTTTTCTCTGACCAGACGAGTTACTAGTAAGAGACGAAAAATCGGAATGTCAGCACCTGCTTAATTTGTTGCTTGATTTTTTGAGCCATAAACGGGCCGAATTGGTTCTGAAATAAAGGCGAAAGTATGCAAAAAAGAAATCATGTGTAATTTGGAGTTGTATCAGTAAAGATTACAGGTTTCTGTTTCACCACTGATACAACTCCTAATTACACATGATTTTCTTTGCATACTTTTGCCTCTATTTTAGAACCAATTTGGCCCGTTTATGGCTCAAAAAATCAAGCAAAAAATTAAGCAGGTGCTGACATTCCGATTTTTTGTGTATCATTCGTCTGTTCAGAGAAAAAAACCGAAAACCGTCAAAAAACGGCTATTTTCGGAGCCAGCGACAAGTAACGCCATCTATCGGATTAAAATTTTCGGGAGTTTGCCATAGAATCACCTTAAACCGCCGCGCTTGATAAATGTACATCTCGTTGCGTTTACCCGACATCATTTTGATGAACAAAATATTTTAATTTTTCGAAAAGTTCTCGTGTTCCGAGTCTTTGTGCGACGTGACAATGAGCCCGATATTTGAGTGCCGCGGTTGGATCTCTAGCCTCGAGGTTGTCAGATCGTCAGATCGCATGACCAAAAAAAGAAAATTATCTGTAATCTTACTGTATTCCCATATAAAACGTGCATCATTCTGGCGATTTGGCAATCCTGTTGGATCCAGAAGCAGAAGTGCGTGCTCAGATGCGGCAGATTTTTTTTTTTGCCATGCGGTCGTGAATTTTCACGCATTCCTCCTCGAAACCATCTTCATGTTTTTTGCTGAGCGCTGCTTCATTGTTGAGTTTATTCACACTGCTATATCTATCGTCCACGCAGTCTTGCACTGCTTTATGTTTACGGGAAGAGGAGAGTGTATACAAATGCTGACTCAAGATACAAAGAACTTTCCATTCTCGAAGACAATTATTTTCTGCACTTGTAAGCGAAATTTAAAAATTTTAAAGGGTTCGCTTCAACTTTTTCATTCTTGCAGGTAATTTTCTTCGACATTGAAATTCTATATTTTGGCAACGTTTCTATAAACAGTCAGCGTGCAATTTGGCAACGTGGTATTTTGACCATTTAAACTCATGAAAATTAGCGAACTATTGGATGTTCGGTGAACATATTTGCATTTGACCTTTTACATGGGTTTAAATGGACGAAATACCACGTTGCCAAATTGCACGCTACGCCACTGTAGTATAACCAGAAAATGACAAAATGTTGAAGAAAATGACAATTTTGGGGGTATGTACTCCGAAAATTGGGGATATTTAGCTTTTTTTCCACCATTTTTCTTGGACTTTTCCCAAGTTTTGGAGATATTTTCTCGAAATGTTGTCTGTGCAACAGGACACCGTTAATCTGTCCAACTTTGGGGAAGTATATTCAACTTTTCTTCTTTGCACCCTTTCTCGTATTCTTAAAATTGAGAGGCTTTGAATGAAATAAACCATAAAAATCATTCTTGCAATAGTTCATTTGCTGTTCATCAAGCCGACAAGATAAAAATTCCGGAAGCCAGAATTTTCCCACTTTCACAGGAATAATGGGAATGCCGGTAGGAATTTGAACCTTTCCGTGCCGGCAGCACCGGGCTAATTCCGCTTCTTAAGAGCGGCTTTTCTTAAAAATACCATCCTTACCGTAACTACGTGATGCGTGTAAACACATTAGATGTGTGTTTGTATTCGTGCATTATTGTTAACTGGAATGCGGAGTTACTTTCACGCGAAAATTCTGCGCAAATTGTTTGCTGCGGTTTCGCTCACTGTGCCGGGTAGGTATAGATTCAAGTGTTGCCAAAATCTGGCCAAAGGCGGATCCAGCAATCTGGCAACCGTGGATTGTTCCCATTTGAATGTATGAAAAACAATCGATTAGTAGAAGGGCCATGGCCCCCTCAAGAATCGATTGCTCCTCATACGTTCAAATGGAAAGTATGCATGGTTGCCAAATTTCTGGATCCGCCCGTGAATCTGGCGGGAAATTCAAAAGAATTGCATTGATTTGAATGGAAAAATGCGCAGAGTTAATATCAAAACGGCAGCCCTGGTTTTATTCGTTTGCAAAGCGTGACCAAAATAGCTCACAAAAGAAATGGAATATCGGACCAAGCAGCGCTTTACTCCTACAAGACAATGTAGTTCCTTGAACAATCGTTGTCAACGTATACTTATTACTTTTACACACACGGTCAAAAGTTCACTATAGCAGAACAGGAAGCGAACATATAGTTTAAATGAGCTCATGGCTTTCGAATCGAATTTTTTGTTTGTTACAGTGGCGTAGCGTGCAAATTTGGCAACCGATGGAAGTATCGGTGATAATCCCACTAAAATAAACTGTAGGGAATACCCTACAAACCTTTTTTCACATCAAATTTAGTCTAGGGAAGACCCCCAGACCCCCTTTAATATCCTGGGGGAGACCCCAACCCCTTTTGATACTTTTATCCAGAACTAAAGGTTAATTTTTGAAATATTTAAATTTGTCCTTTTTTTTTTACCCATTTTCCCATTGATTTTAATGGAAACCATTTTTCATCCATAACTAACCTAAAAATTAAAATTTAAAAAAAAACAAGAGAAGCCTCTCGGGGAAATGTTAAAAGCAACACCTCTACAAAATTTGGCTGCATATATGGATCAATAGTTCAAAAGTTATGCTGGGTTTCACGTTTTATGGCTACGGACGGACAGACAAACGCCACAGAAAGTTTTTGCATTTACACCTCCAAGCCACATATGGTTAAATAATATTGAAACTTCATGGATGAATATTCTTTAGGATAATATTAAGCATAATGAGAGCCAATTATTTTGTAATTCTCATGATTTACTGAGTCGTAGTGGGCCAAGTATCAAGAAAAAATACAAAGCTCTGCGCCATCGCAATACTTTCTCAATTTTTCTAACTTAGTTAGAGTGAGAAAGTAAAAAATAATTCGTAGATTCTAGTGTTATTATCAGAGACATGGCGATATGTGAACCACGGAGAGTCTAGTATACTTTAAACAGAAAAATTAGGTGTTAAAAAATAAATAAAAAAAATAATCATAGTACCAGAATTGCCTTAACGTTTTCATGATCTATGGTACGAACACTATACAAACACTCGAAATTAGAATATCTTTGTGCTTCTGGTTTTTTTGCTATCTTTTTTTTTTAGTGCAAAATTTTATCAATTTTTTGATATTTTAGGGTTCAGATAAACCTGATGCTTGCTAGTTTCCTTTACTTCTGCGTCGGATCGAAAATGCACGCAGAAATACGCTTCATTAGCTGATTTTGCATAGTAACGTAATACTCGGCAACTTCGACAATGTTTGACGGCCAGCGTGGTCATTTCAGTGCAAGGTTGACCTTGTAAAGACGCGGAATGATTCGCCCGAACCGTCAGGCAATCTCCCACGCTACGCGACGCACTGTGATCTGAGATTGAATAAAAGTGGCCAAAAATCTGTTTAAAAAAACAAAAAAAAACCTTTTAAGCTCATTTTAAAACTTTCCATTGACATTCCTAGGTTTAAATTATTCGTTAAAAGTGTTCTCTGCAGTGAAAATCGGTATTGAAAGTTTACATATAAATAATAAATTTATGAGTTTACTTCTCTATTATTGACCGTTTTTTGTCAATCTTATAGACCATAGTGCGCCGTTGCAGTTTGAAGCGCAACGACTCTTCGCTCGAAACGCCACAGGTCAAAATATCGATTCAAGCGAGAGCACCTTCAATATTTCGATATTTTTCATGACTTAAAATGGACTAATCACAATGTTGCCAGATTGCACGCGAGCCACCACTGGGCACTGCGGTTGCCATTTGCAGGAAAAAATCGTCTATATTTTCGAGCTCTCTTTAATTTATAATAGGCAAATAAGGCTCTTGCAAACTTTTGCTATCAGCAAATGTTTAGTTAACTCTGGTGTAAAAATCTCGAAAATCACAATTAAAAAGTCAAAAATTTAGTGTTAATCTCAGGAAACAGCTGTAACGGCTAGGTGGTATTGACGGAGCTACGCAGGTCGCAGGTATCATGGCCGGAAGATGCTTGTCTAATTCGTCACTTTCTCTACGGAAACACAGACATATATCTCAAATTAGACAGGAATCTCTTATATGATACCTGCGTGGCTCCGCCATCAAGCCTGATTCTTAGAGTGAATTTCGTGATTTTTTAGTGAACTCAATACTCATCGCCGTTTTTACAGGTTTTTATGCAAGAATCAACTCTTCAATCACCCGTAGCAAAAGTTTGCAAGAGCCCCGTTCTATCTCCTACATCTGGCAACCATGTATTGTCCATTCGTTTTACTCTTTGATGAAAGCACGACTGATGGTCTGACTGACCAACGACCATTACAACTGATGGCTGCAGTGGCGAGTGGTCATCGGCACACCTCATAAACATTATAATTTCACCGGAACACCAACCTTCAACGTCCAACAGCGACGACAAAAATCATTAAATCATTAATCAACGTTGCGAAAAATGACTTCTTTCCTTGTATAAAGTGAAATTTTTGATTGCAAATTCTAGAAGTCTATATTGATGCAAGAGTAACAGATTGTTTTTTTCACTCTTTCTTTCTTTCTTTTTTTTCTTAAGCATGATATTTAGAAGCTCATTACCGCCAAACTGGCCGCAATTTTACTGAACATTAAATTTGTCCAGGCTTGTTCTTTATTATTACGTATAACCATGGTGAAATCCACCTCCTGTTAATTTCTTATCCTTTTTTTTAAAAAAAAAAAAAAAAAAAAAAAAAACGAGGGTGAGTTTATCAGTGGCGAGGCGTGCGATTTGGCAACGTTCCTTTTCCCCTATTTAAACACATTAGAAAGGTCGAAATGCCTGGTCATCGCCGATGAATGGAGCGTTCGACTTTTTTGGTGACTTTAAATGGAGAAAATACATTGTTGCCAAATTTCACGCTTCGCTACTGGAGTTTATTATTTTATACCGCACCATCCACATTGATCAAGGAAAATGGCATTTTGACACTTTTTACTCGTGACAGCCTAAATCTGAGAGCCAATTCCGACATGCCGCAACTTTCATAGTATATAGGTCCTCTCGCTCATTCTAGCCTTGTTTTTTTTTTCTACTTTTATCGTTGAGTTTCTGATAATTCAATTTCTGTATGTCTTACAAGGGGAGGTCACGATGTGTCCGGCTCCGATTTTCATGAAATTTGCATGAAAATGTAGCTTAGGTACGTCTTATTGAGGATCAAGAATCGTTATCGGCAAATGGGCACATGGAAAGTAAAAAAAAAAATTTCAAAGTTTCGTCAAAATCTGCGAAATTCAAAGTGTGCGGCTAATGTATTGGAATTTCCGGGCGCTCTTGTGTAGCAATTCTGTGGCCGACTGGTACGGCGCTTGACTAGAAAGTCACAGGTCGAGCGTTCAATCCTGGGGACGGCCGCTTCATTTTTGCACTTCAATATCCAATTTTAATTGCTGAATCTCATGTTGTTGTTGTTTTTTTTTTTTTTGCTTTTTTTTTGTTTTTGTTTTTTCTGTTGTTGCTATTTTTGTGTATTTTCGTATGTGTGGAACAAATTAGACTGAAAAAGAAATTTTGGAAACGATTGAATAACGTATTTCGGACGAAAAGAATCATAACGCTCTTGTGCCTCTATCATTGAGGCATAAGAGCGTTATAATTTTCTCGGCATTGTACACGAGTTTCAACCATTAAAAGTGTAGGTAGGTAATCTGTTGATAGTGCAACTGACTCACAGCTAGCTCCGCTCTCTTCTGTAACGTATCTGAATCATTGTCATTGCACGACACATGATCAAATCGCATTTATAATCTTGTCAAATATTAAAAAAATTACTCTATTTTTTCATCCGAAACAGTAGCGGCTCGTGCGATTTGGCAACCATGCAATTTTCCCATTGAAACTTAGGCAAAATAATCGATTCTAGAGGAGGCTGACAGCCTCCGGGAGATTCGATTCTTTTACATTGGTTAAATGCGAGGAGAACAGTGTTGCCAAATTTCACGAGCCGCCACTGATCTGAAATACGTTATTCAATCATTTCCAAAATTTCTTTTTCAGTCTAATTTTTTTCCAGACATACAAAAAAAAATCAAAATTACAAACAAAAAAAAAACAAAAAACAACAACAACATGAGATTCAGCAATTAAAATTGGATATTGAAGTGCAAAAAAGAAGCGGTCGACGCCAGGATCGAACGCACGACCTACGGGTTCCTAGTCAAGCGCTGTACCAGTCGGCCACAGAACTGCTACACAAAAGTACCCGGATAGCCGCACACTTTGAATTTCGCAGATTTTGACGAAACTTTGAAATTTTTTTTTGACTTTCCATGTGCCCATTTGCCGATAACGATTCTTGATCCTCAATAAGACGTACCTAAGCTATATTTTCATGCAAATTTCATGAAAATCGGAGCCGGACACATCGTGACCTCCCCTTGTTAGTAGCGAGCCACAATACGGTAGGCCTACGTACGTAATCGTGTAATGAAGAATCTCTTTCTCAGCTTAGAAAGTTGCGATTTGATGAGACTCTCTCATAATGACTCGCTAAATTTTGTTTCAACGAATTTATTGAGTTTCTGAGTCAATTTAGGAACTTTTTGAGGCTCCCAACTGAGTTACTTTGAAACACTTTACTTACAATACACCAGAATGGACCCTCTATATTGCTGTAACAAAAGTTTGCAACTGAACTAATAGTTCGTTTTGATTCATGATGAATCATAATGAATACAATAGGTCTGTTGCAAACTTTTGCTACAAGGATTAAAAGTGTATAAGCCGAATAGAATCGCCTGAAAAGTCCATTTGTAGCATCAGAAAGTCATAAAATGCAATAATAAACTCATACAAGAGGCGTTTAATGAAATCCAAGATGGCGGAGAAATATCGAACAATCTGTAAGCCGTGAACATCCAAGGATGGCCAACTTTGACAACCCCACTGGAGGTAGAGGTTATGTGTTTGTTTGCGTTGTGATTGGTTGTATTCGATATTGTGAGGTTGGCTATCCTTGGATGTTCGTGGTGCACGCATATAAATTGCTCGATATTTCTCCGCCACCTTGGATTTCATTAAACGTCTCTTGTGAGTTTATTATTGTATTTTATGACTTTCTGATGCCACCAATTGACTTTTCAGGTGATTTTACATTATAGATTAAACCCCCTTAATTGTTGTAGCAAAAGTTTGCAACAGACCCATTACTAAGCAACGCTTCTGAAGTTTGCAATGGATCCATCCATCGTCAACGTGTATAATGTCCTCAGCAAAAATAACGACAGTGCTTTTTGAAACATGTTTCCTTATTTAAGTGTGAACGCCAGTAAACTTTAAGGCAATCCATGCTTATTCGAATGGAGCCGCTTCTGTTGATTGTTCTGCTGGAAGAGGCGGCGGATTTGTGTTCTGTGATTCCCATCGCAGCGCATCATCTGCGCCTTCCGCCCTCGTGAAACTGCGCCGCCGCACTGTAATCCGAATTCCAAATAAAGTGGCAAAAAGTCCGTGAGTAAAATGTGTAATCGAAAATCATCGATTTCGACCTCTTAAGCTTAAAGTAAAGCTCTCCAGTGCATTTCTTGATTTATATTTTTTTTTTTTTTTTTTTTTTTTTTTTTTTTTATACTTTCTCACTCCCCATAGGGTAGAGAAAGTATTGTAATCATGAAAAATTTGAAAATTGAGTTAGCTCCATTTCTTGGCATTTGATGACCCCAGGAACCCAAAAAACCATATCCCAAAAAATGTCCGTCCGTCTGTGTGTCCGTCCGTCACGGATGATATTTCCCCAACTATTCATCTGTTTGCATTCAAATTTGGCAAGAAGAATTGTTTTCTACTTTCCAAGAGGAGCTTTTTCGGATTTTGTCCAAAGTTAAAATTAAGGGGGGTTTAACCCCAAAAATAGGCCAAAAATGGCAAAAAAATGGAATTTCTAAAAAATGGCTCTAAGGATTTCCTTCAAACTTGGTGAAAATATGCTCCTAAGAGAGACAAATCGAATGGCATTATTCGTTTTTTCGAGAAAACCTAAATAAGGGTAGTTATGGGAGAGGGGGGTGGGGGAAATGGGGAAAAATACCCGTTTCCGAGACCACCACCGTGAGGATTTTCTTGAAACTTCGAGAAAATATGCTCATAAGACAAACAAATAGAATGGCAGCATTTATTTGTCCAAGAAAAACCAAATAAGGGTAGATATGGGAGAGGGGGGTGGGGTAGACAGGTAAAACTTCAATTTTTGAGAGAACCACTTAGAGGTTTGTATTCAATGGTGTCGCCTGCAATCTGGCATAGCTGCATTTGGTCCATTTCCATTCATGAAAAGGTCAAACTATCAAGAGTACACGGTGCACTCTACCTAATCGATATGTTACATGAATTCAAATGGAGCAAATTCAGCGATGTCAAATGTCAAGTGTTAACACTGATTTATTTAAAAAATCATAAATGTACTCACTGTTCTGGTTCCCATAGAAGTGTTTGAAAAGTAATGATTGTGATAGTAGAGCCGTAATTATGCAGCTCCAAATGAGAAAACACTGAAACCCTGGTTAAGAATTGCTGTGTTTTTCTTGCTTGGAACTACCACAATGAAGGGGGAAAGCTGCCTATTGGCACACATTTAAATTTCGTAGAAGAGTAAAATTAAATACCACTTTTAAAAAAACTGTCGGACCATCGGTCAATGATAAGATTTTGATGTTTGACCGGTGAAATTATATTAAAAGAAAACGAGGTTACTGATGAGGGAACACTAACACACAAACACACGAACACGTTATCACTCAAAATAAGGCTGCTTTGAGACAGCAAAAATCTATGTTGACAATGGAGATTCTGTGGTGCACTTGAACTAACTTATTTTCAGAAGTTGAGTAAATGTACTAAACGAGAAAATTGAAGTTTTGACTGACACTTTGGGAGATAAACTTAAAGATGACCAAACTCTTCGTGATCATTAGATTTAAACACAAACTACTTAATGATTAGGCCCTAACCTAACTGCTTGTTCTCAACCAAATGTAAACACGGACAAGAAGGAAGAATTGGCTGTGAGCATTGAATGGAGAGGGGGGACGGGCACTGACTGAACTGGGAATTGGGATGAGTGAAATGTATAGCTAAGGGGAATCAGGGGTTCTCCCACTCCCTCCTCCTCGAGAATCGCGGCAAGTCCATGATGCCTGAGGGATATCGACTGTCAGAAATTTCAGGGAAGAAATCTGTTTCCACACCCCTCAAGATAGACTCGCCCAACTCTCGAAGACATGGTCTTATCAGTTATCTGGTGGTTGGCGAACACTCACTCAACTGCATCACATAGAACTCACACAACTGCTTCGCCGGCAAAAGCGTTTTGTTGAGACCAGAAATACGCTTCACACGACATTTATTCTATCAAGCGCAAAAAACCTTTGAACTTAAAGGTTGTGGGTTTGAATCCCGGTCTGATTAATTTCATGGTCACAGACCTCGTCATCCAGAGTGAACTACCTTCTTATTTCATTCCCTTTTTGAATAATTATAGGATCGCCACATTTCCATTGCAAGTATCGTTTCTTCCCTCTTGTACCGCAGATGCCTTAAAGTAAAGCTAAGTTGATTTTGGAAGTCATCATCTTTCTGGGTTATCTAATCTCAGCAGTATTGTTGAGCCGAAATATGACTAAGTATGCTTAATTAATACTCTTGTACACCACTACATAGCCATAGTAGCCAGGATATTTTCTTTCTCTCTCTTAGCCCATTTAAACGCATGTGTTAGAAAAGGACAGAAAGAGGGGCTGAAGCCAAGTGACAGCCCCTATATCCATCCTTTTCTAACACGTGCGTTTAAATGGGCTAAGAGAGAGATAGACAATATTCTGGCTACGGCTATGCACCCCTATGCTGTAAAGTATAGGAAACATGGAGCGAGAAAGTCGCGTGCGGGTACCCGCAACATATTGCACCCCCGCCCCAATATGACGGCGCGCAGCGCCGTAGCCTGCGCGAAGCGCCGATTTTTTTTTTTAAAGTTTTTGTTGAGTACAAGGCAACTACAAAAATGTATTAATCCTAACAAAAATGTATTAATTCCAATTATATCTGTATAATAAGAGCGATGTTCTCTGTAGTTAAAATTGTTCTTGAAAGTTTATAAATGATAAATTGATTAGAATGGACCTGCCCTATCAAGGACCATTTTCTGCCTCCTTTTTGGTCAAAAAAGTCTGGGGGGAAAAAATTATTTCTCTCTCTCCTACCATTTGAAAACGTGCGTTGGAAAAGGACAGAAGAGGGGGCCAAAGTCACGTGATGGCCCCCTCTGCTGTCCTTTTCCAACACATAAGTTCAAACGGAGGGAGAGAGAGAAAGACAATGGGTTTGTTGCAAACTTTTGGTACAACGATTACGAATGTTGAATCTAATGTAAAATCGCCTGAAAAGTCCATTGGTGGTATCAGAAAGTCCTAAAATGCAATAATAAACTCACAAGAGGCGTTTAATGAAATCCAAGATCGCGGAGAAATATCGAGCAATTTGTATGCATGCACCACGAACATCCAAGTATGGCCAACTTTGACAACCTCGCTGGAGGTAGAGGTTATGTGTTTGTTTACGTAGTAATTGGTTGTGATCGATATTGTGAGGTTGGCTATCCTTGTATTTTCGTGGTGCATGCATAAAAATTGCTCGATATTTCTCCGCCATCTTGGTTTTCATAAAACGCCTCTTGTGAGTGTATTATTGCATTTTATGACTTTCTGATGCCACCAATGGATTTTTCAGGCGATTTTACATCAGATTATACTCTCTTAATCGTTGTAGCAAAAGTTTGCAACAGACCCATTCCCTGTAGGTATCCGCCCATGGTGCGCCGCGCCGTCTTTTTGCCCGTTAACACAGCAAAAATTGACAGTTCTGTCCGTTTGTTGAAGAGAACGGTCCATCGGATAACGGTCCTCTATGATTCAACCATGATCTTCCGTTTCTGTTTTTATTATCAAGATCCATCCGTGGGACTCCGCGCAAGACTCCAAGCGACCAAGAGAGAGACCTCGTGATCATTCGCAAGAAAGTAAAAGGAAGAGGGGAGAGAGAGAGAGAGAGAGAGAAAAAAAAAATATGTTTTCTAATTATTGATTTTTTTTACTCTCCTCAAGAAAACAATCATAAAAGTGAAAGAAGAAGGGGTAGAAGAGGAAGAGTTCTCGCTCAAATGATGCGTGAACCTGAATGTAAAATACGAGGCATTGGCGGATATACAGGGAATTGTCTTTCTCTCTCTCTCTCTCTCTCTCTCTCTCTCCTTCCATTTGAACTTATGTGTTAGAAAAGGATAGGAGAAGAGGCCATCACGTGACTTTGGCTCCTTCTTCTGTCCTTTTCTAACGCACGTTTTCAAATGGGAGGAGAGAGAGAAAGACCATTCTCTGTATCCGCCCATGGGCAACGCAACGGGCGTCGGGCAGTGGAATCCAGCGGCGATGAAAATGCAAAAATTAACGAGGCAGTGTCAAATAGACGCTGTTTGTTTAGTGATGACGTCACGATCAAAATTGGATCCAAACAAATGCTCTATCTCGCTCACTCTTGTGGATTTACCCATAAAATCAGATCTAAATTTTTGAATGCGAATTCATGCTAGTAAACAACCAGTTTTCTCAAATTCGATTACCATCCATTATAAATTTCACGTACCTTAAAGTATCTTTCCACTCCAACATAATTCATGACGGATCACAAGTGAATTTACAATCACAATAGGGCAGTTGCAAGGGTCTGAAATGTTGTGATTTTTATGAAGAAAATGAAAGCAATAGTTAAGCTGAGAACATAGATGCGCCTTTGGTTTCTAATTAAGTCCTATATTGTTCCGGAGATGAGATTTTGGCCCAAAATACATTTTTTCAAATGGGGATTCCGCTTAGTGACGTCACTTCGCACGCGATTTTTTACAACTTTACTCGTGTGTATCTAGAAAACCGAGACACTTAGGAAAAAACCAAAGGCACCATTGTTCTCAGCTCATCAAGGACTATCATTTTCTTCATGAAAAACACAAAATTTAAGACCCTTGCAACTGCCCCATTACAACGAAATATATCCTATGTTTTGTCCTTGTCGTACTCATGGTCTTTTTATGGGCGTAGCACTGCTATGACACTCAATCATTCTAAACTCTTTTCGTATCGCAGCTTGCTCGAGGTGTAACACATGGTCTGGTGGTTTCGATGAGCCCGTATCCTAGAATTTTATGCCCATAAGAAACTGTGAGTGAGACGAGGACAAAAAGTAGGACTTTCTTTGATTTAACTGTGATTGTAAATGAATGTGTGATGTTTCGAGAATGTTGTTGAAACGTGCTTTTACTTCATGGTACGTGGAATCCAATGGTATGATAAAATCTGAGAGAATTTGTTGTTTACTCGCACGAATTTGCATTTGAAATCCTGTCTCTTTCTTGCGGAAAAACTCACGTGAGAATGAGTGAGATGAAGCATTTGTTTGGATCCAATTTTTTTTCGTGACGTCGCACTAAACAGGGGGCTGATCATTTACTTCATCGATGAACCGATTGTTAAGACCGTCTATGAGTGATATTTTTGGTCGAAAATAGTAAAACTTGGCTGTTGCTATGGTAACCATCACTAAAGTGCCCGTTATTTAAAGTCATTCAGTGAGTAGCCTTTATAAAACCGGTACTTTAACGATGGTTACCATAGCAACAGTAGCGTCATTTGCGCATTTGCGGGTGGCAGTTTGCCAACCCCCCCCCCCCCCAGGGTCGGCCAAAAGTGAAAAAGTGATGACCTTTTTTTGGGGGGATAAGAAAAAAGTTTCGAACTAAAATTTTGTGGTCATTAACGAGTTTCGTTGGAATTTAGAGCCGTAAATATAGGATATGCAGGGCTGTGTAGAGTGTCTAAAATAATATTTATGAGAGGAAAGAAGAAGAAGAAGAAGAAGAAAAAAAAATCATCACATTTTTGCCCCCCCCCCCCCAGCCTAACCCGAAATGACGCCCCTGCATGGCGACAGCCAAGTTTTACTATTTTTGACCGATAGAATCACTCATAGACAGCTTTATCGATCGGTTTATCGATGATGTAAATTATCGGGCCCCATGGTTTATTAGAATGAGTGACGACACCCATGCTGCGTCAGATCGTCAGCTCGGATCTGCTTCCTCGTGAACATTTGCAACCCTGTGTATATGACTCCCTCGTTCTTTCCACGAGTTCACGCTTGAATTCATGACAACTCCCGTGACGTCACGCTTGTATTTAGAGTGAGAGAAGGCGCACCTTTTATTCGTATCTCAAAACTTATGAAGCATAATACTTTATTTTTCATCGTCCTCTTTTCCCTTCTTCGTTTTTCACCGTGAAATAGTACGACGGTAATCGGTTATTCAATACTTCGTCATACCTGTTTATTACTCGAATGCACCGATGTCCTCCGGTGGAATATTCATCTTTTGATCGAACGAAAATGTTTGATCGTGACCGCGCGATTGGCGAGGTTTTAGTTTTCGTCAGATATTACGCAGTGTATTTTTCGACGTTCGATTTGATTTTAGACCGTGTGTTCTTCCTCAATGGGTCTGTTGCGTACTTTGGCCACAGCAATATGACACATTCATTCAGGGGTGCAAAATGTGCCCGATCTACCGATCCGCGGATTGCGTGAAAGTGAGGAAATTTATGGGAAAGTGAGGAAATTTGTCCTTTTTTTTTTTTTTTTTTTTTTTTTTTTTTTTTTTAATAAGGATTTCCAAGGAAAATAGTATAAATAATGGGAAAATATCGGTCACTTTGCAAACATATGGTGTTGAAATGTTGAAATAACCAAAAAAAATCATCATTTTCAAAGTGTGAGGAAATTTTTTAAAATCCTGTGAGGAAGTAAGTCATGGATCGCGTGAAACTTCCAAAGTTTTGGAACATTTTGCACCCCTGTTCATTCTAACGTAAAATTCGACGATCATAACGATGCGGACTTAAAAATCTTTAAAACAACCCGCGCTACCCTCGACAACATTATGGGGCGGGCTGTTTATATTGTAAACGCACTATCATCTGAGATTGTCAAAAAGTGGCCAAAAACCAGAAAGTTAATTTCTGATCAATTCATAATTTATAAACTTTCAAGATCAATTTTAATTACAAAAAAACACTTGTAACAAGTAAATTAAACTTAGAAATGTCACTAGAAAGTTTTAAATTAAGTCTACAATGTCGAAAATGATGATTTTTTATTACTTTCTTTCGATCTCAGACCGTAGTGCGACGTACAAATACATAGACGGAACCATCGCAGTCATGTAAACACCAACAGAACTTGCAAACATTTGAATGTTATATTTAGATGTATACAATTCTTGTATTATTGTGTGATCTTTGAAAAACCAGAAAAGACCAGGCAGCAAATGTAGCCAATATTTTATGTATTTAGAAGGAAATTCCATCATTTAGGAGTTACGATGTCGTTTACATACAGCCGGCGATTCTGTCTAGATAGTATAGTATGCCCGCCGTGCAAATAGTGACTTGTGTAGGGCGGGCTGTTTGAAATTTAATTGATTCACCGAGTTAACGAGTGGAAAGAAACAGCATTATTAGCTATACTTATTTGTCTAATTAGTCTTGGCCTTGCTGTTTGAGCGGCGACTCAACTTTTTTAGGTTATTTTGTGTCTTTTAGTGTGTTTTTTTGCGGTTGAAAATGGAAATGTGAGTTTCCCAGACGTCCCACCGTTTCTTTTATTTGTATTTTAGCTTCATTCCCGAAAATGTTAATGAGTGGTTTTTCGAACGTGTTTTATGTGCGCATCGTTATTTTCGCCGAATTTTACGTAAGAATCTAAGCTCTATGTTGTAGTAGCAAAAGTACGCAACAGACCCGCATTATGGTGGGGAAAATAACTTTTGACGAAGAAAGAATGCAACGACTTCCAAGCACTCTTCCAAGCACAACTTTCAACATTCTTACTGAACGTTTAGACTTAAAAGCGACGATCCATGCGGTCGAAAGGTTACAACTCACTTGCATGGGCGGAGCCAGCAATTTGACAACTGTGGATTCTTCCCATTTGAATGTATGAGAAACAATCGATTCTTGAGGTCGCCACGGACCAATTTTTAATCGATTGTTTCTCATACATTCAAATGGGAAGAATCCACAGTTGCCAAATTGCTGGCTCCAACCATGCTCATTTTCAATCTATCGCCATAAGGACACCGAAATAAATAATTCCAAAATTGTAATACTATCACCAGAAGCATATCGATACAATAAAGTGGCGAGGCGTGAAATTTGGCAACAATGTATTTTCTCCATTTAAATTTACCAAAAACGTCGATAAACTTCCAGTCATCGGCGATGACCAGGCTTTTCGACCTTTCCAATTTGTTTAAATGGGAAGAAGGAATGTTGCCAAATCGCACGCTTTGCCGCTGATACAATAACTATTATGTGAACCGCGGAGAGTCTAGTGCATTTACCAGAGAAAAATTGCTGTCATTATCAGATTATGCGTGGTAACAGTATTAGAATTTCCTCTAAATTTTCAAAAAGTGTAGTAAAAACACAAAAATTCTAGTAACAGTATCATCCTTTACCTCGGTCACATTATTGTTGTGCTTCTGGTACTCTTTTTTTTCAGAGCAGTTCGAAGCTATTTTCACAATCAACAAACACAAATTTTGAAATTTTAATCACTGTCAGAAGCTTTAATTAATTCGAAGTTTCGTTGATTAATTTAAATTTTGATTTGAGTTGTAACCTCCCGCCTGTAGGATCGTCACGGTCGACGCTCGCCATTTCTCCCCTACACTCTACAGAGTTCCGAAAGCGTGTGGATACGTAAACTGAGAAGTCAAGATCTAACGGCTCATTTATGAGAATATTAATTCAAAGCTATCACCCCCCTAAAAATCGGAAGCTTATTTCTTGCCTCAGTTGAGGCCTATTTCTTGCTTCAGTTCAGCCAATCAGATTTGGATGTAGCGGTTTTGTGGCGTCCTATTTAAGCAGTCAACGATCGTTTCAAAAAAAAAAAAAAAAAAAAAAACACTCCCCTAGAAACGAGAGAAGAATTTTTAAAATAGAATAAACAAAAATATTAAGAGGAAGTCGCCGCACGAACTTCCGGTAAAACTACGCATGTTGACCGTGGAGGAAACGTAACACCGCACCATCACGTCACCGCATGTCAAAGGTAAGCGGTATATAAGCGCCTCCAGATCAGGAATAACCCGTTGAATGCTAAACCAGAAACCAAAAGGAGCAATGCGCTGAAGCACCAAACATCGGTGTTGTCAGACCTGAGGTTTAAATCCGTAAACATTTTGCTTTTGATTCAAGTATGAACCGTACTTACAGAGGCGGAGAAATGGAGGCTGTGGCAATTGGTAACAAATAGGCAACATCGTATTTAGCTCATTTAAACCCCTAAAAAAGGTCGAACTATTGAGGGTGCACGCAGCTCACTTCCTTGAATCGATATTTTACATGGGTTTAAACAGACAGAATCCAGAGTTGCAAGATTTCATGCAACGCCGTTTCATGAAGGTCAGGGCTGTCGTTTTGCGTTTATACACAATACACACACATCTTCTTGTTTGACTCCACGTAAAACTTTTAAGCCCGCCAAATGGTAATATTGCTTAAGGCTCCAGAGTCTTTGTTTATGCCAGTTTGCCACCACTGAGCGCGGCTTTTTAGCACTAGCGGATCCAAGTTATTGTCCTTCTCTCTCTTCTCCCATTAGAATGCATGTGTTTGCAAAGGATAGAAGAGGGGGCGAAAATCACGTGACTGCCCCTTATCTGTCCTTTTCTATCATACGCGTTATAATGGGAGAAGATAGAGAAGGATAGATTCCTAGCGGATCCAAGTTATTGTCCTTCTCTCTCTCTTCTCCCATTAGAATGCATGTGTTAGCAAAGGATAGAAGAGGGGGCGAAAATCACGTGACTGCCCCTAATCTGTCCTTTTCTATCATACACGTTCTCATGGGAGAAGAGAGAGAAGGATAGATTCCTGAATCCGCCAGTGCTTTTCAGCAAAGAGCACACCTGACGTCCTCTAAGCTCATCTTGTAACGGGGTGAAAATGGATTTTCCCATCTCCCGCCAAATTTTGAACTTTCTGGGCAACCAACAACAGCCAATGGCGACTCTTGGGACTCCCCCCAGACGTCCAACCATTGACAGCCAATGAGAGACAGGCATCGAGCCCAGCTCGGCGTCTGTCTCCCACAATGCATCATTCTTAAATTTCTTAGGAACGCACGAGGATGTAAGTTTTTGTTCGCGTTTTTCTTTTCTTTCTTTAAAACCTTTTATTGCTTTGGGAGGAGAGAAAATAACGTAAGTTGTCTTTTGAAAACGTGCCGATCCTTCGGGATCGGTACAATCTTTATCTTATGTTATTTTCTCTCCTCCCGAACCTACTATTCGGTCGGTGCGTCCCTCACCTCATCTTTCTTCTCAATCTCAAACCACGTGTCGTCTACCTTTTTTAACTTATCTTTTTCTTGCGAAATCACCGCTTCGCAGAATGGCGCCCTCCTAAAGTGCATGATTTGATGTTTTCATCAATTCAATAAAACGAATCCTCCCCTCGATAATCCCGTGTTGTGCTACGTTCGCGGTTTCATTATTTCTAACCTTAACACGTGCTCCTCGCCGGTTCGCGATGTACGTATGTATACGGCTATACTATAAATCATCACGGCCGGGCCGGAATGTTGTGCTATCGTTACAAATATCTGTGCATTTTATTAATAGTTCTTTTTTCAATCCGGTCCATGACGGCCGATCCAACTTGTGCGGGTTGATCCTTCCTTAAAATTTCACTTCTCTCGTTTTCACGGACAATTTTTTTATCTTTGTTTCACCTTGCTGAAGTTTGTTCAGCTCTTGATATCAATGTTTATTATGACGATTTCGGCTTAACTTTTAACAATAATCATCGATCTTCAAAATTTCTCAATATGTAACCTTATTCTTCCAAATTCAACAACTCATCATGAGAGGCGCTGATGGTCCTCACCACCGTTCATCTCAAGGAATCTTCTCGACCATACTGGAACGAGCTGCCAAGGACTGGAGGATCTAGTTTTCAATCTCGTCTAATCTGGACCTTCGTTCTCTCTTTTTCAGCGCTGGCCAAGGATTACTGGATCGAAGTATTAAGTATATGTTGTTAAATCTTTTTCCTTTTATATTTAATTCTTAAGCGAACTGTTCTGTCGCTAGTTCAAATTCTCTCTTATCAGTGCTTCCATATTCAGTTTGATAAAAATGAATAATAATAACCAGTTTAACGAGCAGCATCAAGAAGATGCGTTTGATTGGTCGGGCATATCAGCCCCTCCTCTGAATTCATGGAGTGTCAATCCTTTGCTGGATTCTATTCGGAGTCCATTTGTCGCTAACCCTCAATTAGCTCCGGGATACCGAGCCAGCCTGACGCCTAATGGTGGAAGTAACGTTCAGGCAAACTCCTCACCAATTAATCAGGCTCAAGGGAATCAAAGTAGGCAAAATTCGCCTGCTCTTTCAGCAAATTTTCCACCGATTCCTCCTCAATGGAGGAACCGGCAATCGGAAAATAATCAAGCAAATGCTTCAATAAATGATAGTCAAATTAATGTGCATCAAGCAAATCAACTTGAAAACCAACTCCAATCTCCTCGCCCCTCTTCAGCTCATCCTGTAGGGACATGTTACCAGCCCCCGCCGGAGGGGCAAGCTGTGCAAACTGATAGAAATTTGTTATTTGATGTATTGGAAGAGATAAAAAAGGTCAACGCCCGAGTCGACGCACTCTGTGTCAACCCCTCTTCGCTTAGTTTACCACCTCAACAGCCTCATTTGGTCCGGAAGAATCCGTTTGACCAGCGTGCTTTGACCAGGGCAAACTCAGCGGCCTCTCTAAATATGCATCACAATCAAAGTCATGCGAGTAGTGTAAGGTTTGCGGAGCTTCCCGTCTTCGACGGGGACTGGGAGCATGTCCATCCGAAGGACTTTGTTGCGGAGCTTAGTTTTTATTTCTCATTTCACAACACACCTGAGTCAGTAAGACTACATGATGTTGGTCGTCTCCTCACAGGTGTTGCCTCTCATTGGTATAGGGTGCTCAAGCACAAATTTCTGTCATTTGATCATTTTGTCGGTGAGTTCCTCGCTTGCTTCTGGGGCACTGCTCAGCAGACCTCAATCAGGACAGCGCTGTACACTGGCCGATGTCCTCCGGGCACAAATGAATTAGTCACATACTTTTTGCGCCAGGTAAATAATGCCCAGTATTTAGATGAACCTCTCTCTGAGGCAGCTACGGTCTCGACCATTTTAGCCCATTTTCCGTTAGATGTCAGACAGGCGTTCACTCATGCAGACACCTTCACCATATGCTCTGCCATGGCTATTTTACAAAGAGTTGAGAACAATCGCAAGCTTCCAAAATATGGAATCCAACAAGCGTATAGTATGCCACCTCCTATGCTTAAAAATGAGAGCTATAAACAGGAAAACTATAAAAACAAACAGCAGAACTCTTCTGCTCGTGTCAATGTTGCAGCGATCGAGGGGCCTACCGATGAAATGACAACAATGATGCCAAATCCGAATCAAAATTCTTTAAACTGTTAGAGTGCTGGTCAGGAAACAAGCCTCGGCCAGCACAAAGTTGCCATCCTCTAAAATTGAAAAGCAGAGGCACTCCAGAAGTTTATTTTGGATGCCCAGAGGGAATGAAGCTAACCATGTTTCATCTCAAAGTTTTTTCACTGCCCAAAACTTCTCCACCGTTGAACGTACTATTGATAGTTCCACCGGAATTTATTTCATCAGGTAAAAAACACTACATTCAGAGTAGAGACGTACTTTATGAATTCAATCCCGTTAAACATCTAGAGTTAAAACATATCAGTGAGCTGCAATCGTATATCTCATGGATGAATCTGGGAGAGTTTCATTCCATCTGGGCAATCTTTAACCCTACTGCTCTTTTTGACTTCAAGCATATGCTGGCTTATGCAACCTCTTTGTCAGAAGAGGACTTCAAATCAAGCTTTGTTGATATATCATTGACATTCACGCCAATTAATCTACTAATTTCACTGTCTAAAAATATTCCGATTCTGCTTTGTGAATTTAGGCACCAAAACAGTGAAGGTGACTTTCGGCAGGTATTGTTACGCATTCTTAATCAGGAATTTTCTCTGTTGGCTGACAAATGTAAGAATCTAAGTCTTATCAATGTAAACTCCTTAATAAAAGCTGAACATACTGTGGATAAAGATAACCTCAACCTCTCTGGTAAGAAGCTTCTATTAAATTGTTTCCTTGAATCAAATAAGTCGCTCCCACAGTTAACGCCAGCTGTTAATACATGCTCAGTAGAATGTAACACGGCTTTCGTTAATGATGATAACCTTTTGTTGGCAGAGGAAGATAAACCTCTCAGCAACGCACGCTGCAAATCACCCTATGTAACATGTAAAATTGCGGGTCAGACGGTTGATGCGCTGATAGACACAGGCGCCGAAGCTACGCTAATGTCCCAGGAGTTTTATGATTATTTAAGAGCAAACTCAAATGTTGACTTTCCTACGCTACCAACTCCAAGCCTGTATCTAAAGGGCGTAACTGGCGTAAAATCCTGCCGGGTGCAATACCAAGTATTTGCAGACATCTTCTTTTCTGACACCTGTTTCCAAAAATCTGTCTTAGTTGTGCCAAACATTTCAGCCCAGTTTATCATAGGTATAGATTTTCTTACCCAATTTAAGGCAGTAATTGACTGCAATGAGAAATCCTTGAAATTTTTTAACGGACAACTTAGCGTACCATGGCTATCGCTGGATCCTATCGTCACTCAGCGCATCACCTGTCTGACACCAATAACTTATATTTTTGCGGACAGCCACGGCAGAAACTTGGAGTCCCTCTTAAAGCATAAACTGTTCTCTGATAATGTAGTAGTCTCTTTTAAACCTGGAGCTCCCTTTAATGATGTGATTAAAGAAATTGAGGCAAAGGCTGACACTTTTAGAGATATAGATAATATAGTTATAATTGGGGGGACAAACAACCTTAGGAATAAGTATGATCTGAATGAGATCAAATCTCAATTCAACCTCGAAGCCCTAGATAGCATAAAATCTCATGTTATCTTATTTGAAATCTTCCCGAGACATGATATAGGCGAATTTCGGGACCTAACCACAAATCTTAACCTTATGTTTCTGAACCATTTTAAAAAACGTCCCAACGTTTCTGTGATAAAATCCCAAGACTTATTTGTTCGAAAGGACTTCACCCTCCATGGGTTACACCTCAACCACCGAGGAAAAATTAAACTTGTAGATAAAATAGTGAAAGAAATTAACCAATTTAATGACCTTAAAGATCAATTTTCCTTTTGTCAAGGAACCGAAATTCGTCTTTCAGAAAATTCTCAATTAAATTTCTGCGAAACTCTGGAGGACGATCCTGAAATCCAAGACGAATGTGAAAAACCGATGATTTTACCAGGTAGCCTCTCAGAAGAGGATATTAGCGTCAAGCTTCAATCTCTTAGTTTAACCCCAGAGGAAAAACAACAACTATGTGATCTCCTTTACAATAACAAGGATATATTCTCCGATCTCCCTGGGTGTTGTAACAAATTCACTGCATCATTCCGACTTTCTGACAATGAGCCTTATATAAAACGGTCATATCCTGTGCCAGCTTCTCGTAGAGAAATGGTTAAAGAGGAGATTCGTAGACTCTTGGACCTCGGCATTATAGAAAAGAGCTACAGTCCCTATTCGAATCCATTGGTAGCAGTGGTCAAGAAAGACGAAACGTGTCGCTTATGTTTGGACGCACGCACATTAAACAGCAAACTGATCTCTGATGCCGAGGCCCCGGAGCCAATGGAATCTCTGCTTTACAAATTTCCAAAGCCAAACTACATTAGTACCCTAGATTGTACAGCTAGCTTTCTCCAAATACCATTAGCAGATGATGGTTCAAGAGACTTAACAAGTTTTTGCTTTGAGGGAGTAAACTACCAGTTTACGAGACTCCCATACGGCACAAAAGTGAGCATGCAGATGTTTATCAAGGCCACAAACAAAACATTTGGTCCAGAGGTAGAAAGCTTTTTCACAAAATATGTCGATGATTTCAGGGTCGTCTCCCAGAATTTCACAGATCACTTGAAACACCTTGAGATCATTTTTTCAAAAGTCAGAGATGCAGGACTCACATTAAAGTTTTCTAAATGTAATTTTTTGTCGGACCAAGTAGACTTCTTAGGATTCCTACTAACTAAGGATGGGATCAAAATGAACCCTGACCGGTCCTTAGCTGTAAGCGACTTCCCTACACCGAGATCCTCAAACGACCTTCAGTCATTTCTTGGTTTTGTTAACTTTTATTCAAAATTCTCTGCAAAACATGCAAACCTCATAGAACCTCTTCTAGGTCTCACCAAAAAAGGTGCGAAATGGCATTGGGGTCCCCGGGAGCAGGAAGCGTTTGAGCGAGTTAAGAGCAACTTTATCGACACGGTCATGTTAGCATACCCAGACTTCAATAAACCATTCTTCATCAACACCGATGCATCATTTGTGGCGGTCGGGGGGGAACTCTTCCAGTATGATGTCGAAGACCATAGGCGACCAATCATTTACTGCAGTCGAGTTTTAAAACAATCCGAACGCAACTATACCATCACAGAACTTGAACTTCTAGCAATTGTAGTCTGTTGCGCTAAGTTTAGGCCATTCATATTGGGTTACCCCACGACCGTCATGACTGATCACCGAGCTTTGACGTTCCTCAGTACATGCTTCCTGAACTCGGGGAGACTCACCCGCTGGGCGCTCCAACTACAGCCATATGATCTCAAGGTTGAGTACATAAAGGGATCCGAAAACTTAGCAGCGGATACTCTTTCAAGGTACCCCCCCGAACTTCACCAAGTGCCTCCAAACACCTTGGAAATTAATGTTCGAACATTTAAAAATGTAATTAATAATTCTTTACTCAAAAGCCTTAAGAATCTGCCAAGTAGTCAACTTGCGGATCCTAGACTTGGGAGAATTATTCGTAGTATCAAAAGTGCTACCCATTTCAGAGGTGAGACCCTCTATTGCTTACACCAAGATCTCCTCTTCCAAAATAATAAACTTAAAGGAACTTTTCGGCTATGTATTCCTCAAAATTTAGAATTTTCCATAATAGAACAAGCCCATAAGGCGATAGGCCACTTTGGTGCTAGAAAAACCTATAATTATCTAAAAACCTCAGCAATTTTCCCAAAAATGGAGAAGAAGATCCGAAAATTTGTCTCCGCGTGCGACGACTGTCAAAAGTGCAAAGTCCCCAATAGAGTGTCTCACCTCCCACTGCAACCAGTCCTGACCAGTGAACTATTAGGCCTTTTAAGTGTCGACCTATTTGGGCCATTACCCAAATCAAAGGGAAATTTTAGCTGGATTTTTGTTCTTCTTGACGTATTTTCTAAATATGTGAAGCTGTATCCTCTCCGCAGGGCTACAGGAGTGATGGTCACACGGAAGCTGATCGAAAACTATGTCCCAGATATAGGTAAACCTAAATTTGTCTTGTCGGACCATGGTCCAGCTTTTATATCTAAAGTTTGGCACTCCAAACTTAAGGAGAACAACATCATTCCAACTCACACTTCCGTGTACCATCCCTCCTCTAACCCTGTGGAGAGATATATGCGCACACTAGGAAATTTAGTGAGAATTTACTGTAGAGATAAACACAGTGATTGGATATCTCATCTGGACTTCTTTGAGAATTGTATTAATAACACGCTTAACGATTCCACAGGGATGACCCCAGTTGAAATTATGAAAAATGTAGAACCCCAAACCTTTTTGAATTCTCTCATTAAATTCCCTGAAAATGTCAACCCCCCAAATCTTCACCTTAAATTTGAACTTCTTGAAAAGAAATTACTGTCAAAAGCCCAGCAAAGAAAAATTAAACATGATTCCAAATATGAAATGTCTCAGTTCAAGGTGGGGGATAGGGTATTGGTCAGGGCTCACCACCTCTCAAACGCTTCATTGGGTGAAGCCAAAAAGTTCTTCGCTCTGTTTGAGGGGCCTTATTCAATTTCCCGTGTACTAAAAGAAAACGCTTTTGAAATCATTAATACGGACACAGGGGAAAAGTTGGGGGTACATAATGGTGCTCATTTGAAATTATATGTTACTCTTAAGTAAACAACTTTTTTTTTGTATTTACATGTTTTGTGAAATGCTGACCCACCCTCTCTTCGGAGGAGGGGGGTCAACTGATAATCTGTCCTCTCTTCGGAGGAGGGGGGTCAACTGATAATCTGTCCTCTCTTCGGAGGAGGGGGGGTCAACTGATAATCTGTCCTCTCTTCGGAGGAGGGGGGGGTCAATAGGTTAAGTATCAAACTCCATCCTTTACTTTTTTTTCTCTTTTAACTTTACTTTGTTTTCTTTCAGCCGCGTAACGTGGCACACATTGTATTATCAACCCTTATTAACCTAAAAAAGAATGTTCATGTCAAGAACATCCTATCGCTCCTCAGACTTTGACTAGAAATTTCTTTTGCTTTTCCAAGATCCAATCAACGCCTAGTAGTCCATAAGAGCCTAACTACTGTAATTAAGCAAAATCCTTGTGGGACTGAGGCGTGTGTGCCAAAACCATGAGAAGTATCCCGTTTCTTTTTTTAGTCTTTCCGTGCCCAAAGTTGAAGGAGTTACTTTGGCACCTGTATTCTCCCCATCCCTAAAACTTGAAACACTGATAGGACTGATGCGTGTGTGCGGAAACTATCAGGTGTTTCCATTCCACGTGCTCTGGTCGACTCGTGGAAGAACCTGTGAGGTCCGAGCAGGCTGGGCCACTCACAGTTTTTATGTCACCTCTGGGTCAATGCCAACTTTTTATGTCACCCTTAGGTCAATGTAAATTTCCTAGGTAATTTTCAAATTTTGTCTTACCGACTTGTAAAACTGTTCTAACTCTAGACCAACCCTTTTTTTTTTAACCCCAATTTTTTTATCGACTGCTTGGTAGAAACAAACTACACTCTTGAGGTGTAAGCCCCTCTTGAGAAGCTCCCCAATTCCCCATAAAGGGTCATCCACAATACTCTGTATTGGGCTTAAATATCAAAGTCTGAGTAATTAAAAAATTGTATCAAAATTGTCTTTAATTTCTTATTAATTGTCGACTCATCCTTTTAGTAATTACTTCCCCCCACCGATCGAGATTTATAGTAGGTCTAACTCTCAGTCAATTTTGTTTTGTCTCTTTATGTTATTTTATTTCTGTTCATCTTGTAACTTGGTGATAAATACCACTCGTTTTATACATATGTTTGTTAAAACCTTTTTTATCCTTTAGAAAATATCTAAAGGGTGTTTATTTGTAAATAACTTTGTACCACTCGTTGTATACATATGTTTGTTAAAACCTTTTTTATCCTTTAGAAAATATCTAAAGGGTGTTTATTTGTAAATAACTTTGTTCTATGCTTTTTTAGTCAATGACTTTAACTTTTAGTCAATAAAATAAGGAGGTGAGGGACATAAATCGACCGGAACCAACAGTAACATTTACCAAAATTGTAATACCACTTTGGTTGGACGGCTGGGCGGAGCCCCAGGAGTCCTATCAATTACCTTTTTCGTTCAAAATTTTCCTTCTCTATCTTTACGCTTTTCTCTTCGGAGGTCCAATCGCCCAGGTCACTCGGATTATCACCCTGACTACTCGTCGGGATGTTGCCCGAGTGCCCTGAGCGATTGGGGGGTATCTGTAACGGGGTGAAAATGGATTTTCCCATCTCCCGCCAAATTTTGAACTTTCTGGGCAACCAACAACAGCCAATGGCGACTCTTGGGACTCCCCCCAGACGTCCAACCATTGACAGCCAATGAGAGACAGGCATCGAGCCCAGCTCGGCGTCTGTCTCCCACAATGCATCATTCTTAAATTTCTTAGGAACGCACGAGGATGTAAGTTTTTGTTCGCGTTTTTCTTTTCTTTCTTTAAAACCTTTTATTGCTTTGGGAGGAGAGAAAATAACGTAAGTTGTCTTTTGAAAACGTGCCGATCCTTCGGGATCGGTACAATCTTTATCTTATGTTATTTTCTCTCCTCCCGAACCTACTATTCGGTCGGTGCGTCCCTCACCTCATCTTTCTTCTCAATCTCAAACCACGTGTCGTCTACCTTTTTTAACTTATCTTTTTCTTGCGAAATCACCGCTTCGCAATCTTTCTGAGACCACCTCTATTGAGTCCTATCGAAGATTTTATCAAGGTCCTTATGTTGAAACCATCCCCTTCAAACATTTAATTGGCGCTGTATTAATCGGGGGGTAGTTTGTAAGCGGATCCGGAAAAGGGCAATAAGGGAAGGAAACAGCTGATCGTTTACTCGATCATTCATTGAAATGGAGCATCTTGAGGCGTGGAGGCCGTAGCTGGGTTCCCCATTCATCGTCAACCCGCCGTGTTGCCAGATGTGACGTTAAAACCCGTGTATTTTACATTGATTCTAATGGGATATGTTCGACCTGAAGTCGTGCATCTTGCATTCTTTCTTTGCAAGGAGGAGTAAAAGAGGACCTCACCACTATCGCGCTTGGGGGTGCGGCTGGCGGCCGGCGGCACCTTAATAAGGTTGAGCACGTGGCGGTATTCCTAGGAACATCTGCAAGCACTAAAAGGCATATGCCTCTCGCGAGCTGTGAGTTCTGAGACGCGGTGACTCTCAAAGATTTTTTGATAAACCACGTCCCAAAAAGGCAAAACATGCCTCTGTGATACACATTGTTGTTAATTGTGTGAATGAATTGTCTAAGGGTCAAGCTGCCATACGCACTGCATACCGGGGGTGCACTGTAATCGATAATCCCTTTAATCGATATTTTACATGGGTTTATGTGGACATTATGCGAAGTTGCTAGATAACAGTATAACACTCACCGTCATGCACTGTATGCGGTACTCCTAACGGAAGTTTGGTACTCACAACCGTAATGTCGAAAACGTTGGTAATTGCAACCTACAATTTTGGCGTTCCATATGAGAACTGAAGTGCAGTCCGCATTTAAGCAAGTTTCGGGTCTTCTTTTTTGAAAAAAATCTTGAGGACCCGCGCGTGTTTTTTCATGTTTTATTTTTCAAAGGGACGTTTGGGTAGTTGTATGGAGTCGGACATGTTTTTTTGCAAAGAAAGTGGAGAGAGAAAAAAAAAAAAAAAAAAAAAAAAAAAAAAAAAAAAAAAAAAAAAAAAAAACTTAATGAGGTGTGAGCAAAGACATCTTTGGTGTGTACCCGGTCCTGAAAAGTCCCGGTTCCGGAGATTCACTCTTGCAAAGATGCATAAAATCGTGTCTGTTGCAGGAACATCATCTCATGCACCGAGTATTCTTTCATTATTTGCTGTCTAAAATAAACACCAGAATTCAGACCCTCACTACTGCCCCATTGCTGTATCATTATTTTCAATGTTGCAATGTATGTAGACTATAATCCCTTACTTAAAATAAAGCCAAGACGATTTCACGAAAAACGAAGAAAATGAGGGGGGAAATAAATAGTTAATTTATGTATAAGAAATATAAATGAAAAAAAAAAAAAAAAAAATCGACCTTTGATCCGGTTTGCTCGTAACTTTGTCTAAACGATATGGATATTATTCCAAAATCGCCCTTACTTAAAGTAAATCCAAGACGATTTCACTAAAAATGAAGAAAATGAGGGGGGGGGGGATAAATAGTTAATTTATATATAAAAAATATAAATGAAAAAAAAAAAAAAAATCGATCTTTGATCCGGTTTGCTTGTAACTTTGTCGAAACGATATGGATATTATTCCAAAAGCGCATAGTATGTATTAATACGACCTGAAAAAAGAGCATATGATGGGTCGAATTCCTTGTTTTTGCTCGTGCGTGCAAATCGGATTCTCAAGCTATTTAGTGCAATTTGCCGTGTTAACGCATTCATCACAATAATGCACAAGCTTCACGCAGGCGCAGCGTGTGAGCCACACCGTACACTATATCGTAACACTCGACCCTTTCTCTCATTCCCCATCATCACACGTCAGTTTCCCCCTCTCCCCCGGGCCTAATCTGGGGAGGCCCTCTTTATTCTCCCTTTGTCAGTGTTTATCGGAATCTGGACTTTCGAGTGTTTTTGAGTCGGCGGATCCAGTTTCGCTCTTTATCTCGGGCACCGCCCCCGCACGGTTTTATGCACAAGCGGTGGCATATGGTCTTATGCAGATGCTCACAGCACGCGCATACTTTGTCAATGAAAATATGCGTAGTTTTTTTTTCATTCTTATTACGGAACACATTGCGAGGCTCCTCCGAAAGGGTCTGTTCATCTGTTTGCGCGCATTCTCTGCTGCACAAATGATTTCATTTTTCGCGTAGAGGGCTCGCACAATCCTCGCATCGCTGTTGTAGTTGAAGAACTATAGGGCTCCTGCAAACTTTTGCGATAGGGGATTGAAGAGTTGATTCTTGCATAAAAACCTGTAAATATGACGATGAGTAGTGAGTAAACAAAAAAATCACAAAATCCATTTTCAAAAATTGAGCTTAATGGCGGAGAGATGCAGGTATCATGGGAGATTCCTATATCTAAATTGCGACGTATCTCTGTGTTTCCGTAGAGAAAGTGACAAATTAGACAGGAATCTCCCATGGTACCTGCGTTGAACCGCCATTACAATCTTGTCGTTAAAGCAGTTATGTGAGTTTATTACTAAATTTTAGACTCTCTTTGTTTCGTGATTTTCGCTGGTTTTTACACCATAATAGACTATTCATTTGCTCACAGCAAAAATTTTCAAGAGCCCCATCGGGAGTTTACTCAGCTGAAAATATTTCGGGCCACTTTGAAACTACTTTTGGCAGCGCGGCAAAATAAAATGTGATTTGGATGCAAAGTCTACGGAATTTATACTTTTTTTTTTTTGCCAGCCACCTTTTTAAGATCAAAAGAAGGCATTAAAGATCAATTCAGGGTTTTTTTTAAAAAAAAAAAAATTCCTTTGAATTTCCTCCGAACGTCCTAAGGACGTTAAACGCAGCGCAGCCCATATCCTTTTTATTTATTTTTTTTTTTTGCCGGGAGCCTTAATAATCGATTTTCGAAATAATAAATGATCGCCCTCTGCTGTATTAGTTGATTTTCACTTTGGGGGTTTGAATGAACACTGGAAAATCTGGGAATACCCCAGCAGAATAATACCCCTGGATATTACTTCTCATTTACCACTATAACCTCATACATATCGCGCAATGGGGCTATTGCACACTTTTGCTATAAGCGATTTAATAGTCGATTATGGCGTAAAAACCTCAAAAAATAACGATGGTGGCACTAAAAACTTCCAAAATCCACTCCTAAACTCAATAAACGCAGTTATTTGCACGAGCGTAATGGTGGCCGAAGGCACTAACAATGGGAGATTCCTATCTTAATTTCGTCACTCTTTCTATGCTGACAAGGATGATTCACAGAGTAATTAGTCATCAGAGTGATGATCCACATCCGATGAATGGTACCGCAACATCAAGTGACACCGGTGTCAAATGAAAGTAGTCTCTTATTGGTCACATCTTGATGGAGTTTCAGAATTGTTAGATGGGAATCTCCCATTGTTAGTGCCTTCGGCCACCATTACGCTCGCGCAAATAACTGCGTTTATTGAGTTTAGGAGTGGATTTTGGAAGTTTTTAGTGCCACCATCGTTATTGTTTGAGGTTTTTACGCCATAATCGACTATTAAATCGCTTATAGCAAAAGTGTGCAATAGCCCCATTTGGCAACCATGCCTTTTTCCCATTAAAACCTATGCAAAAATATCAATTGCACCTCCTGAAGATCGATTGTTTTACATAGGTTTAAACGGAGGGATTACGTCGTTGCTCCATTGCACGAGCCGCCACTGTACTGTACACAGCCCGGCATGCTTTTTCCTCCGTTTTATGTAACATAAGTCTGCAAGAAAACTTCATCCACCCTAAGGAAGGGAAGGGAGGGAGAGAGAGAGTTATTACCAGTCTCAATTATCAGGATTACCCCACAAAGTTAACGACTTTCGCAAGCTATTTTCTATGAAATGCACGCTTTCCATCTGGAGCGGCACAAGTAATGCCCGGTTAGTATATTTGCGCTATCTGTTTCATTGGAGCGTTCAGTTTAGGCGGCGGCGCTTTGTAACATTGATCGCGAACAAGGCTGGAGAACTACGAATTGCGCAAGGTCAAGAGAAATGAGAGAAGAAAAAAATAAATAGTTTGACGCGCCAATGTTCAAATTTCAGCGCCGACGCTACGATGTAAGTTCAAGGTTAATCCTTTGTTTGTCAATAAGATGTTAGATTTTCCGAGTCAAATATACGCGATTTTTTTTTTTTTTTTTTTTTTTTTTTTTTTTTGTGTGATTAGTTTTTATGTCTTGATTTAGAACCATTTGACAAGACTTGTCGAACAATATGTCAGTAATGTCTCTTTCAAATAGTGCATTTTCTCTTCCTGAAGTGTGACTAAAGCCTCGCTAAAGCTTTCTTAAGATGAACTTGTTTTGCGTGGAAAATTTTCATAACACCGATTTGAAAAACACAGATCGTATCGAAGCGTTATTCATTATCAAGATATAAATTTTTCGTCGAACGTTTTATTAAAGTGGTGAACGCAGTGGAATTGCTTCACGTGTCATCTGGCAGTTTGCGTTTAAATGCGTTAAAATGCGTTTAAATGCGTCTGACAAACTTCAAACCTAGTATGGTCGAATGTACGCCGTACGGGTCATAATGGGGAGGTCACTGAGGTCAGTCGAATCGCAACTTTCTACGCTAAGGAATGTGATTTCGCGCATTATAGAAAAATCTGCAATTAGATGGGACTCCCCCATTGTCTTACACTCATTCGACAGCCACGTTATAATTTCGTTAAACGCATTAACAGAGATTGTGAGTGGGTTTTGAGACTTTCCTCCAATGCTCTAGATGTAATTTTCACGCAATTTTCCTTAAGGAATCGACCCTCTATAACACTATAGCAAAAGTTCGCAATAAACCCATTTCTTTTGACTGCGTGGAGCGGTCAAAGAAAAACTCGTGGAAAAAAAGCTATTTCTTAGCAATGAGCTAATCTAATCTTTTGTAAGCATTTCTCGCTTGAGTGCCTTCGATTGATGTAACGAGAGCACTTGTTCGGGTCTGCACTTAAGTGGAAAATATTCAAGCATTGACATTCAAAAGTGAACTTACACTACGTGAGGAGTATACATACACATATCTCTGAAGAACAAGTCACGTAGACTGTAGTGCAAATGCGGTATAGTAAAATTGTATTCCGAGGTTCAGTATATAGGCCTAGGGCCTCCGTCCGCACACACTCAAACAGTTTGATCAACCAAATCAATCGGTGAGCTGAAATTCACCACAGACAACAGGTAGTCAACTTTTGCCCGTTGAAACCAAAAATATTCCGTACTGTCAACAAAAGCTCTTGTTTGACGGCTCGTCAAACAAATCCTTCTGACAACTTAACATCACTTCCATCATCAACAGTCATAAAACTCTGAAATTATCAAGTTGCCGTACCTGCCTGTTTGATCACACTAGTTGAACCGTTAAGCTTATATACGGAGTCTTAAATTAAAAAAAAAAACCCTGGTATATAGATATACAGAGAGATGTGAAGGTTTTGGCGAGGGAGACCAATGGTTTTTCGAGATCATTACGTGAAATGATCTGCATTGTTAGGGAAAGAGACAAGGTTTGCAACTACCGGGTGGAAGTTGATGAGTTGGGGGTTGCATACCATCATTTTTTTCCTGCCTCTGGAGTGAGTCCACTCTATGTTCTTTTTGGTCTGTGTTTGTCTCTTCCTCCTTGACCATTGCTTTTGTCAGTTGCTCCATCACCTTGTAGGCACTCACTGCGTGTTTTTGTTTTTCCTTTTTTTTATTGATTGAAAATGGACTCGTTCTAGTCCGAAACGTCTCCTCTTAAATTTTTAAGTTTCCTTAGCTCTGTGTCCCATTTTTCTTCCTATTTATACAGAGAAATAGAGAAGATAGGGAGTGGGCTTTAAGACTTGTTGATGCTTTCAATGTAATTTTTCAAGTCATTTTACACAGTATCCAACCCTCCGCACTTTTGTGCAGATAAATTTTGCTGCGCACCCGTTATCAATAACTTAAAGTTATATTTGCGTGAAGTTTCATTTGACTTATTTACTTATCTGCGGGGGTGCGGAAAAAGTTGGATGCGGCTCGAGACGGAAACGGAACTAGGTCGCTGTTCGACTCGGGTCGGGCGGAGGACTGGAGACCCGCGCAGAAGCTCGGCTGCGTTGCGTTGTTTGCGTCATTATATTTGCGCGAATTTTGCTAAGTTTTTCGCGTTCACCCAAAACGAATCTTGACTTGAAAGCAGTTGCGGCTTGGGAGCGATCGATTTTCTCTCCTATTTAACCCATGCAAGAGCATCGATTTCTGAGGGGGTTTAACCCTTCATATACTGCCAGGTTACGAAGACAAATCAAAAATGTTCGCTCGCTCAGATAGATTGGGTAGTTACAGTGTTTCAGTCGGCGAATTAAATAATGCCAGTTGCCGCCTTAAATTTTTGCATGGTATGCAACCCCCAGTGCTTATATCTATCGTGATAAGTATTGCGAGTTGCCTACCTAAACCAAAATCTAAGGAGTCAACTAACTTTAGTGAATTTCTTAACTGTACAGTGTACAGTCGGGGTCCAAAAGAATGTCAGACGTCTCCTTGAAGTAGGCCACCCGCAATGCTTATCTCAATGTATTTTTAAGCTTTGCAGGTGGCGTACCTCAATGAGTCGTCTGACATTGTTTTTGTCCCCCAACTGTACATACATATACATATTGCTGCACTGCGATGCTGATTTTGCATACTCAATTTATTAAAGGCGCTCGAGGACACATTATTAATATCTCCAATGTTTTGAAAATCTGGAGTCTACATTATTATCGAATAAACAACTGAAATTGTGTAAGGCAGATTTATTCACATGAGTGAATATATACTCGGGCGAGGTATGGAAAGGGTTAATTGAAGACTTTGCACGAGGGAAAAAGGCTTTTAAAACATCAGATCTCCTCATATGTGTTCTTTTATTTTATAATCAGCATATGAATGGATTGGAGCTTTTTAATAAAGAACACTTTTGTTTTTTTGTTTTTGTTTTTTTGTTTTGTTTTTTTGTTTTTTGTTTTTTGTTTGTTTTTTTTGTCTTATTTGATTCCGTTGACCTATTCAATATTGGATCAGGAACCATCAGTCGTATTTTTTGTTACTAATCTCCATTCTCCATTCCATGTGTACATGTATTTGTTGATTTTAAGGAAATAATACACCAGATGTTTTATATGTACTAGTGAAGACAAAAATACCTAGCCAGGGTATGCAATAAGCAATACACGCAGCATCTCATTCAACAAGTGTATACTAGGTGTGTTGCGTGTTGCATACTCTTGTCCCCGCTAGTACCCCACTTCTAGCAAATTCCTCTATTCCATAACCCACCCCTCGTAAGGATCGATCCTTTTCAATTGGTTTTTTATGAAGGATACATCTTTACGACCAGTGGCGGCGCGCGTACAATCGAATATCACCATTTTCATCCCATTTGAACCTTTGTAAAAGTTTGATTCCTTGGAGGATGTAATTATTGCACCTCAAGTAAGGATCGATTCTATTCCGTTAGTTTAAATGGAGGAGACATCGATCTATCGCATTTCACTGCTCAGAATATATCTAAGCTTCTTTCGTCCTGCGCTTCCATTTTCCCTCACTCTCCTCCTATACCGTTCCCCTTTTTCTCCCTTCTCCGTCGCACTGTGGTCTGAGGTTGAAAAAATTGGCTAAAAACAGTGACAACAAAGTCATCATAAATAATCATTAGATATTAACCTTTTAAGCATAGTTCAAAACTTTCTGGTAACATTTATAGGTTTTAATTAATTGTTAAAAGTGTTCTCAGTGATTAAAATTAGTCTCGAAAGTTTATAAATGATATTGATGAGAAGTGTACGTACTTCCTGATTTTTGCCCACTTTTTGACGACCTCAGATCAAAGTGCGTCGAAAAGTTGGTTGCTGGCATGGCATAGCTTCGTGTCTTAATCTTGTTTAAAAGTTCAGTCGTTTAATGAGAACGCTTACATGCGCGGCGACAGTCTTCTTGGAACCATGAAATGGTTTCTTCTTTTCCTCCATCGTTTCACGACTTCATTATTATGTGTACGTGCGTAACAGTCAAGACCTATGTTTAAACGCTCCTTCCGCCCTTATAAGTAAACAAAAATTCACGGAAACGATTTTTGAAGAAAAAAGAACGTTGGAGAAATGAAAAGAAGTGGGACCGAAAGAAATGTAATTTCAAAATGTAATCTGCAAGATTTGAGGGATGCAGAAAGTTCCCTTTGGTTTTTAAAGTTTCAAGCAATATCCGTTGACTCTTTGCCAAGTTTTCTAACTTTTGCATCAGTTTGTGATCATTTTTTGCTCAAAACAACTGTGCTCTTATTAACATTTTGTTTTGAAACTGAAAATTCCAGCTCATAATTATTATATGAACTCGCTTATATTATAAGCAAGTTCTATAAAGCCTCGTCCTTCAAAAAAAAAAAAAATCGAATTTTTTTGAAAAATCACGAGCGATCGAGCTGTTCCATGCAATTCACTAGAATCTAGATCTTTCGGAAAAATGCGAATCTTTAGACGATCAATTGGCTCCTTAAAAAGTAGCTTCTGAGCCCAACAATTATTTTCGGGACAGGTAGACCCTTCCTCTCGACCTCAAGTTGCAAGTCCCGCTTCTGATTGGTCGAGACTATCTGCACCTAATATTAAAGAACAAGTACCATCCGCGCCGGAATATTTGGTGCAGCCTAGTGAACATGTGGTGATTGATGCGTACCATCATACACCATGCAAGGTTTGCGGCCCGCAAACTTGTGACGCGACATCACGGAAAAAACAAAGTTACAACCGCAGCAGCTTTTTAAAAAGGCTTCGCAAAACAAAAGTTCTCGCTCTACCGGAGAAAGTTGCGTTTGTACCGAAGCACTATACCTCGGTAGAGCAACAGCCTTTCTTCTGTCTTTTGCTCTACCGAAGTAGAGCTTTGGTACAAATGCAACTTGCTCCGGTAGAGCTAGAACTTTTGCTTTGCGAAGCTATTTTAAAAAGCTATGCTGCGGTTGTACTTGTACCTAAACTTTGTTTTTTCCATGATTGATATTGTTTGAGAGTATCATGAATCACGCACTGATTCATTTACCGCAAATATACACACTGTTTTATGACGTCAAAATTCCCCTTAATTTTCGAATAGTTTAAAATGATGCATTGTTATACGCAGTGATCACCACATTCCTACTTAAGAGCTCCTTTAAGGACCCAATTCGATCGTCTGTCCAGGCCTTGTAGCCAATGAGAGCAAGTATCCAAGTTTTTGTCGTTGTTGTTCAGCACTTAACCATGGGGTTGGATGTTGTTAGAAGTTAGATTTTTTTTTTTTTTATTTATTTTTTTTTATTTTTGTTATGTGTCCCTCCAATTATTGGTTTTCATTGCACTATATGCAATTGGCTATAGTGCACGGAAGGTATGTAGATTGTAGATATGTACTCGTATACTGTCTATGGTTTTGAGTTCTGACTATAGGGTTCCTAGAAAAAGGGTTCCCTTTTCTGTAGAAACCCTATAGTTCTAATCAGGGCTGCCTATCGTTTCTCGTATTTTTCTTAACGCATTTTTATCCAATTTATCTAGTACTTTTTTTTTTTTTTTTTTTTTTTTTTTAAATTTCCCGCCTAATGTGGCAGCGGAGGCTTTAACAGACCCTCTTTCGGTTCACTCTCTCTCTTATACTCCAGTCTACAAAGAGAATAATTTGGTTGTTTTTATTTTTTTATTGCAGGTAGCATCAGGAGCAGGTTGACTGGTTGACAGAGGCACGACTCCAGACCGGAAACGAGCGTGAGTTTAACCGGAAGTGCTTGCCGCGGGGTGGCGATTACTGTCTTTTTTTCAAATCTGGTTCCGAAGCGACGCGAAGTGTCGCGACCGCGGCTTTGTGATCGGGTCGCGAGATTAATCCCTGTTTTCCGGGAGTGAATTTTATGTGATCGAATCGGACGCGCGCTGGTTTGTGCAGGGATCGCCAGGAATCGCCAGGAATCGCCTGGAATAATACGGGAATTGCATTGACGCCGCGGCCCGCGGTCATGCTCGTAGTTTTACCTTCGAATCCGAACCCATGAAGTTAAGTCTACTGCGTTCGACTTGTTGCATCGCCGCCCCTGCTTGTCATCGCCACATCTTTGGCACTGGCTAATCGACGCGTCAGCTACATCCAGGTAACCGTTTCTTCTAATTATAATCTCAAATAAACTTTACTTCAGTAGTAATTTCTAATTTTGGAATTATGGAACTTTTATTATAAATATGGACTTTAAAGGCATTTCTTTTAAATTAACCTAAATTTTTATTGATTCAACGATTCTTTTTGATGAAGTCGAGTTATATCAGAACGTTCTGTAAGATCAATAAGAATTCGTGTTCTCTTGAAGGATCTTTTTTCAAACGTGAGAATTATTGAGAATTCCAGTAATTCTAATTGCCCAAAAACTATCAGTAAACCTCAAGTAAACTCGTGGCGGCCAAGGCCCAAAAAATTCTCCAAACCTCTCCCTTTTACTACCTTCCTCTTTCCTACCTCAATCTCCTCTTTTTAAAAAACTTTTCTTTAAAAATCTGTTATTTTAACCCTACCTGAGAGATGCATGATTGTGCGTGAGGTCTCTCAGATTCAACTTACAAACTAGCTGATATCAAAGCGACCAAGTCCCCTCCCCCCCCTCTTCCCACCCTTTCTACTCCTGTGTTTTTCTAGCCCCCTACCCCTTCAGATTTCAGCCTGAGATTTAATCTCTGATCTTCATTATTCAGAAAAATTTAAACAGTCTGTTGGCTGCGCTCAACGCAAACCATTGCATAACTCATAAATTGCAGGCGCATGAAAGTGCAAAGGATTTAATGCCCAAAGGCGCTGATATCCGAAGAACCAAGTCAAATTTTTTTGTACCTACCGCACCTTTCTTCTGCTTCCTCTTCTACTTCATCCTCTTGCTATAGTTCCCCCCCAAAAAAAAAAAAATGAAAAAAAAAATAGAAAAAAACTTGGCGTTGACCTGCAAAAGCTGATATGCGGTGTTAGTACACTCTATGTTGGCAGGTAACGCCAAGTTTTTTTCTATTTTTTTTATCATTTTTTTTTTTTTTTTGGTGGGTGAACTATAGCAAGAGGATGAAGTAGAAGAGGAAGCAGAAGAAAGGTGCGGTAGGTACAAAAATTAGACTTGGTTCTTCGGATATCAGCGCCTTTGGGCATTAAATCCTTTGCACTTTCATGCGCCTGCAATTTATGAGTTATGCAATGGTTTGCGTTGAGCGCAGCCAACAGACTGTAATAATTATTCTGAATAATGAAGATCAGAGATTAAATCTCAGGCTGAAATCTAAAGGGGGTAGGGGGCTAGAAGAAACACAGGAGTAGAAAGGGTGGGAAGAGGGGAGGGGAGGGGACTTGGTCGCTTTGATATCAGCTAGTTTGTAAGTTGAATCTGAGAGACCTCACGCACAATCATGCATCTCTCAGGTAGGGTTAAAATAACAGATTTTGAAAGAAAAGTTTTTAAAGAGAGGAGATTGAGGTAGGAAAGAGGAAGGTAGAAAAAGGGGAGGGGTTTTGGAGAAGTTTTTGGACCTTGGCCGCCACGAGTTTACTTGAGGTTTACTGATAGTTTTGGTCAAAGATATCGGGCCCGGGTTTTGCGATTTATTCCTGTTTTAAAGGGGTTGAGGTTTAGGTGGGTCAGTCAAAAAGAGATATTTTGACAAAGATGTGTTTCTAAAGCAATGATTATAATAAATTTGATTCCATCATAAGGCACATCAATAGAGCAGAATGAAATAGGGAGCGCAATCCCTCCCCCCTCTTTTCATTTTATTTTTCTTATTACAAGCAATAGTAAAAAAAAAGCTAAGTTGCAATGATCTTCTTCTTTAAGCTTTACCTAACCCTTTAATTTGAATGTCACTGATGAAAAGCTAAGACAATTCTACACGAGGAAAAAATTCCCTTTAAGAATTTCAAAATACTAAACTGTTTCTGATACTTTACTAATAATAGTTTTGCACTATTAATATTATTAAAGCGACAATATTTGAAATCCAGCAGGTATAGAGCTTAAAGTTTAAATTGTTTTTTGGGACCCTGAAAAGATCAAGGATCAGTAATGCGTGATTTTAAAAAATTAAAAAAAATTTTAAATTACTTAGTACTCAGCGAGCTGAGAACACGGATGTCTTTACGCCAAGGAAAAGAGCTCGAGTCTATGTATTTAATCATTCTTTACTAGTGGTTATAATTAATTCGGAAGTCATTGGTGAGCTTAAACCAAAGATTTCAATACGGTCTTCCTCTTGGGTCTCCCAGTTTTAAAGACACACTCAAGTAAAATTGCAAAATAACGTTTGAGTTGTGACGGTATAGCTCATCAGGTTTTACAAGAACTGGTTTGTGCAACAAGAACAGTAAAAATCTGGCAACACTGTATTCCATCCATTCCAACTAATGTAAAGTACTGACTCGAGGGGGTGCACTGTGCATCCTCAAAAGTTTGACCCTTTACGAGGGTTTAAATGGATGTATTACGTTGTTGCCAAAGTGCACGCAACAGCTCTGGTTCCTAACATATACAGTATCTCCCATCAGAGTGCTTCCAAAATTCTAATCTTCTACAAAAAATTATCACAGGTCTTGACTAACACCATCACAAGAGCTCACATATTTTGAGAGAGGTGTTCTGGAAAGTAGCAATGTGGCAAGTAGCCTGCAAAATTGCTTCAACGGGCATTGTTTTGCAGCTAGTCAGCACATTGGTGGATCCAGCCGTAGCGAACGGGGGGGCTAACCTGAGATTTTCACCCCCCCGGGGACCTCCTTTTTTTTTTCCCTCATTGTTTTCCCCTTCCTTTTCCCTATTTTTTTGGGCCGAACGAAGGGGGAATGGCGACCGCCCCCTTCCCCCCCCATATCCGCTAATGCGTCGAAACAGGTTTTGACCCGTTGTCAACAAATAAGTTTGTCCCCGTGTTCTTCAGTATAGCGAGCAACGCTACTTGTCAGAACCCGGTTTTACTCAGATAATGTGAGCTCTTCTGTAAGAACTATATAGTATCCTTTATTTGACACTAAGAGAGTTAGAGAAGGGTTGGAGGTGGAAAAGAGACTTACTTGTTTAACACTTGATTGATTTGTAACAGTGAGCAAACTAGCACTTCTTGCAATCTCTTTGAAGGAATTGATGATCAATGTAGAAACAGCAATCTGCTAATAATAGGGATTCTAAGACTAGGAGCTCATTGGAGTTGCCTGATCTCAGAATATACATTGCTAACAGAAGCGACAGATAAAATCATATATAATCGTACGGACAGCATTTGTCAACACTTCTATAGGTTGTCCCAAGAAAGATTGGACTTGACAACTGTAGCTTTAAATGAAAACATCAGCTTCCATCCTCAGATAAAGCAACCTGATTGGTTAGGAGCCGTAAGAAACTGATGTTTTCATGAAAACCATAGAAGTGTCAAATCCAAACTTTTCTGGGACAAGCTATACAAGCGCACAAGCACAGCACAAGACAACAATAATACCAATTCTTTGAAAATACACTTTGGAAACTTCAGAGGCTTCCAAGAAAGTTACCCGGAGATGGCATGCTTACAAAGAGCGGATTTTTAACAAACATCACTGCACTTTCATTAAAGTATTGAACCACGATTGAACAATAATATTTTTAAATTATGAAACAGAACTGCGTGAATAACCTCAAATGTCAAATTGTGCTGTTGCCCTCTGATCTGCCAAGATTTGCCGAGAAAATAAGAACTAAGGAATAAACTAATCGATCGAAGAGTATTCAAAAAAAAGGAATTTTATATACAGACAATCCATATAAAATAATAATGTTGATTGAAAACCACTAATATATTAAAACGAACAACAACCACGCGTTCACACACTCAGTCAGTCACTTCACGAGTCGCGACGCGCACATTTGCTGCGCAGCTCGCAATTCTTCGCTCTCTTCCAATCTTTCATTCGTCCTCGCGACGATGCTCCTCCGTTCCACCATAGCGGTATGTGGAGAAATGGCGATTTTACGCTAATTTCAATCATTGATATCTCCCTTAATACAGTTCGAAATTCAATGAGACCTGGCCTAAAACCTTCAGAAAAGCATAACGAATCTTTCTATACCAGGTTATATGGGGGTTTCATCTACCGTTATTCCGCAATCTGAGCGCAAAAAACGAGCGGCCGAAACGCAAAAATTCTGAATTTACGCTAATTTCAATTAAAGCTATCTTCCTTGATATTGCTCAAAATTCAACGAGACCTGGCCTAAAACCTTCAGAAAAGCCTAACGAATCTTTCTATACCAGGTTATATGGGGTTTCATCTACCGTTATTCCGCAATCTGAGCGCAAAAAACGAGCGGCCGAAACGCAAAAATTCTGAATTTACGCTAATTTCAATTAAAGCTATCTTCCTTGATATTGCTCAAAATTCAACGAGACCTGGCCTAAAACCTTCAGAAAAGCCTAACGAATCTTTCTATACCAGGTTATATGGGGGTTTCATCTACCGTTATTCCGCTATCTGTGCGCAAAAACGAGGGTGCGAAACGCAAAAGTGAATCGGCAAGAGGCAAAAAAAACGCGAATAAATCGATGTTTTTTGGAAATATCTCCGTTGTTACTCATCCGATTGAAAATCTAATTAGTGAGCGGCACATGTACACCTCAAGACGAATCGAACAGTACCAGGTGTTATGGGGTTTTAATGAGCGGTTTTCTTGGAATCCTAGGCAACAGATCATATAACGCTTAAATCGACAAAAACGAACTGATCGGTGTATAATAAGTGTCCGCGGACGCCACCTTCTTGCTCGGGGGTTTTGGACTTGGCCTGGTGGCTACCGCCACTTATGATTCTTTACTAGTGGTTATAATTATTATTCGGAAGTCATTGGTGAGCTTAAACCAAAGATTTCAATACGGTCTTCCTCTTGGGTCTCCCAGTTTTAAAGACACACTCAAGTAAAATTGCAAAATAACGTTTTGAGTTGTGACGGTATAGCTCATCAGGTTTTACAAGAACTGGTTTGTGCAACAAGAACAGTAAAAATCTGGCAACACTGTATTCCATCCATTCCAACTAATGTAAAGTACTGACTCGAGGGAGTGCACTGTGCATCCTCAAAAGTTTGACCCTTTACGAGGGTTTAAATGGATGTATTACGTTGTTGCCAAAGTGCACGCAACAGCTCTGGTTCCTAACATATACAGTATCTCCCATCAGAGTGCTTCCAAAATTCTAATCTTCTACAAAAAATTATCACAGGTCTTGACTAACACCATCACAAGAGCTCACATATTATGAGAGAGGTGTTCTGGAAAGTAGCAATGTGGCAAGTAGCCTGCAAAATTGCTTCAACGGGCATTGTTTTGCAGCTAGTCAGCACATTGGTGGATCCAGCCGTAGCGAACGGGGGGCTAACCTGAGATTTTCACCCCCCGGAGACCTCCTTTTCCTTTTTTCCCTCATTGTTTTCCCCTTCCTTTTCCCCTATTTTTTTGGGCCGAACGAAGGGGGGAATGGCGACCGCCCCCTTTCCCCCCCCCTATATCCGCTAATGCGTCGAAACAGGTTTTGACCCGTTGTCAACAAATAAGTTTGTCCCCGTGTTCTTCAGTATAGCGAGCAACGCTACTTGTCAGAACCCGGTATATACTCAGATAATGTGAGCTCTTCTGTAAGAACTATATAGTATCCTTTATTTGACACTAAGAGAGTTAGAGAAGGGTTGGAGGTGGAAAAGAGACTTACTTGTTTAACACTTGATTGATTTGTAACAGTGAGCAAACTAGCACTTCTTGCAATCTCTTTGAAGGAATTGATGATCAATGTAGAAACAGCAATCTGCTAATAATAGGGATTCTAAGACTAGGAGCTCATTGGAGTTGCCTGATCTCAGAATATACATTGCTAACAGAAGCGACAGATAAAATCATATATAATCGTACGGACAGCATTTGTCAACACTTCTATAGGTTGTCCCAAGAATGATTGGACTTGACAACTGTAGCTTTAAATGAAAACATCAGCTTCCATCCTCAGATAAAGCAACCTGATTGGTTAGGAGCCGTAAGAAGCTGATGTTTTCATGAAAACCATAGAAGTGTCAAATCCAATCTTTTCTGGGACAAGCTATACAAGCGCACAAGCACAGCACAAGACAACAATAATACCAATTCTTTGAAAATACACTTTGGAAACTTCAGAGGCTTCCAAGAAAGTTACCCGGAGATGGCATGCTTACAAAGAGCGGATTTTTAACAAACATCACTGCACTTTCATTAAAGTATTGAACCACGATTGAACAATAATATTTTTAAATTATGAAACAGAACTGCGTGAATAACCTCAAATGTCAAATTGTGCTGTTGCCCTCTGATCTGCCAAGATTTGCCGAGAAAATAAGAACTAAGGAATAAACTAATCGATCGAAGAGTATTCAAAATAGAAGGAATTTTATATACAGACAATCCATATAATATAATAATGTTGATTGAAAACCACTAATATATTAAAACGAACAACAACCACGCGTTCACACACTCAGTCAGTCACTTCACGAGTCGCGACGCGCACATTTGCTGCGCAGCTCGCAATTCTTCGCTCTCTTCCAATCTTTCATTCGTCCTCGCGACGATGCTCCTCCGTTCCACCATAGCGGTATGTGGAGAAATGGCGATTTTACGCTAATTTCAATCATTGATATCTCCCTTAATACAGTTCGAAATTCAATGAGACCTGGCCTAAAACCTTCAGAAAAGCATAACGAATCTTTCTATACCAGGTTATATGGGGGTTTCATCTACCGTTATTCCGCAATCTGAGCGCAAAAAACGAGCGGCCGAAACGCAAAAATTCTGAATTTACGCTAATTTCAATTAAAGCTATCTTCCTTGATATTGCTCAAAATTCAACGAGACCTGGCCTAAAACCTTCAGAAAAGCCTAACGAATCTTTCTATACCAGGTTATATGGGGGTTTCATCTACCGTTATTCCGCAATCTGAGCGCAAAAAACGAGCGGCCGAAACGCAAAAATTCTGAATTTACGCTAATTTCAATTAAAGCTATCTTCCTTGATATTGCTCAAAATTCAACGAGACCTGGCCTAAAACCTTCAGAAAAGCCTAACGAATCTTTCTATACCAGGTTATATGGGGGTTTCATCTACCGTTATTCCGCTATCTGTGCGCAAAAACGAGGGTGCGAAACGCAAAAGTGAATCGGCAAGAGGCAAAAAAAACGCGAATAAATCGATGTTTTTTGGAAATATCTCCGTTGTTACTCATCCGATTGAAAATCTAATTAGTGAGCGGCACATGTACACCTCAAGACGAATCGAACGGTACCAGGTGTTATGGGGTTTTAATGAGCGGTTTTCTTGGAATCCTAGGCAACAGATCATATAACGCTTAAATCGACAAAAACGAACTGATCGGTGTATAATAAGTGTCCGCGGACGCCACCTTCTTGCTCGGGGGTTTTGGACTTGGCCTGGTGGCTACCGCCACTTATGATGGGGCAGTTGCAAGGGTCTGAAATGTTATGTTTTTTATGAAGAAAATGAAAATATTTGATGAGCTGAGAACAATGATGCCTTTATTTTATAATTCAGTCCCAATTTTCCGGAGATGAGATTTCGGCCCGAAATACATTGTTTTAAATGGGAATTCCGTGTAGTGACGTCACTACGCACACCATTTTTTGCATCTTTACACGTGTGTATCTCCAAAACCGGGACACTTAAGAAAAAACCAAAGGCACCATTGTTCTCAGCTCATCAAGTACTACCATTTTCTTCATAAGAAAACCAAAATTTCAGACCCTTGCAACTGCCCCATTGTAAGTGAATTTTCTTTTCAGTCCTACTTTAATAAAAAAAAGTGCATGTAAACAAAGTCGTTACTACAAAATGATGGAATTTTCTTATACATACATGAAATATTGGCTGCATTTGCTATCTTTATGGTCTTTTCTGGTTTATCAAAGATTACAAAATAATACAAGAAATGTATACTTCCAAACGAGACATTCAAATGTTTGTTAGGTATGTTGATGTTTACATGAATGCGGTTCTACCGTCTATGTAGTTGTATAATGTATTTGTCGGTGATAATAGTATCTAGTGTAGCGCGGGTTGTTTGAAATGGAAGTAATTTCTTGAGTTAATGAGTGGATTTTGAAAGTTTTTAATATGCGCATAGTTATTTTCGCCGAATTTTACGTTGGAATCAGTGTGTCATATCGCTGTAGCAAAATTACGCAACAGACCCATTCACAAATGCCCCCTTCTCCCCCTCGATACTTAATAACACTTTTTGAGAAGAGATTCTGAAACGTCAGCGCACAGCTCGTGCCCTATATTTCAGCTTTTCAAGTATTTTTCCCCCAGAATCGAGCCCCCCCCCCCCCCCCCCCCCGATCTTTCAACCGACAGGCTATACGTGACTGATGAGTGATGAGACATCTCACCTCACATTTTGACGAGTGTGATCGGAATTTGTTTTTCACCTGTCGGAATGTTTGCAAGATGCGTGCTGTGCTAGATATATATACAGGTGAGTCACTGCAAGTGTTACAATATCTATAGTTAGACGGCAAATAATGAGCTTTCGCGGCTTTTTGTCGGCTTGCACGGAGTAGGAAGTCCACGCGTGGTGACGAACAGTTTAATGAAGGAAACTTGGGGAGATGATTAGAGAACACGTGAAAATGCAGCTTAACATGACGAATATACTGTGTGCAATACTTTCTGAATGGGTCTGTCGCAAACTTTTGCAATAGCTGTAGGAATAAAGATCCATTACGTTGTAAAATCGCGTGAAAGACGCATTGAATGCATCGAAAAGTCTAAAAATTGACTCCCGTAAACTCAATAGATGCTCCTTTTAACAAAATTCAAAGATGGAGTTCGAATGACAGGGTCTCAATAAGGGAGACCCCTCTAATCGCTTACTGAAAAAAAAGAGATCAATAATTACCAGAAGCACAACGATTTGTGAATGAAGGTAAGATATGGTACTTTTACCAGAATTCCTAATGTTTTTACCATAGTTCTTGACTTTTTTATAGAAAATTCTAGTTTTGCGATCATATTGTAACCTTAGAATTTTCCGGTAAATGTATATTAGACTCTCCTTGGTTCGCATATCGGTGTGTTTCTGGTATTATTACTATAGAATTGTAAAATTGATTTTTTTAGTGCAGAAGTTTCTTTGTTGAAAAAAGTGATCCATCACAGAAACGAAGCTGCAATTTAGGTAGGGCTCCCCATTTGTTACTTTCTCATTTGACCGCCATTTTTGATTTTTTTTATTGAAGGTTTTTATTGTGTTTGTAAGTGGATTTTGAAATTTTTCGATTGTTGAAAGACCCTTTTCAGCATTTTAAGTAAACTTGTCGCATCAAGAATGCGCGTATAGTCAATTAATCGAGTAGTTGAGTTTTTCTGACGGAACGATGTGTATCATTGAGAACTGTCAATGAGTAGGTGCCTGATGTATAGGTGTTGTCAGATTTCAAGTAAAATCCAGCGATTTTTCATTTCGTCCAATGTAAATCGAGAGTTTTAGCTTGTCGATTTGACAACTACGCGCGAAGGATGCTCGACGCTCTGGCGACGGTAATGGTTATGGTCAGTGTTGCCAGATATAAGGAGGTATTTATATCGTATATTTCTCATCAGACTCAACGTAAAATATACGGTTTTTAACCTCAATCTGGCAACACAGGTGATGGCGCTTTCCCCGAATGCGAAAGTTCTTTGACTCGCTGAATGCAAATTGCCATCATTCCATCTGCCCGGTTTATTATTATTTTTTTTTTTTACTTTTCTTTTCCTCTCTTTTAATTTGAAAAAAAAAAAAAAAAAAAAAAAAAAAGGAAATAAGAACTTTCACAGGTTGGTCATGAAAAATATCGCAGCAGGCACGGGGCACGGGGCACGGGACAGTGATGGTAATGAGGAAATGCGGAACGCTGCAAATGTAATGAGCGCAGGGCAGGTCGAAATAGTGTGGTCCGGTCCCGCGATTCCGCGCGGATATAGAAACTAGAAAGTAAGTCCGATCCGGAGTTCGATACATCGCTTTATGTGTCGGTATTACTGCGATCTAGATCGTCTCTCGATCATTCTATTTTTATTTATTTTTTTTATTTTTTCTTCCCAACGGATTTTAAACTTAGGGCGTTTGCAGTGGCGATTCGTGCTTTTTGGCAACCATGTTTTTTGTTATTTGAACCTATGCAAAAGTATCGATCTTTCAGGGATTCAGTGAATCCCCCGCAGATCGATTATTGTACATAGGTTTCAATGGGGAGAATACATTGTTGCCAGATTGCACTCGCCGCCTCTGGATCCGACATTCGACACTCCACCTATAGCAGTGCACAGAAAAAACAGAAAAAAACACTTTGGTAGCGCTGACAAAACCTTTGGTAGAAAAATGACCCAGCAAAAGACTTTAGTTGAGCCAACCAAAGGTTCTTTACGCTTAACTAAAGAGATTTTGCTGGGTGAATAAAAAATTTGGTTGGCCCAACTAAAGTATTTTGCTGGGTCATTCTTCTACCAAAGGTTTTGTCAGCGCTACCAAAGTGTTTTTTCCGTTTTTTCTGTGTGGCGTCGCGTGCAATCTGGGAACGTTGTATATAGTCCATTAAAACCCATGAAAAATATCGAAACTTTGGGGTGCACAGTGCACTCCCTCGAATCGATATTTTACATGGGATCAAATGGACAAAATGCTGCGTTGCCGGATTGCACGCGACGCCACTGACCTATAGTGAAACAAGTTGCGGTGCAGCCTCGATCGCACACAGAAAAAACAGAGAAAAAACACTTTGGTAGCGCTGACAAAACCTTTGGTAGAAAAATGACCCAGCAAAAGACTTTAGTTGAGCCAACCAAAGGTGCTTTACGCTTAACTAAAGAGATTTTGTTGGGTGAATAAAAAATTTGGTTGGCCCAACTTAAGTCTTTTGCTGGGTCATTTTTCTACCGAAGGTTTTGTCAGCGCTACCAAAGTGTTTTTTCCGAGTTTTCTGTGCATGAACTCGAACCCGATAGGGTTAAGATTTGAACCGGACTCATCTGCTTTGAGATGTGCACTCCGCAGCTTTGCTACTCGATTGCCACCGCAATTTACCTACTTCCTCTTCTATTGCGAGACGACAAGTCAATTCTCGCTGCGACACACCCCTCTCTTCCCACTTTTTCGATAGTAAATCAATTAATACGGGTGTGTGTGCGATAGAATGGAATCATCTAGAGAATAATAATTGAAGATTAAACGCCTCTGACAACCGTCAGACCGCCGCGAAGGCAGTTTAATGTCCGCAACGCATGCATGGTGCATTGCATTGCATTGTCCCAGAAGCGGCTCGTGCAAGTTGGCAACAATATTTTTCTTCCATTTAATTCTATGTAAAACAATCGATTCGATAGTGAAGCAGCGCTTCACCAGCATTCGATTGTTTAACATTGAATCAGTCGGAGGAAAAATATTGTTGCCAAATTGCTCGGGATGCCACTGCATTGTCCGCATAGGAACGAGGGAGGCTCCTGAAATGGGATTTATGTGTGTCCTCCATGAATTATTCTTACCAAAAATTGAAAAAATGAGCATGCCTGCTAATTTCTATGGGAAAAGCTCGCCAAATGATACTGACGTAGGTATATAATTTTGATAGGCATAATTTGGTATAAGATGTAGTATTAAATGTTTAAGTATGATGTCAGTGATAAGCTGATAAGAGCGAAATAGTAGCTGTACTTACATGGGGGTTGCATTACAGTGAGAGAGATAGTTTGAAACGCCTAAGGAACTACTCCACCAGCAGACGTCATCACTTAACCCGTCTACTGTTATCTGTTCAATATCAGTCCAACTTTGGAGTTATACTTATGAACAATTTTCTTTCTGTGAAAGGTCGAGATCTTAAAAATTCATTTTCGTGACTTTACCTGTTTTTCTGATAAATCTAGAAAGAATTGTTTTTATTAATCAAAAGTAGTCGATGACAGAGTGCAATTACATTGTAATGGTAAAGAAGGACAGTCAAGTACAAAAATAGTGTTAACGTCAAACGACTGCTTGTAGATGGTTGGCCTCGGTATATAGGCCACCTACAACGCTTAGATTTATTGCGAGATAAGTGTTGCGGGCAGCCTACATACAGGTGTCATCTGACACATTCTTTGAGAAAAAAGTATTGACGAAAATTGCTGTGCGAACAATTAAATACTCCCCGAAAAGGAATTTTGATATTTTTTGAATTTTGCTTCGTCAGAAAGTCACTTGAAATCACTATAAATTATGTGTAAAATCGCAAGAAATACCGGCCAATCCACTGTGATGTTGCAACTGACCAGAATTTGTTGTCTTTTCTAAAAGTATTTCTTGTGATTTCAAGTAGAACTTCTGGCATGTACAAATTTTTATTATTTTTTGACCAGAATTTCTTTTCAGAAATATCATTATTTGGAACATCATCATCATTGGGAATTATTTATAATCATTAACACACTGAAAGGAAAAAAGAGAAAATATTATTCACCGGCAGCTCAATGATGTGTGAACCGGAACCGAGGTATGAGGAGTGGCGCTGTTACTAGAATTCTAGCGTTTGTTATTACCATCTTTCTTGCAGTGTTTTAGTAAATTCTGGTACTGTGACTATATATTCTGATGGTAACACTAGACCTTTTTCGGTAAAGTAACTACACTCTTCGAAGTTTAACAATCGTTGTAATTCTGAAAATAGTACTAGATTTTAGGCATAAGGCTCTTGCAAACTTTTGCTTCAGGGGATTGAAGAGTTGGTTTTTGCATAAAAACGTGTATAAAAATGACGATGAATCCACTAAAAAATCAAGAAATTCACTATCAGAATTGGGCTTAGTGGTGGATAGACGCAGGTTTCATGGGAGATTCCCATCTAAATCGAGATATACAGGGTGTCCCAGACCACCCGTGTAGGTACTTTTTCTCAATAACGGCTGGGAGTAGAGAGCTGAAACAAAAAAGTCAGATAGGGAATTGACCCCAAAGAATTCAACGAAAATATTTTCAAAGCCCCCCGAGGCCCCCCAGGGGGGTTTTGGGGGGGTTCGAAACACATTTTTCCATTTTTGGCGGGAAAAAGCCTATAAAAGGTACAAAAATAAGTTCAGATTCTGAAAGAGCAACTCATTGCCGACATTTTTACTCCAGTAACTTTTCCCCGAAAACCCCAATTTTTGGGGTTATGGGCCCTTTTGGGGGGAAATTTTCATTCGGCCACTGTGACCACACTATTCAATATTTTTCAAAAAACTGGTATCCATCTGAAAGAAGAGATAAAGACCTTTCGATTGATGTGCCACATAATACCTAAAAGTGAAAAATTAAGGCCCCCACGTAGATTCCAAAATTTGGGGGTCTTTGGGCCCCCCCACGTAAAAAAAGTCAAATAGCAAGGTATGGCTTGTGATACATCGATCGAAAGCCCTCAAAAAGTAGAATAAGATGACGCAATTCAAAATCGTCTACAATCATTACTTTCAAAATGGCGGCCATTTGAAAATTTTGGGTGTTCAAAGGAAAGTCCTGGGAAAGGAGTCCAAAGATGAACGATACATAGATTAAAAGGCCTTAAAAAAAGCAAACGAATGGCGCAAACCGCAAATCAATCCGCCTCTTCAATCAAAAGTTATGACCGATTGAAATTTAAGCAGCCTTAAATAGGCCTTATTGAGCCCTTTAAGTTTCAATCGGTCATAACTTTTGATTGAAGAGGCGGATTGATTTGCGGTTTGCGCCATTCGTTTGCTTTTTTTAAGGCCTTTTAATCTATGTATCGTTCATCTTTGGACTCCTTTCCCAGGACTTTCCTTTGAACACCCAAAATTTTCAAATGGCCGCCATTTTGAAAGTAATGATTGTAGACGATTTTGAATTGCGCCATCTTATTCTACTCTTTGAGGGCTTTCGATCGATGTATCACAAGCCATACCTTGCTATTTGACTTTTTTTACGTGGGGGGGCCCAAAGACCCCCAAATTTTGGAATCTACGTGGGGGCCTTAATTTTTCCTTTTTAGGTATTATGTGGCACATCAATCGAAAGGTCTTTATCTCTTCTTTCAGATGGATACCAGTTTTTTGAAAAATATTGAATAGTGTGGTCACAGTGGCCGAATGAAAATTTCCCCCCAAAAGGGCCCATAACCCCAAAAATTGGGGTTTTCGGGGAAAAGTTACTGGAGTAAAAATGTCGGCAATGAGTTGCTCTTTCAGAATCTGAACTTATTTTTGTACCTTTTAAAGGCTTTTTCCCGCCAAAAATGGAAAAATGTGTTTCGAACCCCCCCAAAACCCCCCTGGGGGGCCTCGGGGGGCTTTGAAAATATTTTCGTTGAATTCTTTGGGGTCATTCCCTATCTGACTTTTTTGTTTCAGCTCTCTACTCCCAGCCGTTATTGAGAAAAAGTACCTACACGGGTGGTCTGGGACACCCTGTATATCTATGTTTCCGTAGAGAAAGTGACAATAGACAGGAATCTCCCATGATACCTGCGTTGAATCGCCATTACGAACTTGCCGTTAAAGCATTTATGTGAGTTTATTACTGAATTTTAGACTTTCTTAGCGTGATTTTTGTTATTTTTCTGGGTATTATATCAGATTAGATTATTCATTTGCTCACAGCAAAAGTTTGCAAGAGCCCCATTATTTATTTCAGTGCAACTGCCGAGTGCCGATGCCATTTTCGTCTGAACTTTTTTGAGTGTTCTTTTTGTTCCCGACTGTACACTTTTGCGAGAGCGGTGTTTCATGTTTCGTGACCCAAAGTCTACGTCGTTAGTAATTGTTGATTAAAAAGTTCGTTTAATAACCCAATTAGAGAATAAGAAGTATTGATTATTCGGTGGGCGTTGTATGTCGCTCGGGTAACTAACAAGTGTATAATTGTGTTATTCTGGCTTCCAACTCAACGACCGGGCAATGACTCATTAAAAAGCTTCTTTCATTTGACATTTCGACACGCTCAGTACACCACAGTCTCTTTGTTAACTATACGCCTTGAAAAGCTGGGATAGCTCGTCCTGACCTTACCCCCAAGCCCCGAGCGTTGAGTGTATACAGGTTGTTCGGAAAGTAACGTACATTCATGACTTCGAGAAAATTTTTGTGGGTTGAAATTATGACGACCTCTGTGTCCTGCAAATATTGGTCTGAAAATGGCAACCTTTTTAGCTAGAGCCACCCAAAGTTTTTTTTTGTTTTTGTTTTTTAAATAGCGCAGAGCGTCCAAAATTCACTGTTCATTTGGTTTAACTGTCTTGAAAATGGCTTTACCTATAGCTTAATCGAACTAGAATTGCTGTTCAAGATTAGCATCAGCACTAAAATCAAGGCGGTGGTCATGATATATCCGATCATTTTATCACCCTTACAGGGTTATTAAAATTTTCTGGTAAACTACTATCTAAATTTTTAGTAATATGACTAGAAATATACTTTAATATTGCTACGCCAAGCTGCATTAAAACTAAGTTTCTGATATTATTACTTGACAATAAACTCGTCACGCTGAATGGGAACACGGTGCTACCGCAACAAAAGAGTTCTACGTTACGTAGTAAGCGAGAAAGGATAAGGCACTTATTCAATTCACCGCTCTTTAGTTGGGGGTGCGAAACGTATGTAGTGCGCCTTTATTCAAAGGTGGTCCATCCAGGCCATCTGAACTTTGACCAACTGTTTTCTCAAACGAGGAGTGAGTTTTAGACTTATTGAATGGTCTCATTTTTATTTCCGCAGCATTTGACTTCAGATTTGAAGCCATTTCCGATGAAGGGCCCCCACAAAACAACGGGTGTGCTCTTTCTGAAAAATCAGCATTTTGATTGAATAGAGACTTTTGTCTAAAGAGCGCACCTTTTATCTTGTGAGTCCTTTTCCTGGAAACGGCTTAAATGGGGCTCTTGCAAACTTTTTCTATAGGAGATTTAGGAAATGATTCTTGCTTGAAAACCTGTAAAAATGACAGTGAGTACACTGCAAAATCACGAAATTCACTCTAAGAATCGGTCTTAATGGCGGAGAGACGCAGGTAGAGGTCGTTTCACGAAAGTTGGCCGATGACAGATGGGTTGTTTACTGCGCAGAGACGAGTTTGCGGTTTTTGCGCATGTGCAAGAACGCAAACACGGCTTTGCGTAGCGAGCCGCATGCATGATCTGTCATCGGTCTTCTTTCGTGAAACGAGCTCTATCATGGGAGATTCCTATCTAAATAAAATTGAGACTTATCTCTGTGTTTCCGCAAAGAAAGTGACATAATAGACAGGAATCTCCCATGATACCTGCGTTGAGCCTCCATTACAAACTTACAGTTGTAGCAGTTATTTGAATTTATTACTGAATTTTAGACTCTCTAGGTGTGATTTTTTTTATTTTTGCTGGTTTCTACATCACTTTGGACTGTTCATTTGCTCACAGCAAAAGTTTGCAAGAGCCCCATTTAATGTTGGTCCATTTGCCCACAGTAAAGGCTTGCAACTTGTTGCAAGAGCGCCTTCACTATCAACTAATTGGTCCACTGTCTATGCTTTCGATTTTTATCTGATGACCCAAACGATTTATACTTTCATAACGTTTCTTGTCGGAAAATATCGATCCTGTATCGTCTCACTTTCGATGGAAAGCGTACTGTATGATGTCACGCACAGCTTATCAGAGCAGAGCGTGCGCGCCAAGTTAATTCGCTTACGTAAAATCTGAGTTAACTGACAATGAGGCTGATTCCTAGCTATCTGCTAATTATGCAGCGCCTCCCCCCCCTCCCCATCCCACCCCCACCATGCCTCTAATCATCACAACACCATAACCCCGCACCGATGACTTCCCTCACGTTTTCCTCTCGAGAGGTATACACGTTCACTCCACTCCAATTCTCTCGGGTCTCGTGCTGATGGATGACCCAGGGTTGTCAGATTTCGGATTGTTCGTCCATTTAAACCCATGAAAAAGGTCGAATGATCGGGTGTTCGGTGAACACCTTCGCATTCGACCTTTTACACGGGTTTAAATGGACACAATACAACGTTGCCGAATTGCAAGCTACGCCATTGATTAGAATCTGTAATTTTTTCATTGGTTTAAATGGGGGAGTAGTGGACTTGAAGCCGTAAGTATGGCAACATTGGGATGACAAAAGAGACGGGTAGATCGAATATTTGGAGCTGCATCTTCGTGCCTCGGCGGATGGCGACGAGGACCGAGGTACCGAGGTGCGGGATTCAAATACGCACGGTGTTGCCAACAGTTAACAAAGATTATAAACAGATACGGTACAGGTACCAATCAACGAGCTATAGATACTATAGAGAGGATTTCTGGGACGTGATTTTGAAACTTCAAGGAGGCAGCCACGATGGAAATCTCTTATGGATATTATCAGGGCTGCCGTTTTGTGTATAATCAATGGTATTTTTCTATTCACCGATGAATCCACCGGTTGAGAAAAGATTACACAGTTCAGTTCAGTGTATGACTGTAATGCACGAAAATGCTCTGATCTGTAATCTTTCCTTAATCGGTGGAAACTCCGTTGATTAATTAAAATATCCGCAAGTTTTTTTAAAGTCATCGACGACTCCACCGGTTGAGAAAAGATTACAGATGCGAGTATTTTAGTTTATTACAGTCGTGCACTGAACTGAACTGTGTAATTTTTTCTCAACCTGTGGAATCATCGGTGAATTGAAAAATAGCATTTATTATACGCAAAGCGGCAGCCCTGTTCCAACGATACCAAAACGATCTGATCCTCCGTAATCACCTCCCCGAAGTATAGCCTAAGCTCTTTCGGTGCTCGATTTCTCCCTTAATTTAGGACCAATAATACTGCTTTTTCGCTAAAAAAAAAAAAAAAAAAAAAAAAAAAAAAAAAAAAAAAACAGCTCCTGTGGGGACTCTCCATTCGATTCAACATGGTATAGAAAAAAATTATGAGCCTATACAGTCAAATTCTAAACATTCTTCAAAAAGTGTAGACTATAGTGGCGCTATCCATTGAGCCATCAGAATCTTGCTTCACACATGTGAGGAGAGGAATCATCTTAACCCTTAACTTCGCCGTGGCACCACTGAGGCACATAATATATTTCCTTCATTTTTAACTCTTAAAGTTAAAATATAATTTTTTTTCCATGTCGTCATCCCTCCGGCACATATCGAGAAAAAGTTTCGATTCCTTACCGAAGTCTGAAAAAGCAAGGTCTCACGTTGGGCGACATTTGAGCAGTAGAAAACACATTTAACCGTTTGACCTTGATTTTCTCCCTATGCTGGCCCATGCTAAATTTAGTACTTTGCAGATCTCTTGGGCGCAAGAATTAATGCTAGGAATTTTTTCACTATTTTCCCCTTTCATTTTGAGTCAAAATCAATTGAAAAATCATGTTTTCGAACGGGGAAAAAACAATCGAGTAGTAAAGGTTAATTTTATTCACATCCTCAATTTATGTACCCAATTTGGCATCGCCGCCCTCGTAGGTAGGATCGACTTTAAACACGCGAAGAGAAGATGAATGGAAAAACACTTTCACTGAGGAGCGACTCGACTGGGCGACGCGTCGCGACGACGGACTCGACCAGTGTTGCCAGATCGAGGGTAAAAAGCCGTATCGTCCCCATTAAAATCAATGTAAAACGTACGGCTTTTTCACCCTAATCTGGCAACACTGGACTCGACGGCCCTGCTCATTCCTGGCGGGCAACGGGGCAACGGAGCGACGCACAATGAGAGAATTTTCTTTCCTCGTCGCTCGTAATTATTGCTTTCCTTATACAATCATGTGTGAAGAAGAGCCGTGTAAATTATATGGGAAATTTGGAAAGTTCTTCGTTCATTATGTCAAATTAAAGTTCACAAACAGATTTTGTAAATATACCTGAGCTTATTTTCCTGCGACTTCTTTAACCCCTTATGGGCCATGCCCGATATACTCGTTTTTCTTCTCAAGTCTATTTCATATTGTTCGGGTCTTCATTCCGGATAAAAGCGATTATCGATGAAAACGCTTGCAAGATAAGGTCTTGTCGGGAGCCTTCAATTCGCCGTATAGGCAATTCCATCTCCCCGAGTACGAACAGTTAACTACCTTTCCTAAATAAACGGATCAGTGGCATTATTTTGAACTTATACCTGGTCGTTGAAGGGTCAATGATTGCGATCCCCTTACATGTAGCGTTCAAAAATTAAGTATTGAATAATGATGAATAATTAACTAAAATTATTCACATTATTCTCTTGTTATTCCTTTTAGTAAATGGAAGGTTTAACGCTACCAGTGTTCTTGTCATCTTATGACAGATGAATATGCTGGTAGTGTCGAAACATTGTTTTGGTGAAAGGGAATAACATGAGAATAATGTGAATAATTTTTGTTAATTATTCATGATTATTCAAAAGTTGATTTATGTCCAACACTGTAATGCTTATTACATCTTGAGTAGTTAATTATTCACACACTACAGTATTTATTTTGCCGACCCTGAAAATTGAAGGAGCGAATTGTGACTTTTAATGCTCATCAGCTGCAGATGGACGTATAGCACTTGGCTGATCGTCAGCTTTCCAACTTACAATGATAGGTCCGGGACCACTTAATAATGTTGCGGTTTGACGGTCCCTCGAAAGACGTTGGATGGTGCGTACTTATAAGTGTAGTTGCGTACACGCTCTTACAGATTCGATCAAACTGCAGGATTGCCAACCTGACATTTCTAAAATTCAAACATGAACTTGACCGAAACATCTCAAAAACGGGTTGATTGGTTTCGTTGACTGAAATTGGTGAACAGATGACACATTATCCATCATTAAATAACTCTACAGTGTGACGGGCCGTCAAACTGCACAGTTGTTTCACGAACATCAACCAAACATGCAACGGTTGGCTCACCTGCCGTTTGTGGTGGATTTCAGCTCATCGATTGCTTGTTTGACGGTCAAAGTTTGATCGCGTACGAAGCGCGACACAGGTTTG
>VMOF01000379.1:18024981-18185709 GCA_011764245.1 Trialeurodes vaporariorum
TTGTGTAGTGTCCAGTTAAACTCAAGGAAAAGGTCAAATTCGAAGGTGTTCACCGAACACCCAATAGGCCATTGTTCGATATTTTTTATGGGTTTAAGCTGCATCGATGCCAGATTGAACGTTATACGCCACTGATACTTTTGTTGTCACTTTGTTTGTCACTAAATTTTGTTTTCGTTTCATTTATTTATTTATCTATTTTTTTTTCCTTCCATCCCACCAGCCCACATTTATCTAAATTCAATCTAAATATCTAGTGTAAAAACAATCTTATCATTTCATTGTTGGATATTTGTGTCATTTATAAATGTGAACATACTATTTCCGTTAAAAAAAAAAAAAAAAAAAAAAAAATGATGCTATTTCCTCCGGATGACCCTATGGAAAAGAATCAATTCTCTGAGTTCAATTGAACCTATAAATCATCGATTTTTCCCACATTCTTCGAACGCCATGTGCCAATGTGACATGACAACATGACATTATGATTAAAAATAATTTTTTTTTGTATGTGTGGAAAATTTGACTTTTAATTTCAATTTTTCTTATTTTGCGACACAAACCCCACGATGAACATATCCAGCAACCGAACCTAGTGCAATGACCGGAAATATGAAAAGAGAAAGGTCAGATTTATGCATCCGATCACCAAAGAGCTAGATTACTTTGTAGGTAATAGAAGCGTCACTGATCAAAGACTCTGTATGAACTCCTTTCGATGACCTCTTGGTCAAACAAGCTGACCTGCGGAGATTCCCAACAAGCCGACTGGAAACTCGTAGGATAGCGAGTGGGACGATGTTGTTGTTGAATGAAAAGATTATTGAATCGGAGACATACTTCCCAACATAATCTTTTGTGGACCAATTAAGGTCAACGAATTTCGACCGAAAAATTGCCGACACTGAAGTCTCTAATACGAGGTATTCTTTATTTTGTGCAATCACATAAGTTAATCTAGAGTTAATCTGGCAATGGTGAGTCTAGGAAGATGAACCCCTTCCGAATCCACGTTTTTCCCCGTCAATTCTTCACCGGAAGTGGAAAGTAAGAAAGGGAAGCAGCTGTTAATGTCCAACTTTTTATTTCCAACAAGTATGCGCTCGTTAACACGATTCCTCGACTGCTTTTCAAGACGAGTCTGACAACTTGTCGACAAGATTCTCGGGCGCTTTTGTTTGTAAACAAAAAGCACTACAGTGTCACAAATATTCCTTTAAATATTTTTAACAGTTCTCTGAATCAATCATTTTTTGGAATCCATTCCAGATGAAAAAAAAAAAAAAAAAAAAAAAACTCTTGTGGATGAAGTGTCTAAGCAGTTAGTACCTGTTTTACCTATATGGTAGCGTTTAATTTTGGTACTTTTATTACTTTTGAAAGCGCGCTAAACACTCGTAGTGTCATGTCAAACACTTAATCGAAGAGTGCAACAAGAGTTGCCACTTTGATTGTCGTTCAACTTGCGACTCTTGTCTTTTGTTTGACCCCCCCCTCCTCCACCCCTTCCAATTGCATTAATATCAAAGCTTTCTCATAACATTTTACACCAAACTATGCCATACAACGTAAAGTCAAAACAGAGGTGCCGCTTATTGTTTATTTATGACATTTTTCAATTCACCAATCTTTCCACCGGTTGACCAAAATATGTCACAGTCCAGCGCATAGTGTGTGTCCTTATGCACGAAAATATAGTCGCATCGGTAATCTTTTCTCAACCGGTGAAATCTTCGCCTCTGACTTTAAAAAATGTGTGTATACTTTACTGGTTGAACGATGCTGCCACACCGGGGGGGGGGGTTAAATTAAACACGTTCAATAACCTTTCATTATCTCAGGAAATCTCTTCAATTTCTAACAGCCCGCGCTACACTAGACACTATTTGCACCGTATATACTATACTGTATACTACTTCATAGACGAAACCACCGTGTTTACATGTATATGAACATCATCGTAACTACGAAATGATGGAATTTCATTCTTAATACATGAAATATTGATTGCATTCCCTGTCTGGTCTTTTCTGGTTTATCGAAGATTAGAAAATAATAAAAGAAGTGAATGCATCTAAACGAAACATTCAGATGTGTGGAAGTTATGTTGATGTTTACGTAAGGCTGTGGTTCCGTCTATGTATAGTTCTATGTCGGTGATAAGTGTCTAGTGCAGTGCGTGTTGTTTGAAATGAAAGTGATGATTTCCTGAGGCATGAATGAGTGGATTTTGAAGGTTACCCGTACTGTGGCGCATCGTTATTTTTGCCGAATTTTACGTTAGAATCAGTGTGTGATATTGCTGTAGCAAAAAGTACGCAACAGACCCATTGTAAAGTCTGAAATGTACAGTCGGCAAATTAAATAATGTGAGTCAACGCCTTAGATTTTGGCTCAGGTAGGCAACTTGCAATACTTATATCACAATGAATCTAAGCATTGCAGGTTGCCTACTTGTGCCAAAATCTAAGGCGTCGACAGACATTTTTTAATTCGCCGACTGTAAAGTGTAAACAAAACCGGCAGCTCTGAGTCCAAAGCGTTCAAGAATCCCATTAGAGAGGATACTTTTTAAACAGCATCTTTCCGCTAGCTATAACTCGGGTTGAAATACTTTCTGAGGAGCTGTCCGACCCCGTTTTAAAGACCGAATTAAACACGCCCTTTGAACACGAGCACTGTTCATTTGGCTCGATCTCCTTAGCGCCCGCCGGAAACGGGAAGTAATAATCTAAGGGAAGCAGCTGATATCCCACTCAGCTACTCACCACTCTCGCGCACACCCTGAGTCCCTGATGCGCGCTCCAACCCTGCCTGACCTGCCTCCACTACTCCACTGCTTCAGGTTCAGTTCAGGGATCAGATCAGCCCTCGAACTCTGTCTGCTTCGCTTCGCAGCAGCAACCTATATAGCAACCACACCTCTCTTCACCTTATACCATTACCGCACATGCCGCGTCACACATTAGTCCCGTGCGCTGAGTTCTAGAATGCCCCGATATGCGATGTACCGGTGCAAAAAAGATTGTATGTAACCATCAATATTTCCATAGCAGAGTTGAGCAAATAGGAGTGTAATCGATTACACGATTACTGGGTAATCGGTAATCGTCAAAATTTTGGATGATAATCAAATGTATTATTCACAGATAAATAGCAAATTTTTGGGTCTTTTCAATTAGATCTAATTATTCTGCAACTAATATGATGGGTGGCTTGTAAAAAATCAGCTCTGATTGCCATAAAATTACCCTCCGAAAAAACGACGATTACGATTACTCGGTAATCGTGTAATCGATCACCACCCCTGTTTGCCCAACTGTGATTTCTAGTGTATGTGCGAGTACAGAAAAAACAGACTCTTTAGTAAAATGTTTGGTGGTAAAATGTTTAGTGGAAAAATGTCCCCGCAGAAGAACTTAGTGTAGAGCTATCCAAAGGTTTTGTGCACCTAACTGAAGAGATTTTGCTGGGAGAATCAAGTATTTGGTTGGCTTAAATAATGTGTTTTGCTGGGTCATTTATGTACCGAAAGGTTTGTCAGCGTTACCAAAAATCCAAGATGGGAGGAAATGAGAGGGGTCTCAATGGGGGAGTTCAATTTATTCGCAACTTTCCAGATTGTTAGAGTTTTATTTGCAATTTTTCCTCAAGCGCCTTCAATTAAGTGAGTATGCAAAACCATCACCTCAGTGTAGGAATATTTAACTACCCACTTAATTTGAGCGAGTGAACGTTGATTTGCGTCTTCTTAACCTACGGACTGATCTTTGAAATCATTGGATAAAGCTGGTAGACCGGATAAATAAAGAGCTGCTATTGGTCCTTTTAAAGTGTTTATCAAAAAAGAGAGCTATGTAACCAAGTATCCCTCCTGGCCTCCGCTACATTCGATAAGCTATCGACGTGTTTCAAGCAGCCGATAGCTTATCGAATGTAGCGGAGGTATATTTGGTTACAGAGCTCTACTTTTCGATAAACACTTGAAAGGGACCAACAGCAGCCCTTTATTTATTCAGTCCACCAGCTCTATCCAATAATTTCAAAGATCGGCCCGCTCAGGTCATACAAGGGTCAAAACTTCCTGATTTTCCGTCCGGGAACTTTCTATTTGAATCCTATCCTTTCTATTATAGTAGAACATTTTATCCGTGGAGTTTTGTTCAGGTAAATCGTAAAAGGGCCAAAACTTCCTGATTTTCTTTCCGGGAACTTTCTATTTGGATCCTATCATTTCCATCATAGTAGAAAATTTTTCTCCGTGGAATTTTGTTCAGGTAAATCAGACAGAGTCCAATTGTCCATAGTGTGCGTCGCTTTGTCTCGGACATTGCAAGGGATATCCCTAATCCGAGGAAGTCCTTATGTTTCTGATGAGCAATTTTCGAGGGATGTGTTTTGATCCTGCCATGTCGCTCCCCTTTCCTTCACCATGCTCCTTAAACTTGATCCTCCTCCTCCACTCTTGTGCCATCCTCACACTCACACTCTCAACACGATGCGTGTCCTCCAGCCGTGTTTGTGTTTTTCACGCACCTCGCTTCTCGCCGCGCGCTTTCACGCACGTGCCGGTAGCGCTGCGCGACGCGACGCGTCGAGGCTGCGAGTGCGTGCGTGTGAGGCGTGCGGCGGCCGTGATATGTTCCTCTCCTCTCTTTTTTGACGAGTCTTCAGTCATCGGGTGTCGCCGGCCGCCAGCGCCAGTTTCGTGTCCTCTCGTGCTCGTCTCGTATATTTGCCTTGACGTTGTCGCGCTGGAAATCCTCCGCGTATCGAAAGGAAATTTTCACGTGTGCTTTGTGTTTTTCCCGTGTTTCTCATAAAGTGAGACACTTTGGTGTGTTGGTTGTGTTGGTGTGTGAAACTTTTTTTTTCCTAGTGCGTTTTTTGTGAAACTCGTTTCGGTGTGTTGGTGTGTTATGCAAGTGGTGTTTTTTTTTTTTTATATAATTAGTTCTCATCGCAGTGTTTTGGATAAAGAGGAAAACTATTTTTGTTGTTGTAAGTGTCAACACTTTTACACTTTACCCTGCTAATTTTATTCTCTCGAAGTAATATTTTTCCTATCTTACGAACGCATGTCTTGTTAAAGAGTTCGTGTCACTTTTTTTCATGGTGACTGAGTCATCGCACCCAATGAACTAGACGACGTAGCCGGAGCCAGGAATTAGTCTTTCTCTCTCTTTGACCATTTGAATGAATGTGTTAGAAAAGGGCAGAACAGGAGCTGAGGTCACTTGATAGCCCTTTTTTCCATCTTTTTCCATTTCCAACACATGCGTTCAAATGGGTAATGAGAGAGAGAAAGACAAATTTCTGTCAACGGCTAAGAAATTAGACACACCTAATGAAAGAAAAAAGTGAATAGAATATGAAGATGAGATGATCAAATAAATACACCTTTTCTGATTTTATTCGCTTCTCTCCCCCCTCCATTTCAGTGGCGTAGTGTGTGATTTGGCAACATCGCAGTTTTTCCATTTAAACCCATGAAAAAGTTCGAACTATTAGGTGTTCGGTGAACACCTTCGCATTCGACCTTTTACATGGGTGTAAATGGACACACAACGTTACCAAATTGCGAGCGATAATTGTCTGACTGTAGATTCCATCGTTTTATTTTTTCAATTACGTGAAATCAGAGCTCGTTTTGTATAGCCTTAGTTGGGCAAATGGTAATCGATTCCTCACTTAATGATTATTGTTCAAATGTAATCGAGATGGATTTTAGAGGTTATCAAAGAGTGCCAATTGGCTTAATTTTAAGTTTGTTTATTTCTTTCCTTGATTAAGTCGAGCATGATGATTTGTGCAGCTTCTTTGGGCTGTGTTATCAAGTCGACATGCCAACGTTGATTTATCTAAATGGGGCGATCTCTGAAAAACGAGCGCATGAAACATGAGGTGTGCTCTTGACAGGGAATCAGGGTTGGCTGTCACATTACACTGTCCTCGGAAGAGCATACGTGACGTGTGATGGGCGCTTGTCCCGGAAACCGCACTAATTACTTCGTCAGTTAATGTGCTTCTTTGCCGAGGAATAGTAAAGTTGTGAATCGAATGGCTTTGAATTGTTGCGTGTACGTAATGTCAAAAACTTTAAAAATTCTCTAAAAAAATGAGTGAATGAAAGTTCAAATTTACCGCGCGTGTCTCTAAATGGGGCTCTTGCAAACTTTTGCTGTAGGGGATTGAAGAGTTTGATTCTTGCATGAATACCTGTAAAAATGACGATGAGTGCACTAAAAAATCACGAATTTCACTCTCAAAATCGGGCTTAATGGCGGATAGACGCAGGCATCATGGGAGATGCCCATTTAAATCGAGACGTTTCTCTGTTTTTCCGTAGAGAAAGTGACAATAGACATAGGAATCTCCCATGATACTTGCGTTGAAGCGCCATTGCGATTTTTGCCGTTATAGCAGTTATGCGACGTTTATCACTGAATTGTAGACTTTCTTAGTGTGATTTTCGTGATTTCCGCTGGTCTTTACATCAGACTGGACTGTTTATTTGATCATAGCAAAAGTTTGCAAGAGCCCCATTGTAAATATTTTTCAAACTTAAGAGTTAAAAATTATTTTTTCTGGTATTGCAACAATTCAATTTAAGAACCGATTTGTGAGGTTGAAATGAAATGTATACGTTATGGCATGTAAAAAGAGACCCCTTTGTTCTACTATTCTTGTCAATAGTATCCGACGAATCGCCAAACTGTTCTTGACAAAACTAAAAAACGCTCGTTAAAGAACTTTCAAACTAATCATAATAACAACTTCATAACATCACAAGACCTATAACTTGAGCTTTAAGGTACAATTAAATCTCGCGACTCTTTCTAAAATTAAACGAGCTGGTTTTTATCGGTAAAATTAAAGCTCTATTGCAAAATATATCGCTAATCTTAAGGATTACAAGTAGGTACTATATACGTGTCATTTTATCCTCCTCTTCAAAAACGAGTTATTTGTACGCAGCTCTGTATCATAAACTACGCCAAATCTACGTCATATTGATTAAGTCTCAACTCAATTTTGTGCAAGAAAGTGACTCAGTGAATACGGCACACTATATCAGGGCCGTTGCGACGGAGGTGCTTGGCACCCCCAAGCCCTCGAGCAGGATGAGTCCCGAAAATGCCTCCAAAACGCTGATTTGAGTCTTTAAGTCACCCATCTTGTCTTTGAGTTCGCACCCGGGCCCCCAACGACCTTATCGCTATAATACTGTCCTTCACATTACACTCGTATCATCAATGCATGGCTTTTCAAAGATGCGTAGCTCAAATCTCAAATCTCGTTTCATTGGATCCCACGACTGTTTCTTTCCTCAGTGGTGAACCAACCAGCCTTATCCTCAAGACATTTTTTGTAAGATTTTTCGGAGGTTGCATGCACAACTGGGCTCTTGCTATAACTTTTACTGTACACATATGAAATAGTTTTTTTCTGTGGCTTAGATACCGAAAAAAATTACATTGAGCACATGAAGAAGTCACGAAATTCACTCACAGACTCGCAAAATGAGTAAATTTCAAGGCGTAATGGCGGAGCTACGCAGGGATCATAGCCATCATAAGAGATTCCTATCTAATTTGTCTCTCTTAATAGAAACATTAAAAAAAAAAGTATCAAATTAGACAAGAATCTAGCATGGTAAGTATCTGCGTAGCTCTACCATTGCGCCTTAAAATTAAAGTCATTTTGTGAGTGAGCAAGTGAATTTCGTAATGTCTGAACGTGATCGTAATTTTTGCAGGCTTTTATGCTAGAATCAACTATTCAGTCGCATGTATAGAGTTCGTTTCAGAAAGTTAAGCGCAGCTCAACGATAATCTTTGGCGAATTTTCAATTTGCATTACTTCAAATCAAAACGGAACTTGCCTCCGACCTAAACTTTTTGCTCTTAAAGCGTTTTTTAGAGAAAATACAAAGCTCAAATTCAATTTCATTCATTCCCATCACGCATACGCGACCCGAGAAATGAGGTTGGTAAATTCAAAAGATTATGTATCTAGAGCCCTAGAGGTGCGTCTATACTTCTGAAATGACTTCTAGCAAAAGTTAGAAAGAGCTCCATTAGAGCAAAAAATAAACAAAAGTTGCACTTTTGTTTTCCTTCATAGAAACGAAACGTTAATGTGCGAGGTTATGAGACGCTATAGCACTATGGTCTGAGATCGTTTAAAATTTGCCAAAAATCAAAAAGTAAATTCCTCGTCAATTCATTATTTATTAGCTTTAAAGGCCAATGGGTCTGTTGCAAACTTTTGCTACAGCGCTATAGAGTGTTCGATCCCATGTAAAATCGCGTGAATAGTCTATTGCTGGCATCAGAAAGTCTTGAAATGCGATAATAAACTCACAAGAGACGTTTAATGAAATCTAAGATGGCGGTAAAATATCGAGCAACCTGTATGCATGCACCACGAACATCCAAGGATAGCCAACCTTACAATATCGATCACACCAAATCATAACGTATATAAACACATAACCTTTGAAGCTGTGAGGTTGTCAACGTTGGCAATCCTTGGATGTTAAAGATGCATGCATACAGATTGCTCGATATTTTACCGCCATCATGGATTTCATTAAACGTCTTTTGTGAGTTTATTATCGCATTTCATGTCTTTCTGATGCCACCAATGGACTTTTTGGGCGATTTTACATACGATGAAACACTCTTTATCGTTGTAGGAAAAGTTTGCAACAGACCCATCATAAGTGGCGGTAGCCACCAGGCCAAGTCCAAAACCCCCGAGCAAGAAGGTGGCGTCCGCGGACACTTATTATACACCGATCAGTTCGTTTTTGTCGATTTAAGCGTTATATGATCTGTTGCCTAGGATTCCAAGGAAACCGCTCATTAAAACCCCATAACACCTGGTACTGTTCGATTCGTCTTGAGGTGTACATGTGCCGCTCACTAATTAGATTTTCAATCGGATGAGTAACAACGGAGATATTTCCAAAAAACATCGATTTATTCGCGTTTTTTTGCCTCTTGCCGATTCACTTTTGCGTTTCGCACCCTCGTTTTTGCGCACAGATAGCGGAATAACGGTAGATGAAACCCCCATATAACCTGGTATAGAAAGATTCGTTAGGCTTTTCTGAAGGTTTTAGGCCAGGTCTCGTTGAATTTTGAGCAATATCAAGGAAGATAGCTTTAATTGAAATTAGCGTAAATTCAGAATTTTTGCGTTTCGGCCGCTCGTTTTTTGCGCTCAGATTGCGGAATAACGGTAGATGAAACCCCCATATAACCTGGTATAGAAAGATTCGTTAGGCTTTTCTGAAGGTTTTAGGCCAGGTCTCGTTGAATTTTGAGCAATATCAAGGAAGATAGCTTTAATTGAAATTAGCAAATTCAGAATTTTTGCGTTTCGGCCGCTCGTTTTTTGCGCTCAGATTGCGGAATAACGGTAGATGAAACCCCCATATAACCTGGTATAGAAAGATTCGTTATGCTTTTCTGAAGGTTTTAGGCCAGGTCTCATTGAATTTCGAACTGTATTAAGGGAGATATCAATGATTGAAATTAGCGTAAAATCGCCATTTCTCCACATACCGCTATGGTGGAACGGAGGAGCATCGTCGCGAGGACGAATGAAAGATTGGAAGAGAGCGAAGAATTGCGAGCTGCGCAGCAAATGTGCGCGTCGCCGTCGCGACTCGTGAAGTGAACCGAGTGAGTGAACGCGTGATCTGTTTCGTTGTTGTTCGTTTTATTATGTGGTTTTCAATCAACATTATTATATTATATGGATTGTCTGTATATAAAATTCCTTCTATTTTGAATACTCTTCGATCGATTAGTTTATTCCTTAGTTCTTATTTTCTCGGCAAATCTTGGCAGATCAGAGGGCAACAGCACAATTTGACATTTGAGGTTATTCACGCAGTTCTGTTTCATAATTTAAAAATATTATTGTTCAATCGTGGTTCAATACTTTAATGAAAGTGCAGTGATGTTTGTTAAAAATCCGCTCTTTGTAAGCATGCCATCTCCGGGTAACTTTCTTGGAAGCCTCTGAAGTTTCCAAAGTGTATTTTCAAAGAATTGGTATTATTGTTGTCTTGTGCTGTGCTTGTGCGCTTGTATAGCTTGTCCCAGAAAAGATTGGATTTGACACTTCTATGGTTTTCATGAAAACATCAGCTTCTTACGGCTCCTAACCAATCAGGTTGCTCTATCTGAGGATGGAAGCTGATGTTTTCATTTAAAGCTACAGTTGTCAAGTCCAATCATTCTTGGGGCAACCTATAGAAGTGTTGACAAATGCTGTCCATACGATTATATGATTTTATCTGTCGCTTCTGTTAGCAATGTATATTCTGAGATCAGGCAACTCCAATGAGCTCCTAGTCTTAGAATCCCTATTATTAGCAGATTGCTGTTTCTACATTGATCATCAATTCCTTCAAAGAGATTGCAAGAAGTGCTAGTTTGCTCACTGTTACAAATCAATCAAGTGTTAAACAAGTAAGTCTCTTTTCCACCTCAAACCCTTCTCTAACTCTCTTAGTGTCAAATAAAGGATACTATATAGTTCTTACAGAAGAGCTCACATTATCTGAGTATATACCGGGTTCTGACAAGTAGCGTTGCTCGCTATACTGAAGAACACGGGGACAAACTTATTTGTTGACAACGGGTCAAAACCTGTTTCGACGCATTAGCGGATATAGGGGGGAAGAGGGCGGTCGCCATTCCCCCCTTCGTTCGGCCCAAAAAATTAGGGGAAAAGGAAGGGGAAAACAATGAGGAAAAAAAGAAAAAGGAGGTCTCCAGGGGGTGAAAATCTCAGGTTAGCCCCCCCGTTCGCTACGGCTGGATCCACCAATGTGCTGACCAGCTGCAAAACAATGCCCGTTGAAGCAATTTTGCAGGCTACTTGCCACATTGCTACTTTCCAGAACACCTCTCTCATAATATGTGAGCTCTTGTGATGGTGTTAGTCAAGACCTGTGATAATTTTTTGTAGAAGATTAGAATTTTGGAAGCACTCTGATGGGAGATACTGTATATGTTAGGAACCAGAGCTGTTGCGTGCACTTTGGCAACAACATAATACATCCATTTAAACCCTCGTAAAGGGTCAAACTTTTGAGGATGCACAGTGCACTCCCTCGAGTCAGTACTTTACATTAGTTGGAATGGATGGAATACAGTGTTGCCAGATTTTTACTGTTCTTGTTGCACAAACCAGTTCTTGTAAAACCTGATGAGCTGTACCGTCACAACTCAAACGTTATTTTGCAATTTTACTTGAGTGTGTCTTTAAAACTGGGAGACCCAAGAGGAAGACCGTATTGAAATCTTTGGTTTAAGCTCACCAATGACTTCCGAATAACAATTATAACCACTAGTAAAGAATGATTAAATACATAGACTCGAGCTCTATTCCTTGGCGTAAAGACATCCGTGTTCTCAGCTCGCTGAGTACTATGTAACTTACATTTTTTTAATTTTTAAAATCACGCATTACTGATCCTTGATCTTTTCAGGGTACCAAAAACAATTTAAACTTTAAGCTCTATACCTGCTGAATTTCAAATATTGTTGCTTTAATAATATTAATAGTGCAAAACTATTATTAGTAAAGTATCAGAAACAGTTTAGTATTTTGAAATTCTTAAAGGGAATTTTTTCCTCGTGTAGAATTGACTTAGCTTTTCATCAGTGACATTCAAATTAAAAGGTTAGGTAAAGCTTAAAGAAGAAAATCATTGCAACTTAGCTTTTTTTCCTACTATTGCTTGTAATAAGAAAAATAAAATGAAAAGAGGGGGGAGGGATTGCGCTTGCTATTTCATTCTGCTCTATTGATGTGCCTTATGATGGACTCAACTTTATTATAATCATTGCTTTAGAAACACATCTTTGTCAAAATATCTCTTTATGACTGACCCACCTAAACCTCAACCCCTTAACATAGGAATAAATCGCAAAACCGGCCTGATATCTTTGACCAAAACTATCAGTAAACCTCAAGTAAACTCGTGGCGGCCAAGGTCCAAAATTTCTCCAAACCTCTCCCTTTTACTACCTTCCTCTTTCCTACCTCAATCTCCTCTCTTTAAAAACTTTTCTTTCAAAATCTGTTATTTTAACCTTACCTGAGAGATGCATGATTGTGCGTGAGGTCTCTCAGATTCAACTTACAAACTAGCTGATATCAAAGCGACCAAGTCCCCTCCCCTCCCCTCTTCCCACCCTTTCTACTCCTGTGTTTCTTCTAGCCCCCTACCCCTTCAGATTTCAGCCTGAGATTTTATCTCTGATCTTCATTATTCAGAATAATTATTACAGTCTGTTGGCTGCGCTCAACGCAAACCATTGCATAACTCATAAATTGCAGGTGCATGAAAGTGCAAAGGATTTAATGCCCAAAGGCGCTGATATCAGAAGAACCAAGTCTAATTTTTTGTACCTACCGCACCTTTCTTCTGCTTCCTCTTCTACTTCATCCTCTTGCTATAGTTCACCCACCAAAAAAATAAAATGATAAAAAAAATAGAAAAAAACTTGGCGTTGACCTGCAAAAGCTGATATGCGGTGTTAGTACACTCTATGTTGGCAGGTAACGCCAAGTTTTTTTCTATTTTTTTTATAATTTTTTTTTTTTTTGGTGGGTGAACTATAGCAAGAGGATGAAGTAGAAGAGGAAGCAGAAGAAAGGTGCGGTAGGTACAAAAAATTAGACTTGGTTCTTCTGATATCAGCGCCTTTGGGCATTAAATCCTTTGCACTTTCATGCACCTGCAATTTATGAGTTATGCAATGGTTTGCGTTGAGCGCAGCCAACAGACTGTAATAATTATTCTGAATAATGAAGATCAGAGATAAAATCTCAGGCTGAAATCTGAAGGGGTAGGGGGCTAGAAGAAACACAGGAGTAGAAAGGGTGGGAAGAGGGGAGGGGAGGGGACTTGGTCGCTTTGATATCAGCTAGTTTGTAAGTTGAATCTGAGAGACCTCACGCACAATCATGCATCTCTCAGGTAAGGTTAAAATAACAGATTTTGAAAGAAAAGTTTTTAAAGAGAGGAGATTGAGGTAGGAAAGAGGAAGGTAGTAAAAGGGAGAGGTTTGGAGAAATTTTTGGACCTTGGCCGCCACGAGTTTACTTGAGGTTTACTGATAGTTTTGGTCATTTCATTCACAGAGAACACTCTTAGCAAGTAATTTAACGCTAGAAATGACACTGGAAAGTTTTAAATTCAGCTTGAAAGTTGGAAAACCGTGATTTTTGATCACTTTTTTTCACGGATCTTTGGCCACTTTTTTTCGATTTCATTGTCAGACCATAGTGCGCTGTATTGAGTTATATTATACAACTCTTTATAATAACACTATGGTATTAATGAATGATTCATTTCATTTTTGTGCAAGAAAGCGACTCGATGCATGCATACTGCAAATATGCATTGCATCGCGGGAAACTGTCTAATCATTTGCGTGTGAGCGTTCGTCCGCCTCACAGATCACAGCTGCGGAAACTTTGCTTCTTTCCTTTCCTTTCCTTTCCTCGCAGCAGCGCGTGAACGTGTAAACGCTTACGTAATCATAATTAACATATTTCTCTCGCTGAGAGTGCGGGAAAAACTGGTATGGGAAAAAAAGAAGAGTTTGAAGATGTCCGTTTGTTTATTTCGGGTTTTATTTCTCTCGTTCGTTTTCTCCTTTGACTGACTGACTGGTTAATGCAGCCAGTGCAGTCAGTGGTCGAAGCTGTATAATCAGCTGAGCCTGCCTCGAAAGTCAGGTGCATGTGTTGATAGTGTTGCCATGTATACAGCTTTAGGCCGTATATTTCTCATAAGAACCAATGTAAATTATACGGTTTTTAGTCTGCAAGCTGGCAACACTGTGAGTTCATGTTTCAAAGTGAGGGTTCGTTTTGTTATGATTTTTTTTTTTTTTTTTTTTTTTTTTTTTTTTTTTTTTTGAAGCTGATGCTAGGTTTTTTATTACTCGTGTTCCATTCTCGGAGGTGACACAGTGACATCCTATGAAATTCTGAAATGTGAGCTTTGACTATTTCTACTGAACGACAAACAGTGGGTTTATGAATGACGAATTTGGCTGTTGAAAGCCGGAAAGTCAATTTTTTCTGAATTTGTATCGTTTTAAAGCTTCCAGGGGGCTGATCTTTGAAATCATTGGATAAGACTGGTAATCTGGCTAGATGAAGGGGTATACCATTGTCCCTCTGAAGTGTTCATCGAACAGTATATACCTCTGCACTTTGGCGTAGCCGGAAATAGAAAATTTTGGAAACAAAACTGTTAAGTACTTTGGCTATGTGATATGGCACGTCTCGAAATTCCGACTTCGGCTCTCATGGCGAATGCAAGGAGCATAAAAACTGCGTTTTCCCCCGAAGTTTGCCTGGATTGTTAAGAGAAAATGGGTATCAAGGATCTTGAATGTTGATGGCCAGAGTTATCCAGGATCAAACGCATAAGAGGCAAAAAAAAAAGAAGAAAACAAAAAAACAAACAAAAAACAGGTCATCAGTTTTTCGCCCGCTCAGCCCCCCCTCCTAGAAAAATTCCTATAGTACCGCCTATGACTCAGGGTCAGGGACCACACCCCTCCCCCCTTAATGTCAGAAAAAAGAGAAAAAATGGAGTGAAAGGAAGAGGAAGAAAGGAGAAAAGACCTGCAGCAACCCCCGAAGAAAATTCTTGCGTTGAAGCCACCCCAAAAAAATCCTAGTTTTTACAACAGTGACTCTGTAACCAATTATCCCTCCGCTAGATTCGGTGAGCTATGTTAAATGCTGCTTAGAACAAGGGTTTTAGCTTATTGAATGTAGCGGAGAGACACTTGGTTACAAAGGTCTATTTTTCGACGATCAATGTAGAGGGACCAATACATAGAGCGGCCCTTCTCTTATTATCAGGTAACCAGTCTTACCGCAATGATATCCTTCGAAGATCGGTCCCCGAAACTAAATTTTACTCTATAGAACCACTTTTAAGGCAACATTCTAGCCAGAATATGTGCTTAAAGAGTCTGACATCAGTTCAGTTTCAAAAGAATAATTATTTAGGGTGATTTAAAATTGCCGCTTCTTGGCCATCAAATAGCAAATTTCTACCTACTGTGTGACAATGCGACGATTTTTTTCTCTGAGCTGACACAGTGACATCCTATGAAATTCTGAAATCGTAATTGAATGAAATGTGAGTTTCGTCCGTTTCCACCGAACTACCATTTTCTCCCTAAGCTGACACACGCAATGACATTTGTAATGAAATTCTGAAAAAAAAAGTAATTTAATTAATTATGAGCTTTATGAACGTTCATACACCAAACTGCGCTTTTCTCGAGCGTATAAATTTTGTTTCGGATGTGAAGATAGGGTAGGCCTGTAATTCTCAGCTTCTGACATCGAATCATCGAATGAATGTTTCCTCCGAAGCTTCAAAGGAATGTCAATGACTGTCAATGACTGTCATGACAATGACAATGGAGAATGATTATTTAAACACATGAGCTCTAACTCTTTAAAAGAAAATTTTCAAGCTAGGTTTGTGCAACTCGAACGTATTTAAGAGGAAAAGAAAGGAGACTATGATTTATGCATTTATGAATTTCTCAGGAATATCCAGATCAACCCCGGTCTCCACATATGGAATAAGTTATAGAAATTGGTGGAAATATGTTTGGTTATATACCCAATGCTGAATTGTTCAAGGAAGGGGGAAAAGTTTTTTGGAATTGTCCCCCCCAAAGTTTCTGTTGCACCAGCACCAGGGGAAAATACTGCAATTTTTGGGGAAATTCAGACAGAAAGTTGGAGAAGATTCTGAATCTGTCGAATATTTCCTTAACTTTTGCCAGTGCATTATGACGCAAACTTTAGGGAAGTAGTATCCAATCTCTATTCTGTGAATGAGTTCCGGCACTATTTTCCTAGAAGCATATATCTTCAGCATTTTCTTCTTTTCAAATTTTGAATAAATTTTCAACAAAACGACCTATATTTCGTCTCCTTAATTCTGAAAGTTCGACCTATTTTGGTGATTAGCCTTCTAATCAATCAGAGCTTTGAATCAAAAAGTGTATGGTCTCTGGCCAATGCATGTCATTCATTAATGACTGTCAGTTGATGAAGTTGGCAACACCTGACGTAAACCGGTGTCGCCAATAACTGCTGCGTCATCGAGCGGTTAATTGTCACGGAGGGGGCAATTAATCGTAAGGAGTTTGCGGGGAGCTTTGAGTGCCCTATAGGATGGTACGGGGGGGGGGGCTGTGAGATAAATCTTTGGACATTCACGCCTAATTTAGGAACCGCGGACTCATGAAATGAAAAGATCACTGGACACTGCGGACATCTGACGGGCAGCACTGACACTGAGCACCAAAAACATAAAAAAACAAAAAGTCTTTCTTTGTTTTTGTTTACATTCTGACCCCCCCTCCTTTTCGTCTCGCTGCTTCATGACAAAGCAGTGTTGCCTGATTAGCTTCATTCGGATTTTTCCCATGTTTTTTACTGACCTTCAGTGCCTGCTGTATGTTTATTTGTAGAAACAAAACTGAAACTGAATATCAAAAAGCACAATGGATCGCTATCAAAGCTTTTAGTGTACAAGAAGCAATGAGTTAAAGCGAATTTTCTGCGTTTAGTGCCAATTTCTATTACCAGAGCGCTACTGTTTGGTGAATGTTAAATCACTGGCATGGGCGGATACAGGGAGTTGTCTTTCTCTCTCTCCTTCCATTTGAACTTCTGTGTTAGAAAAGGACAGCAGAGGGGGCCATCACGTGACTTTGGCCCCCTCTTCTGTCCTTTTCTAACGCACGTTTTCAAATGGGAGGAGAGAGAGACAGACAATTCCCTGTATCCGCCCATGATCACTGGCCTAAAATAATGTAGATTTGTGAAAACGGGAGGTCATGCACGTACCTCGAAAATCATTTGAACAGTGGCTCTGCAAAACATCTCATCAATAATTTCAATAATAAGGCTGAAAGTATCAAAAACGGATAATCGCGATTCGATACTTAATTGAACCTATTTGTGAAACTCCGTTTTTTTATAGATTTTGTTATTTTCAGCCTTACTTTTACAGTATTTGACGAGATAGGTAATTTGCAGCGACGTTCTTCGGATTTTTATCTATAGCTATACCAATAATACCAATCGCACGTTATTATTATAAAATTCAGTCACTTTAAGCCTATAATTTGACTCCAATCAAACAGTACCGCTCTAGTGGCAGACATTATGGCACGAAACTCTGAAGATTCTCATGAATAATTTACGTCTAAATTGAATAGTACTCTATGGCCTTGTAAAATTAAAACTGTGTGGGAGGCAGTGAGCAGAATTTGAAAGAAATAGACAGTGCGCGAGGAATCAAAAGCACTTGAGCCAGTCAAACAATCAATAAAATCTGTAGCGACAGTTGAAAATTTAATTCATTTCCTAAAATAATTTGAGTGATTACTGATTATGAAATTTGTTTTTCTCTCTTCGAATAATAGGGTGGGTATAGATTTAGAATAAAAGCACAGCCAATAATGACAATAGAAAATGTATGAGGACTACTGACGATGAGTCATACTTACCTTGTTAAACTGATTTTGCAACTTTGTTTCTGTTCGAAAGAAATCGTAGAAACTCGTATTTTTTTAATTATTCATTGTAAGAATTCATCGTATTGTCAGCAATTTTTTAAGTGATAACTTCCGATTTCGTTCAATTTTCCTGTAAATAATGAATAAAGAAATCGTTGCAAAATGAGTGCAACATGGTAATTCACTCATCATGTTCTTTCCGTGCAGTAGGCGTCATATGAAAGAAAAAAAAAATACAGCTCATAAAAAAACAAGATAGAAAAATAAGGAAAATCTTTAATATTCCTCGATTTTCTTTGATTTTTCCAAAGTTGCTTAAAAGTCAAAATTCTGTGGGGTCCGATCAAGTTGGAACTCGACCTAATGCAACCGATGAGCACCAATCAACCTCCAATGAGGCCTCAGTCACTTTAGAGCAGTACTGCTGTTTTGCGTATAATTCATGTCTTTTTTTTAATTCACCGATGATTTCACCGGTTGAGAAAATATTACAAAGTTCAGTTCAGCCTATGACTGTACTACACGAAAATACTTGCCTCTGTAATCTTTTCTCAACCGGTGGAGTCGTCGATGACTTTAAAAAACTTGCGGGTGTTTTAATAAATTTAACAGTCATTCCACCGATGGAGAAAATATTACAGATTTGAGTATTCTCGTGTCATGCAGTCATACACTGAACTGAACTGTGTAATCTTTTCTCAATAGTTGGAATCAACGGTGAATTGAAAATTGCCAATAATTATGCGGGAAACAGCAGCACTGCTTTAGAGCTTGACTTGAAGGTCATCGATAAGTAAGCATCAAAACCGACATAATGTGTCCGCGACGACCGCGACATTCACCATCCATCAGTGTTAATTTTACTAATTTATAGTGTTTTAGAATAATTCTACGCCTACAATTTCACTTCATCATCGCTGTCTAAAGTATTTTGTGACGATGATTTCAAAAATTCTATTAGTTTTCATTAAACTGGCCTAGATTTTACGTAAAATTTGAAATTACGTCTTCTTAGCAAAAAATTCGAAATTCTGGAAAAAGTATGAGTTTTGAGTAAAAACTAAGGCGGAATTTGAAATCAGCGGGTCAAAATACATGGTAAATTTTGAGAAAGAGGCATCTTATGATGACAAAACCTGGTTTTACGTTCGTAACAAACGGACACACTATGGATCGTTAAGGCGTAAAAATAGTCATCGATGCCGTTTGGTGAGCAAAGGGTGAGGTTATGCTAGTTCAAGTCAAGTCCGACTTTTCGCCAACTTGATCGGGTCTCAGACTCTTCCAAGTTGCTCAAAACTTCCTGACTCTCCTCGGTTTTCTCCTGGTCTTTTTCCATTCTTCTTTTAACCGACGAATGAGTTGAGGCAACGTTGGTTCGAATTCGAAAGAGAGAGGACCTCCACAACCACAAGTGCGTCGCTGGACCAAACCTGCGCTCTTTTGAGATGTTGCATGGTCCACAAAAGAAGAATAGCCGAGCTTAGCACCCGGACTAGACCCGATCCATCCGAGTCATTATTCACGCCTACTATTCGGTGTCTGTTTTGAAAAGCGACCAGAACGAATCAGCGCCAGATCAAAACGTCTAATGTCCAATCTAATGACTAAACAGTCTAACCGTCTAATGTATAATCAACATCCACAGCATCCAACTCATTTCACACTCTTATGAGGTGTTTGATGAAACACTTCTTCCCCCACCACCGCACCACCTTATCAAACAAACCTCCCTTCAACCTCATCTCTATAGCGTCTTCCCCCGGCTTTTTATGCTGAATGAAGTCCGCGGAGGTCTTTGATGGTTTGTTTGGATGTCCGGGACGGGACATCGGTGCATCGGTGCCAGATTTGTTGAGGATGCAACGTTCACATTTTTTATGTAGATAAGTTGGGTAGGCGAGTTGTTTCATGGAACATATATGGCAACCGTGGTATCCCTGTTTTTGAAGGAAACATAAATCTTCCAACGCACTATTCTGCACGGGAAGCAGCCGAGCATGCAGCGAATTTCTGTTGAACCATCTTGTAAAGCCGATGTCACTGATTTTGAAGAAAAATCCGCTTGCTATTACGTTATGGATGATTTCACGATGTTGGAGGAATTTGTGCTGACATGACGTCGAAAAATGTCCGAGAAATTACATCATTAAACGTTTAAGTCTGCCAGTGGCGAGGCGTCGCGTCGCGTGCAGTCTGGCAACGCTGAATAATGTTAATTTAAACGCATGAAAAAGGTCGAACTATAATCGATTTTTTGCATGGGTTTAAAGAGACGAAATGTATCGTTGCCGCAAATACACACGATGCCACTGAAATCTGCTGAACAAAAGTACACATTCCTGTCAAAAAATACGTAAAAAATAAAAAAAAAAAAAAACAAAAAACAAAGAACAAAAAACAAAAGAAAACATGAAAAAACAAAAAAAATCACAGAGATTGGTTTGTCGGTTCCCCCTTATCGGGGGAACAATTAATCTGTGATTGAAGATTTCGAAACTTTGGATTGAATCACTATTTATAAAACAACCACAGTCATCTTCAATGTCGGAAGCAAGGAAACTTTTCCTTGTGTTCTGATAACTCGAAATATCCTAAAATTTGAAAATGGGAAAATAAACAGCTTGTTTAACATTCTATGTATACTATCTGGGCTCTGCGTGGGAAGTAGGCAATTTTTTTCTGTTTATCAAAAAACGCTATGCACTCGTCGCGACTGGAAATCCACGCAGCAACGCGAACGGCTGGCTTGATAACTGTGATTTCCCAAGAGGGGATTATTTTCTGTCCCTGAGTTGGTTTCCTCCGTATGGCCTATGACCTATGGTGTTACTTTCAGCTCGTGAATGCACATGCTTCAACTGTTATGGCTGTAAAAAAAATATCCGGTTTTTAATTTTTATTTTTTTTATTTTTATGATTTTATTTATTACTAGCAGGCTGCCCGGCTTCGCTCGGCTCCAACCGCATAGAGGTGGATCTGTCAACCTTATGCCACAGCCCTTTATTTTGTTGAAGAAGGTATCATTTTTTTTTAAAAATGACAATCAATACAATTTTCAGGGGCCAAATAATGTTCGGTCCCGAGCGTAACTTGCGTCAGCTCTCTGATTGGTCAAAACCGCACGCAAGATGCACGCAATTCAATGCTCGGGACCGAACATTATGTGGTCCCTGAACGTTAAGAGTCGAATGTTTTCCGCAACTTTAAAGAAGAATCTGTTTAGTGAATCAACACTAACCAAGTTAGCGATCTATGATAACTTCCGAGACATTTAAACGCTTTATTTTTGTAGGAATCGTAGTATCATCTTAAGGCGTAGGCGTGAATATTTCATTGTGATTGGTCGTTAGGTTACAGTCTCCATAAGAGCTAATGTGACATTGGTTCATACCCCCGCGCGGGGAAGTCCCATCAGGCCATGCTATGACTGGCTCCACTTTTCCCCCGTGCAAAGAGGTAGCTGAGGCGTTCGCAACAGACATTTTAAGTTCTCTGTGGACACCGAGTACGGGTCATCCTGTCGAACGATGCACGCGCGCATTAGAACTCAAAAGCAACACAATTGACTACCACACTCACAATCAGTCGCACAAAAAGCTTTTTCAGTCACGCTGCACAAAAACTGCATTTATTCTTCTGTGTCCCGCTTAGCGTCTCGCTGGGCAACAGCTAAAATTTTGCTGCATGTGATTTTAGTTGAAGGAGGGGTATGAGCGCACCCAGGATTTCAGTATGGGGGGCATGCTGTCATTTCATATGGAGGGTCTGGGGGGCACCCCCGGCTGATGGGGGGTCCAGGAGTCCTCCTCCAGAAAATTTTGAAAATTTAGACTTCGAGAAAAATGAGATTTTCCGCGACTGTGCTGAAAAAATTACAGAAATATCTTAATCTCCAATCATGCTGATAGAAAGACGGAGTCTTCAGGAAATCTGGATATCAGAGAAAGATAGAGCGAAATTAACAATTGCGGATATTTCTGTCGGGAAAGATGTGTTCCCCCAAAGGGAAAAACGATATTATGAAAAATCATGACATTGATAAACTTTTTTAAAACTCATTTCCTTTCCTTTATTTTTTCTCTCTTCCTCTCTTCCTCATTTTTTCCTTGCCTTTCCTCATTTTGTTCTTGCTATATGGGGAAAGGGGGGGGGGCTCCGGCCCCTCTGGGTGTGCCCATGAGGAGGGGGAGGAAAATGAGAGAGAGAGTTCAAGCCGACAGGAGTGAGAGAGAAGATAGAGAAAAAGTTAAAGTGATAGAAAAATAGAAGTAGGTCATGGATTGAGAATGGTTGAAGAGATATAAAGATGGTAAGGGGGGGGGGGGGGGCAGAAAAGTTTTGCCAACGCGTGGGCGAAATTTGAAAACCGATGATCACGGAGGGTGGAAGAAGGGTTGAGGGTGGTGGGAGAGTTGAGGGTGGTGGGAGAGTTGAGGGTAGAGGGTGGGTTAAAGAGGAAAAGAGAAGGGCCTATTCCAATTTGTAGTCTTAAATTTTGATTGTACCAATTAAAATTGCACCCAAGTCTAATTTTTGTTAATGCTAACCACGGACTGTTGGTTTTTTCTGGGCTGAATGTATCTCTAATGCTCTACTCTAAGCATCTGAATGCATCATGGGGGGGATTAATCATGAGAACTTGAAGGAGTCCATTGAGAGGACAACAATGAGATTCAGCATCTCTTTGGAATAGTTAGGTAAAGTATATCAGAGAAGCGAACGACCCTCACCTCCGAAAAAATGAGCTCCTAAAACACATGAAAGAAGGGAGGGGCGTCAATTAATAGAGCCGCGTATCGAATTGCTTGGACTGAGTTGGACCATATCGGTTGTTAGTGTCAGTTGTATCCAAAGACATTACAGAGGAAACTAACCTCTCTGCTATCTCATATCATGGGAGAAAAGTGAATCCGGTCAGCGGTCATGGCACGGGCTGATGGGCACGACATTTCCCCCGGTTAGTTGCAAATCACGTATGTTGCACAGTATGGAATATACATTTTAATCGAAAATTGGGACCAATTTAAGGAGCGTCGGTTCTTGAAAAATCGAAGTAAACGATCGGTCGGTTATTGTTTACTTTAGCGTCCATAACCTCTTTACCGTACTTTCTATCGTAATATCTCGCGGATACATTCGCCGAAACTTTCGTTTACGTTCGTCGCAATTTTAACTTTGACATGAACTGAATATCATATCTTAGTACTTTTAAAACTTAAAGTAATTAGCATTCTTTTGAACCAGTTTTACGTCTCGGCTCCATAAGCCGCAATATTATTTAGGTTCATACCCCCGAGCGGGGAAGCCCAGCCCATGAAAGTAAGCGGCTTCAATTCTCGCCGCTAGGGGCCAGTCTTCTTCTACAGGTGTGTACAAAAAAAGGAGCCAGGCTGCATACGTCAGAAATATCAGGAAAAAAATTAGGGGCTGAAAATTGGCAACCGTGTACATTTTAGTTGAATTGTGTGTTTTTATTTTGGGAAAATACTTACTTTGTAGAGTATTTTAAATTCGTAGTTTTTTTTACTCGGACCTGTTTTGGAGGAGTTATGATTTTTTTAAAATTGACCGTAAGCGTTTTTGAGGTTCGATATTTCGAAGACAAAAATCGATAATGACTTGAGGAATTTTGCGCTCTTCCCAAATCTGCAATAAAAAAATATATTACAGCCCCAAATTTTTGGGGTCGGCGCCCCCGTTGCCCCCCCCCCCCGGAAGACGCCGAATATAAAAACCCTCCTAAAAATGTCCCTCTTTAAATAAGCAAACACGTGGTTGAGCTTTTTTTAAAATACGAAGACGTTCGCGAGTTGTTCGACTTTTACGCCTTAACGACATATTGTGTACGGCTGTTATGAACGTAGAGCCAGGTTTTCTCATCATAAGATACCTCTTTCTCACCCCTCCCGCTAGATCTTCCATGTATTTTGACCCGCTGATTTCAAATTCGGCCTTGGTTTTTTCTCAAAACTCATACTTTTTCCAGAACATCGAATTTTTTGCTAAGAAGGCGTAATTTCGAATTTACGTAAAATATAGGATAGTTTCATGAAAACTGATAGCATTTTTGAAATCAGCATCTTAAAATACATGAGATAGCGATGGTGAGGTGAAATGGTAGGCGTAGAATTATTCTAAAACACTAAAAATGAGTAAAATTAACACTGATGGATGGTGAATGTCGCGGACACATTATGTCGTTTTAGATGCTTACTTGAGTTATTCAGCCTGGATTCTCTTTTGTTCACCCTGTATAATGTCTTTGGTCGACTTTCGTTTGTGGCCCGCGATACAATATCCAACATAACGAAGATTCGGAGCGTAGACAAATAGTGCCCGAAAATCAAATCGTCTCTCACATAGTCCACGTAGAAATACCAGAGGATCAGACAACACGGCGACGGTTGCCATTCTTCTCCGGTAACCTCACCGAACAAACAATATTCATCGACACAGGAGGCAGATCCGACACGACCCGGCAACGCGGTTTCATCCGAGGCGAACTCGTCGTAGCGTTGCCACGGGCGACGATTAACGTTACCCCGAGACTCGAGCTCTCCACAGTCATTCCGGGGTCCTCACCGGGACCGTTTCGCGCCCCTCCCGACCGGGGGGTCCATCCTCCCGATAGAGACCCCCACCCTAAGTGTGGGCCTACCCGCCGCGCGATCACACGCGCAATCCCGGGCCCGCGGGCCCAACCCTGCGGTCAGAAAATTGGAAAAAACCGCAAACCGAAAAACGCCCCTCCCGAGTTCCCCAGGGCGATTCCTCGAAAACGAAAAGATGACCCACCCCTTTCAGATCCTCGGCGATCACGCGGAAGGGGCGGCGAGGTCCTAGGACGCTATGCCTCGCCCCTGACCCTGTCCACAAAATTTTCGGTCCGAAGCCACTTTTCCGGTCGCCCCTTTCTCCCCGGGCGCCAGAACGGACCGAGAGACCACTCAGAAAACGCGGGACGACGGGGCGGATCGAAGGGACCGAGTGCGGAACCGACAGGCCGAACGGGGCGGCGACCAGCGCGGAAAAACGGTTTTCGGAAAACCGCCCCTCCCGAGAACGGGGGGGCCGCAAGAGGGTCGGTCTCGGGGGCAGAGGGAGCGCGACGGAGCGGCGGACACGTGGGTCGGGGCGAAGGACCGCGGAACTCAACGGATAGCGGGAACGGGGCCGAAGAACGGGAGCGCCGGGGGACCGAACGACAACTTTATTATATAGATTCTCGTCAGTTTATGTGGCAATCGATCGCAGAACATGCACTGAGAGTTTGCGTTTAAACATTGGCACGATGAATGCACTGGCGGATCCAGGAATCTATCCTTCTCTCTCTTTTCCCATTAGAATGCATGTGTTAGAGAAGGACAGATTAGGGGCAGTCACGTGATTTTCGCCCCCTCTTCCATCCTTTTCCAACACATGCGTTCTAATGGGACAAGAGAGAGAAGGACAATTTATTGGATACGCTTGTGGATGAACGTGGTTGTAACGCGGGGAAATAAACGCGCTAATTTCGAGCGTCCGAAATGAAACGCCAACTCCTTTGTAATAAAAGTCGCTATCTCCATATAATCAAAAGGTGTGTAAGTCCATTTTTGGAAAAGTTGAGTCAATAATGTTTCTATGATTCAAGCAGCTCCATTAGTTACGTCTCGAAGTGCTCGAATATGGATCACTTTTTGTGTTCTGCAAGCCGCACGTATCATCAACCGTGTTTAGCTTGGCTCCAATTTTCTCCTTCAAAAATTGTTTCAACCCAGTCTCCTCTGGATTCAATAATCACGTGTTTGAGAAACGCCTTGCACTGAAAGAAATAATTCCGTAATTCTAACAATATTGCTTTGTAGACCGAGGAGTAGCACTTTTACTAGAAAATTCTGGTTGTATCGATTTATTGATGGTTTCATTCAATGAACATCCTGACGATCGATTAATCTACACAAGTTGAAATGGAGAGAATCCGTCGGTGTCACATCGCATGAGCTTCAACTGATTATAACATCCACGGGGCTGTTTCTTATGTCCGTGCTACTTATTGCTGCAGCAAAAGCTTGAAAAACAACCATTATTTTATAAGGGGTCGGGAGGGAGAGGGGGGGCCTTGCCTCGGGTGGCACTTTGAGGGGGGGCAGCAAAATGGCAAGAACCGACCAAAAAAGGTTATAATTTTTGATGAATTTTTCATCACAGTAGGCAGTCAAATGAAAATCAACAAGCGAAAAGAAAAAAGAAAGGTAAATGTCAACTTCAGGGAGAAAAAAGACTGGTATAATTTACCATCATGATAGCTGATTTTGACCTTAGCAAAAAATGATGGTAAATTTCACCAGAATGATAGACAACATTCTGGCGAAATTTACCCTCATTTTTTGCTAAGGTCAAAATCAGCTATCATGATGGTAAATTTTTCAGTCTTTTTTCTCCGTGTTTATTTTGAAAATTTTCACCAAGGGGCGGAAAAATCCCTATCTTGCCCCCCTTAGCATAATCCTAGATCCCCCCCTGCTCACGTGTACTTATTTTTTTGTGACTGGCTACAGTTGATGACCGTGATTATAAAATATAATCACCGGATTACCGTCTCGGTGACCGCGGGTGATTAAGCAAAAACTCCCTTTAACTTTTAAGTGGTCAAAGCCGTCTATAAAGGTCCAAATGGATTTTGCCGTTGGCGGTCAAGGCCGTTCATGAATCATTCATGAATGCACGCGTATCAAGCATAACGGACGTTAAAAAACGTCCAAAAATGGGGCTCTTGCAAAATTTTGCTACAAGGGATTGAAGAGTTGATTTTTGCACAAAAACCTGTAAAAATGACGATGAGTAACTACACTGAAAAATCACGAAATTCACTCTCAGAATCGGGCATAACGGCGGTTCAAAGAAGGTATCATGGGAGATTCCTATCTAAAATGAGACATATCTCTGTGTTTCCGTAGAGAAAGTGACGGATTAGACAGGAATCACCCATAATACCTGCGTTGAAGCGCCATTACGATCTTGCCGTTAAAGTAGTTATGTGAGTTTATTACTGAATTTTAGACTTTTTCGGTGTGATTTTCGTGATTTTTGCTGGTCAGTACTTCAGATTGAACCATTTATTTGCTTATAGCAACAGTTTGCAAGAACCCCATTGGTGTACGGGTTGCATAGGGGTATGTAGTGTAAAAAAAATCCGCCAGGGCGAAGCTTACGTCTCAAAAAAAAAAAAAAAACGCCCCAAAAAATTTGGGCCCAAACCACTTAAGTGTTAAATTAAAAACACGTCTTGATTTCTACTGTTTCGTTAAATCCCGTTAATTTGTTTATTTGTTCAGCACTTCTAATCCGTTATCGTTTTGTTTTGTTTGTTTGTTTGCACAGAAGAGGAGGTAACTAGAGGATGATGGGGCCGACAACGGTGTCGAACGGATTAAACGGAACCACGTCGGTCACCGGAAAGAAGACGAAGACTCATAATAATCAGCTGGAGAACGGAAACTCCCATCACGTCTCTGTGTCCAGCGAGGATGACGTCACAATCATCGGGGACCGGGATCGGGACCCGGGCACAGATAAGGCCAACAACAGCACCGACAGGTAAGCGTACTTTTAACCTGTAACCGTAAGGAACCAACAAATCATAAAAAGAATGAAGGTGTAAAGCGTGAATTCAGGATGACCCGGTCGCCGGTCATCTCCCCTCTTCGCTCTTCACCCTTCACTCCTCATCTCTTTTCATTCTCCCCCATCTCTCAACTCTCACCCCGGCTTACATCTTCCATCCGCCGGCGTTGCACCGAACACCGAACGCATCAGTTAAAACTGTGCAGCGTTGCCTTATCGATCAACGAGCTATACACTGATAGTGAGACAAATTTTCATGTCAATTCAACCGGAATGGGGCTCTTGCAAACTTTTGCTATAAACAAATAAGTAGTCCTATCTTATGTAAAGACCAGCAAAAATCACGAAAATCACGCGAAGAAAGTCTAAAATTCAGTAATAAACTAAAAAAACTGCTATATCGGCAAGTTCGCAATGACGGCTCATCGCAGGTATCATGGGAGATTCCTGTCTATTATGTCACTTTCTCTCCCGAAACACAGAGATATGTCTCAATTTAAAAGGCATTTCCCATGATACTTATGCGTCTCTCCGCCATGCCATTAAGCCCGATTCTGAGCGTGAATTTCGTGATTTTTTAGTGGACTCATCGTTATTTTTATAGGCTAATATGTAAGAATCAACTCTTCAATTCCCCATAACAAAAGTTTCAGAGCCCCATTCTGTAGGAAAGAATCAAACAGAATTTTTGCTAAAGTGACGGGAATTTTGGTTAAAATTTACCGAAATTCCTGTTACGTTAACGATAATTCCGATTGTTTCAACAAGAATGGGGGTTTTTGCAAATTTTGTATAGGTTATTATTGAAGACGAGTTGATTCTTGCATAAACGCACCTGAGAAAATGACGATGAGTATACACCGAAACGTAAAAAAATTAACTCTCAGAATAGGGCTTAGCCACGCAGGAGGGTGTCACGGGAGATTCCCATCTAATTTAAGACGTAACTCTGTGTTTCTGTAGAGAAAATGATAAATCAGACAGGAATGCCCCATGATACCTGCTAGCTCCGCCATTACGAGATTGTCATCACAGCAGTTTTCTGAGTTTGTTGCTGAATTTTAGACTTATTAACTGTGATTTTCGTGATTTTTGCGGGTTTTTACACCAGATGTTACTTTTCATTTGCTTGTAGCAAAATTTTTATTAGAGCCCCGTTCTGTTCAGTCCTTTCCTAAAACAAATTCCGTTTATTTTAACAAGACATTCTTCTCAATGTAAGCTTTAATTGTAGAAATGTTTTCTGGGACGAAATTTTTAAAACACTTTCGATACCACGCTCGATTAATATTCGTTCACGTAACTCGATCCGTCTCACACAAATTCAACTTCTTACTGACAGAAAAATTTTAAACCCCAAAATGCGGCTCACATTAGCAAAAAAAAAACCGTGTTCCATCGAGCGCCTTCAATTGTAGGGATAGGCAAAATAAACTCCGTGGAGTAGGAATAGTTAACCACCCTTTCAATCAGTGGTGGAGCGTGCAATTTGGCAACGTTGTATTCTGTCCATTAAAACCCATTTAATAGATCGAATGCGAAGGTGCTCACCGAACACCCAATAGTTCGATCTTTTTAATGAGTTTAAACAGATGAAAAGCGACGTTGCCAAATTGCACGCTTAGGTAGCCATGATGGAAATCTCTTATGGGAATTTTATTTGCCCACTCGTGCGTGCGGGGCTCAGAAGAAACCCAACGTTTTCCACAAACTGCACCGGTGATCACCCTGATGAGCCCCAAAAATTGTCGGATAGGTTCAAAATAATATACTAAATCTGCGTGCGTATCGGGTTAACATGAATGCCCATATTATCACTATAGCGGCCCCAAAGTTATTGTCCTTCTCTCTCTTCTCCCATTAGAATGCATGTGTTTGCAAAGGATAGAAGAGGGGGCGAAAATCACGTGACTGCCCCTAATCTGTCCTTTTCTATCATACGCGTTCTAATGGGAGAAGATAGAGAAGGATAGATTCCTAGCGGATCCAGGTTATTGTCCTTCTCTCTCTTCCCCCCCATTAGAATGCATGTGTTTGCAAAGGATAGAAGAGGGGGCGAAAATCACGTGACTGCCCCTAATCTGTCCTTCTCTATCATACGCGTTCTAATGGGAGAAGATAGAGAAGGGTAGATTCATGGATTCGCCAGTGCATGTTATTCGCCGTTGCACGCCGCTTGTTATCCACAGTAACAGCGGCAGCTCCCAAAATGCTCCTCGCAGCGGAGGCTCGTGCAATTTGGCAACAAAGTTTTCCCTCCATATGAATCTATGTTCAACAATCGATTGCCGACGATTCGCTGCTTCATTATCGAATCGATTGTTTTGCATTGAACCAAATGGAGGAAAAATATTGTAGCAATATTTTGCACGAACTGCCGCTTGCACACCGGTGAGGTGGGTGACCGTTGACTCACAATAAAGATCTGCGCCCGCAGAACATCAATTGTTATAAAAGACGTCAAGGCTGATCAGTAATTAATTTTGGGTTGTCCTGACACGAGCGATAAAGTTCTGCGGACTCCAGATCTTTGTGAGTCAACAGTCATTAACCTCACCGATGAGCCACTTTGTGAGCTCCGACTGAAACCGTGGACAGATAGACGACGTAACGAAGTAGATCGCGCAATGTGCTATGACTATAGAAGGGTTTTCTGGGACGTAATTTTGGAGCACCTCGAAAGCAGCCATGATAAATATCTCGTATGGATTTTCACACGGTCTCGGTTTCTTTTAACCTTAAATCAAAACTGTAGGACAGATCAATTTAAAATTGGTGAAACCGTTTTAATGCGGCTATCTGGACTTAGATATTGATATAACTGTTTCTATTGGAAGGGTTTACACGATAAAAAAACTGCCATCTTGACAGAAACAAGCTAAAATTTTTTCACCTGCGGATAGTTGTATTAGAATTCTGTGTTCATGCAGCCCTCTAAAACACTCGCACTTTCGTATAAAACCAATTTTAATTATTTTACTTTTTGATTTTAAGGTTAAAAAAATAAGAGACAAACAAACCTGCTTTCTTTTTCTGTGTTAATTTGTGGACGGACTTAAGTATAACATGGCGTAGCTCCTTTATAGTTATAGTTTTTGGAGATAACGTCTCTGATGTGGTATGTGGAGGCCAGGTCAACTCATAATTTACCCTTTCTCGGATATTTACTTTTCATTTTTCGGGTGTTTATTTTGCTTTTTTTCGGATATTTACTTTTCATTTTTTCGGATTTTTACTTTTCATATTTTTGGGATTTTTACTTTGTTTTTTTTTTTTTCCCTATATTTACTTCTCATTTTTTTGGATATTTACACTCTTCATTTTTTCGTATATGTACTTTGTTTTTTTTTTTCGGATATTTACTTTTCATTTTTTTGGATATTTACTTTGTTTTTTTTCGGATATTTACTTTTCATTTTTTTGGATATTTACATTTTGTTTCATGTTCATTTCGCCTTTTTTCGAGTACTTAATTTGCCTTTTTTTGGATACTTAATTTGCCTTTTTTTCGGACACTTACCTACTTTTAATTTTTTCGGATGTATACTTTGCCTCGCTATTTCTTCTTTTGGGTGTATTTAGTCTGCTTTTTTTTGGATATTTACTTCTTCAAAATGCTTGGGTTTTTTATGATGCGCCCCTCTCTGCGCTTGGTGATGATTAATGAATCCTAAATACGAACGTACTATCTCACAATGTATCATATAAATTTTGCGCATACGTTCACGGATCATTTCATTTCTCCAAGTTCAAGCTCAAAAAAATACCGAGCTTTCATTACCCCCCCCCCGCCTCGTCTCGCGAGCTCTTTTGTAAAACTCGTCAGGAGCAAATCACGACTCGACGCGACGCAAATAATCCCGATCGAGGTAGACACGTATTGCGAATTGCGAAACTCGCGCCAAGAAACCGTATCCTAAGCGTTTTTCAATCCGTAAACTCTTGCCAAAGTCGCGTCTATTAAGCTCTGCAATTGTGAAAGCTCCTTTTTCTTTCTCTCCTAAGCTTCTCTGGAAATTCTCTAACGAGGCATTGTTCGTCGGTTCCGAGTTCCTGGCCCTGGCTCTGACTCGCTCGAAGACACCCCCCCCCCCCCCCCCAATCACCGCGCGGTAGATCAAAATAGAGAATTCTCCGGACTTGGAAAGTTCTAGGTTTTTGTTCTAAAAACGTTTAGCTGGAACCACGTATTCAACAGTTTGATCAAACGGAGCAATTTTGTTTAGCCGAAATGTTTCACAAACTGCAGGTAGTGCAGGTGGTTAGACCAACTGTCAAGCTCTGAAGCTGATGATATTCTGGAGTCCCCTGTATGTAGAGACTAGAGAGTTAAGACAAGAGGGTAGTTAGCCTCTGATTGGTTAACGAGTTTAAGGCTCTGCGGGCCCGGACGCCACACCATTGGACTCATTTTTGACAGTTGCGTAGCTCGAGTTCCAACTTAATTAGGCCTTAGAGGCCCGAGTATGGAGATTATTAGTGTATGTATGTAAGTCCAAGCAGAGCCATAAGTCCTGCGTCGACGATTCGACGCAACCCCCACTACATGCCAGGGCTGCCGTTTTTCGTATAATCAATGCTATTTTTCAATTCACCGATGATTCCACCGGTTGAGAAAAAATTACACAGCTCAGTTCACTGTATGACCGTAATAAACTAAAATACTCGCATCTGTAATCTTTTCTCAACCGGGGGAGTCGTCAATGACTGTAAAAAACTTGCGGATATTTTAATTAATCAACGGAGTTTCCACCGATTAAGGAAAGATTACACACTAGAGTATTTTTGTGCATTACAGTCATACACTGAACTGAACTGTGTAATCTTTTCTCAACCCGGGGGAATCATCGGTGAATAGAAAAATAGCATTGATTATACGCAAAACGGCAGCCTTGCTACATGCACAGTTAATACTCTCTTATTTTTTTTCTTTTCTTTCGTTTTCTCAAGATCGAGCGAGGTTTGGGCCACGTGTAGTGCGGGTTGCGTCGAATCGTCGACGGAGGTCTAATGGCTCTGCTTGTACTTACTTAGTTTAATTAGGCCTTAGAGGCCCGAACATAGAGATTATCAGGGGCGTCGAGAGGATTTTGGGGGCCCGGGGAAAAATGTGTATTTGGGGCCCTATTTTTTGTATCATCCTCCCTGGGGGGTCTGGGAGGACACGCCTCAGGTTAAGGGGGTCTGGGGGACAGGTTAGGGTTTTTTCCCGGGGGGCCTCCCCCGGAATTTTTTTAAAATCAAGCTTCTAATTGACGCAATTTTAAGCTACCTCTACTGAAAAATTTCAAACAATCACAGCAATAGAATGTTTGATTTTTACGTTTATTTTTCCACATGATGTGACAGACTTGAAGATTTTCGACACAAAAAATTCTTTGTTTTGACTTTGATTTCTAAAAATAAAAAAAAAAAAAAAAAAAAAAAACATTCATTTTTCAACTTTTCATTTCTCAGCCCTCTTTGGCTTATCATATTTTCACCAGTGTTGGCTGGGACGTCGAGAAAGTTCTAGAGGTTTTGCTACGAACCAGTGGTGCACCGAGAAACTTGCCTCGGGGGGGGGGGGGGGGGGGGTTTGGTACGACTCAAACTCCGGGGGGTCTGGGGGGTATGGAATACCCCTCAGGACAAGCGGGGGGGCCGGGGGCCCTCCCCCGTAAAAAATTTTCAATTTTTTCCCTTTCATTCAAATTGAATTTTACAGTACTTTCATGTACGCAGTAAAATTGAAATGCTGAAATATATTTTCGATTTTGCTGCATGAAATCTTTGCTCTTGACTCATAATTGGAGGGAGAAGAGTCAAGTGGAAAGTGGTTGAAGGAGCCATGGAATATTCACCGAGGGGTTCACCGAAGGGGGGGGGGGGCCGGGGGGCCCCCCCCCGGAATTTTTTTTAAATTTTCCTGACCTTCAGATTGAATTTTACGGTACTTTCATTACGGTAAGATTGAAATGTTCAAATATATTTTCGTTTTTCCCTGCATAAAATTGTTGCTCTTGACTCATGGTAATTGGGGGAAAGAAGAGTCAAAAGTAATGTGTATAAAGGAGCCATGGAATATTCACAGAGGGGGTTCAGCAAGGGGGGGGGGCAAATTTATTCGGCTCGCCACAGGCCGTGAAATTACGTGGTCTCTTCCTTTTCGACCCCACTTTCAAGCACCATGTCATCAGTCACTACTTCTTCCCTCTCTTTTCCCCTTTTCATATTCCCCCTCTTCGCTTTTTTCCCTGTTTTCCTCTTCTCTTTTTCTCTTTTTCTCTTTTTTTCTTTTTTTCTTTTTTTCTTTTTTTTCTTTTTTCTTTTTTTCCTTTTCCGCTTCCTTTTTTTTCCCCTTCTCATGATTTGGGGGCCCCCGAAGAGCGGGGGCCCGGGGCATTTTGCCCCATCAGCCCCCTCCTCTCGACGCCCCTGGAGATTATTAGTGTTTGTACATAGTTTAATTAGAGAGATTATAAATTCCTGTCCTGGAGGTATGCGAGATAAGTGTCTTCTAGGTAAATTTGTACGATTTCTAGAGGACCTCTTCTCTTTGCCGCCCATACCTCGATAGTTTTATCAAGTATTTACGGCGTTAGTGTAAAGAAAAGAAAGAAAGGGTTAAGTTTTCAGGTGACATAGTCGGGTTGTGGCTCAGGACAGGCTGAATCTCCACCCTTTCATTCGAGTGCATCTGAACCAGATTAAAGGTACAAATATTCTCGCTAATGAGATCCCCTCAAACGATGGGGTATCCGTAATATTTGACCATTACAGGTGGACAAACATTTTCTTATTTTTTCGGACGAACATTTGACACCGTGTTTGTGAATATTTGCAAAAGTCAAATACCAATCTGGGTCGGCGCAGTACAGAATTTTTAATTTTTTCAAGTAGTTGATGCATCAGCGCACTCTCGCGTGGATCGTAGAGAACTAATATTATACAGGGTGTGGCAAAAGGTCGGCGATCCCTAAATAATTTTTGAACGGCTGCAGGTAAAAAACAAAACTGGTCGAAAAGGTCATTTTCATTTTTCTCTACTAAAGGTTTAAGGTTTGACCAGCGCTACCAAACAGCCCCCCCCCCCCCCCCCCGTGGTGGCTAATTTGTTTACAACGATTTTTCCTCCTAGAGAAGCAAAGCACTCTCGTTGTCATCTCTTTGCATTGTTTTCTTAGTTTCTTTTTAAAAATTAAACCATCTATCTTCCTTCATCTCGGAGAGCTCGTACACGTTCAAGGACGAATTTCCGCTAAATCGCCAGAAATTGACAGTTTTTTTTAGCTATCTTTTTAAGTAATCCTTTTGTTTTTGTTTTACAGCCATTGCTCAAGTTTATCAGACGGGGAAAATTACGAATGCTACGGCGAAGTTGATATGGACACCTCCTCGCCTCATATTTTAAACAGGTACGAATGAAATATTTTCCCCCTTATGACTCGGAAATCTATTTTTTGCAGTTCCGCGGCAAAATGTGGCTCTCTGACAATTAGTCATAATTGATGTCTGCAGGTGAGAATGAGTGAGTGGTGTCTTGTTAAATTCCCATGTGAGCAAAACTATAGTTGAAAGTAAGTTCAGAGTTTCCTCTGTTTGAATTTAAGTGAGCAACAAAATGAGAAATAAAAACTGAATAAATTCATAATTACAAAGCTTGTACCCTCACACAGTTTCAACTTTTGTAACTCGTAACTAATTTACGTTGTGTTGCATTGCATTACGGTCACGAAGACCCCCTTAAATATTCATTGATCATTGAATTTCTGTATCATTCATTTATTGTTTTGTGGTTTTCCAGCACTGCCAACAAAAGTCCCTTCAGTTCAAACCTAACACGGAATACATGGTTGCGAACAAGTTTAAGGAGATCATCGCCAAGGTAATTTTAAACTCTTTCTCGTATCAAAGAAGATATTCATTTTTGTGAATTCGAGAGGTTTAATTCCCGTATCATTTACGGCCAATATCCAAAATAAAATGTTGTACAAGTTAACAAGTTAACAAGTTTTGCTCAAATCCACCAAACCTTGGTTTAATAAAATTCACAAGTTGTGTTCCATGATTTTCCTGAACGAAATGAAATGAAATCAAATCAAATCAAAATTTGTAAAAATTCCTACAAAGCTATCGAACATTTTTTTTAAATCATCTAGGTCACTTTTCGCGTCATTTCCCGTGCATGGCAAAGCGTTCATTTTACAACATTGCATTGTGTCTTTTTAACTTAATGAGCACTAAAGGTCAAACTCGAGGGTGTTTACACTGTTTACCACACTCTTAATTGTTTCACACCCTTTTCAGGGGTTCGAATTGATGAAATAAAAGTTTCCGGATTGCATACTTTGCCACTGGTCATTTCCTCCCGGCCCCTCTCAACTGAGATTTTCTAAGTGATGACTTTATCACAATAATTTGTGATTTTTTTGTCACGCTAATTTTCCAAATTATATTCCTGTTTCCTATATTCTAATTTATTTCTTAATAGTTTTTTTTTCTTTTTTCCACGCAATCAATTGGTATTATTCATATCTCCTCTTACTTTATGTAATGTAGAAATTGTTTTCTTTTTTTTTTCAGTCATAACGATAGTCTGCCCAACCGGAAGTGGGGATCATTTCGACAATCGTAAGTCCAGCAATTTCTTAAATACTGTTCGTTCTCATTTTACTGCACCTGAAATATTTATTGAGGCCATTAGTGTAAAAATGGATCTTAAAATATCACGTGTGCTCTACACTATAAACTGGTTTACGTATATCATGAAGTTTTCTAATTCAGAGCACACGCGTTGTTTTATCTTGCATAAATAGCTTAGTGGCTCAGTGTGCAATCTGGGAACGTTGTATCTAATCGATTTAAACTCGTGTGTTTTGTCGAATTCGACAGCATTTAAATAGCTCCCTACAGTTCGATATTTTCAATGGATTTATATGGACCAAATGCAGCTTTGACTGATTGCACGCTTCGCCACTGAAAAACGCGTTTTTAGCTTTTTCGTTTTTCGCTTCTAACATGTGTTTTTCTGATGCCCCTCCAGTCTCTGAATCGTTTATTAATGAAGTGAATCATTCGTTGGTTATGCGTTGAGTACATGATAATATCTCTCCTGAAATAAGGGTGAATCATAAATGTCTGCGTTTCATCTTTCAAAGAGTTTGCCGTCACGTGACATCCAGTTGAGTCGTTCGTCATCATGCTTGTCAATCCGAGCTCAACAAGTGATGAAGTCTCTGTTCGCGTTAAACGCCTTCAATTCTTGAACTATGCAATCCCATGCACTTGTTGTGTAACTGCTCAAATCATAAATCATCTCCGCAATTCGCAAATAATTCGGGAACACGTTTCTACTCGCATGAAACGCCTTCAATTCTCTAACTATGCAATTATGCGAACATGTCCTCTCACTGCTCGAGCTCGATGCGTCATTACTAGACTCAACTCAACATGGGTGCGGTGATAAGTGAAAACGTTTTTACTCGAACAAAACGCCTTCATTTCGTGAACTATGCCACAATGCGTACAAGTCTCTCTGCTCTATGTCAACGGCCAACGCAACTATAGTGATAAATTAACGTGTTTTCATTCGTATGAAACGCCTTCAATATTCCAGCCACGCAATAGTGCGTGCATGTCCCCTCGTCGCGTCGCTTATGGACGTGTAATGCGAATTGCGTTTTTTTCGCTGTAAGCAATCGTGAGTCGAGTCGTGCGTAGCCAAATACGCCGAAAAGTCTAGTAACCAAAACAAAGAAAAAAACAAAAAAACAAAAATCAAAAACCAAAAACGGTGTTCCATCAATCTTCATCTGCTTTGAGTGTTGGATTTTGACTTTGTGCGATAGAATGTGTACTGTCACCTGTCACTTGTTCGAAAGCAATGTCGATTCGATACATCGATAGACAGGTCGCTTTTAGGTAAACGCACCCAAGCAGAAGCTATCATTTTGATGCCGTATTTTGATGCATCGAAAAATATTTCATTTACGATTCTACAGTTTTCTAATTTGGGATTTGAATCGGAAACTGTACAGCCAGCAGCCTGCTCACAAATTATTTTGCCAATTCTCGAATGAAGGGAATCGACATTTTGTGAATGTCATCCAATAATTTCACACATACGTCTATGGAAATCAAAAATACAACTGAACACATTATCTAGAGTAGTAAACAATCTCATTTATTCATCGAAGGGGTCCATAAACTATAGCGTGTTGGAAAATGGAAGGCTTTAATTTTTATAGAAGGAGCAAACATGAATACTGCTTTGTGATAAAGTAAAAATACAATACCCATTTTCTCCTGAGGTGAACGTATGAGGAATAGATTCCCGAAGCAAATACTAAATATATTTTCCCATTTTGGACAATAGACATCCCTTTTTGGCCGAATTTTTAATGGGACGAAAGCAAGCCCTGGGCATGTTAAAATATGAACACATCATTTTTATGACGTATAATAAAATTGGACATTTTTGCATTTGGCATTAATTCTGATAACCCACCTCAAGTAGAATTCCTAGAATCGATTATTATACATGCGTTGAAATGGAGCACAATCCAATGTTGCCAAATTTCACGATCCGCCACTGTTTTCTCCTCTCCCGTCTAGTTTTCGAACTTAAATGAGTAGTACAGCAGGCTCTATAGTCACTTAGTCTCAGTCAGTCTACCCATTCATTTTCTTCTTCCTCATCTTACTTTCCTCGCGCTTGTGAACTCATAAATTCCTGCTTGCCATTCTTTCCTCGGATTTTTTTTCTTTCTTTCTTTTTCTTTTTCTTTTTCTTTTTCTTTTTAAGAAGTGTAAGTACACACGGTATTCAGCTTACCTACTGTGTACATGGATACGCGGTGTGAATAGCTCGGTGAATAGCAATAGATGGCCGGGAGCTATGTGGCGAGTGCGCGCGGACAGTCTAAAACTAATGCGATAATAAAATGAATAAAGTGAGTATACTTTCTCCGTCACGCTATTTACTCAGTATCGCCACAAGTCTAGAACCGCACTTCTCTATACTCAGACGCGAGCACCAAGGAATAGCACACTCCGCCGCACTATGGTCCAGAAGTCCGGTTTAGGAAGACATTAGTTTGCATTAAAATCGCCCAATATCTTGAAAACGGCTCATCTGACACCAAAACTGGTAATTACAAAAAAGATAGAACGTAAACCGTTTTAACTTTTTTGTCATTACCATTTTTGATGTCAGATGAGCCGTTTTCAAGATATTGGGCGATTTTAATGCAAACTAATGTCTTCCTAAATCGGACTTCTGGACCATAGTGCGCCGCTCGAACGAGCTGCGAGCTCGACGCAGAACACACGGCCAAGAATTCAGGATTGCACCCACCGATGTTGTCAAATTTACATTGAGGGGACAATGAAACTGGAATGGGGTCTGTCAGGGCCAATGCTGCTGGTTTACTTATATTTCACGTTGGTCGTGAGCCTATCTTCCTGGTAGGTGTGGCGCAGTGGTGGATCCAGCCCTTACGAACGGGGAGGGGGCGAATTTTGTTTTAATACCCCCCTAAATGACCCCCTTTTCTTGTTTTCGCTATCGCTTTCCCCCTTCCTCTTCCCTCTTTTCCCACTTTTTAGGCTGAACGGGGGGGGGCGATCGCCCCCCCCCCCTGTATCCACCAATGGTGTGGCGGTACCCTACTTGAGTACAGCCAAATACCTGAGCATGACAAATGCCCTCAAATGGAAAGAACACGTAAAAAAGAAAAGAAAAGAATTAAATCTAAAATGGCGTAAAATGTATTGGCTCCTTGATGGCAGGAAGTCCAAACTTTCCTTAAGCATAAAATGCTATTATACAAAGCAATACTACGGCCAGTATGGAGCTACGGATGCCAGCTCTGGGGGTACACAGCTGAAAGCAACCTGAGGTCAATTCAAACGTTCCACAGTAAAGTCCTAAGAATCATAACAGAAGCCCCTAGGTATACTAGAAGCGCTGATATAGGTAGGGACCTGGAGATAGATACTGTCAAGCAAGTTATTATGAAAATGGCGGGCAATCATGAAATGGCCCTTGAAGTGCATCCTAATTCACTAGTTGATGACTTGCTTGACAATGAAACAATGACTAGAAGACTCGAACGAAGGAAGACGTTTGAATTGGCTTCAGGTGGCTTTCTTAAAAGATGAGACCTTTAATCTCATACCAAATAAATGTACTATATGATGTAAATATTTAGGACCAAGTCAAGTAGAAATTAACTGCCGACAGCAGTATGCAATAGTTTAAACTATTCATAGGAAAAAAATGGTAAGATAGTGCGTAAGCATTAGTTTCAGTTTGTAGCCCGTGTAAACATGTGCAAATAATATTAAAAAAAAAAAACAAAAACAAAAAAACTTATATTTCATGATCACTGAAATCATTCATTTAAATAAAAATAATTACCTTTTAATTTTTCAACCCTGTGTGCTATTATAGGTATGTAAACTATTTGTTAAACGTGGTACCCAATTTTGGACGAAATGAATGCAGCAATTTTAAAGTGGAAAGTGCTGTTTCCAGTAAAACCGAGACGGTCTCTGATTGGCTGAAAAAGGAATCTGAAATAATCGATCGAAAGGGTTCTTTCTTCCTTTCTTTTCTTACTCGCGCGTTGGAGTCTCCAAGATGCCACTGTAAATCACGGCCACCATCTGTCGCTTATGGAGATGAATTTGTTCCCGGGAACCTGAAACAGAGTTCCGTTCTCTAACAACGAATCATCTTAATTCTTTGGCGCCTCTGTTGATTCTAAATTTGAGCAGTGATACTGTTAGTTTACTTGTATCGTATGAGTTAGAAAATGAAACATTTTTCCTTTTGTCGAAACTTTGATTTTTCAAGGATCTCTTAGAAATCGTTAATCCTTTGTTTATTTTCATATTCCGTTGAAATTTTGATTTTTCATGACATTGTGAATCTTTGTTTACTTTAATCTCATGTCAGATCTAACGGAGAATTGCGGATTTTGTTTTTTTGTTTTTTTGTTTTTTTTTTTTTAATGAAAATGAGAGCCATCGATCTCAATACAATAAGATCTAGGCGATGCTTGTGAAAGTGATTGGGATAGATAAACCTCCCATCAATTTTGCATTCGGAAATATGGCATCTCTGCGTATCACATATTTCCAGCGTGCAAATGCGTTAATGTTCTTGTCATTTCTGCTCCTGCTGTCGCTAGGTTCGAAGCCGCCTTCAGCTGCTATCAGCGTTGCCAAATTTGCTCATTGCACTTTTCAGTTCAATGCTCTCAAACAGCGCATTGGAAATTCGAAATATTTATCAAAATAACTCTAGTTTTCGCCATTTTCTTCAGGTTTCTGCTCTCTCGCCCAAAATTTTCAAATGGCAACCCTACATTGTGCCTCATCGATTGGAAGTACACACAAACCTAAGCATTTTGTCGCCAACTGCTGCACGCTTGATTTCATTTTTCATTTTCGATGTATCAAAGGTCAAAGTTCGATTTCGACCCAATTTCAAAAAATCAAACTATCCAGTTGTAAAGTCGGGATTTAAAAAAAAAACTAGGAACATAAATAATCTATAAAGTAAGTTTTTTGTAGTTGAAATGTACGATTTTGAAATAAATTTCTGTCAAAATTTGGTTTTAGAGCCCCCTCCCCCCACAATTTTATTAATTTTGCTCCTCAAGGGTGCTTCCTCCTAAATTCCGAGGCACGACCCTTATCGAGTGATGCATCCCTCGAAACAGCACACGAAGCTTAACTTAGCCCTTAGGCGCAAACGCCGCAAACCTCACGGGACCTCACAGACCAATATCTTTTGCTCGAGATCATCTCCCCCCCCCCACCTCCCAACTTCCAAGCAACTTCACCGATGATCGATGTCGTTTTGATACCGGTGGCGGTATCCGTAGCTTTCATCCTTCCCTCGTCCCTGTTGACCTGCAACGATCCATCACACCACACCAACCAACATGACAACGGTGCCGATTTGCGGTAGTGTGGTCTGCGTGCCGTGTCCTTCCTCCTTGTCGTACGTCGCGTACGCTGCACGCTCGCGCTGCTGCGTCGCGTTTTTATCAACGCTATGCTGCACTCACAGCGTACACAGTGTCGCCGCGTTTCGCGTATCGCTGACGTAGTGACAACGTACGGAGGCTTGCATTTTGCCGTTCGCCATCGCATCGGTTGCCTGACCTGAATCCTGCGATTCTATACTCTACTCCTCTACCAACACACTCTGCGCCACCAGCGGATCCAGGATTTTTTTTTCTCTCTCTCTCTCTCTCTCTCTTTCTCTCTCTCTCTCTCTCTCTCTCTCTCTCCCCCCCCTCTCCCCCCCCCCCCCCCCTCCCTCTCTCTCTCTCTCTCTCTCTCTCTCTCTCTCTCTCTCTCTCTCTCTCTCTCTCTCTCTCTCTCTCATCGTACATTTGATTGTGTGTGTTAAAAAAGGACAGATAAGGGGCAGTCACGTGACTTTCACCCCATCTTATATTCTTTTCTAACACACGTGTTTAAATGGGGGGAGAGAGAGAGAGAGAGAGAGAGAGAGAGAGAGAGAGAGAGAGAGAGAGAGAGAGAGAGAGAGAGAGAGAGAGAGAGAGAGTCCACTGGACCCGCCAGCACTCTGCGCGACTCGGAGACTTATAGCGACTCGCGGCTGACTTGGCTGCTTCGCGCGTTCTGGGATCTCCCATCCTGATCCTGCGCCAGTCCGCGGTTCGCCAGTTCACATTCCGCTACGTTCCGCGCTTGACGCGCATCGATCGCGATCGCTGCGCTGGTGTGTGGATGTGTGCGCGCGCACGTCTGTTATCGTCAGTTTCAGTCGTCGGGCCAATCGGATCGCGTGTTGTTCTTTTTTGGCGCCCCCGCGCGCAGTTTGAATTCCGTTGGGCAATCGTGTGGATCGTGCGCTTGTAGTGGTTAGTGTTTGTTTGAGAGATGTTTCCATCGGCGTTTGGATAGATCAATCGATCAGAGCTACCGATTCGTGTATGTTTAATGAAGTGGCATTTATTTAAACTCACAGATATGGTTCCACCGCTTGTTTAAAGATTACACAGTTCAGTTCAGTGTAAGCAGAGCCGAATTAACCGTACTTAGCACTCCAAGGCTAAATATGTTTACCTGCGCCCATGGGCCGTCCGAGGGATGCAAATGTGGGTGGGGCTTTATAAAATGTGCCGACTTTTTTTTCATTTTATTTTATTTTTTTGCTTCTGTTTCTAAGCCTTTTATCATGAGTTGGTGGGGTCTTTTCACCTCTCCAAACAAGGTCCCTCCAAATTTTGCGCCCTAGGCTATAGCTTAATTACCCTGAAGGTCATTCTGCCCCTGAGTGTAAGACTGCTATGCACGAAAATAATCTGCGATCCATTTCAACACACATCAGCTTCTCTACTATCGAAAATAATAGAGAAGGTGGCATACTTGACTTGAGTCCATATCTCTTTCTTTTTCTACCATAGGGGTTTAAACGAGCGAAGAAGGAGATAGAAAAATTCTTAGTTTCTCTAAGGATCGAACTTGCCATATTTTCTCAACCGCTAGAGTCTCCCTGACTGACTTTATAAGATTGATAATTCATTATTGATTTCAACCGACTAAGGAAAGATTAAAAAATCATAGTAATTTCCTGCATTATATATTTACGTATGCATACACTGCACAGAACTGTGTAATATTTTGGTAAATTGGTGAAACGAAAAACCCCTCTATGTATACACAAACTGGCTACTCTGCAATGTATGCAATCTATCTTTTAACGTTGGGTACACGATTAGATTCTGAACAAATTTCGAACATAGTGATGAGTGGCATATTCACCATGTGCCAACTAATTTCTCCGGTTTGCTGAAATTGGTTGGTAGACGGTGAAATTCATGTGCCACCAATCGTTTCTACACTTTAAAGAATATTTCTACCAAATATTTTTTTTCTTCTAAATATTGACTAATAAACAGTTTTGGTCCGTTTGTTCGGAGAGCATCACTCCTCGCTGCGTTCACTCAAATAGGTAAAATAAATTAAATTTGAAACTAAAGCCGTAGCGTCGTGAAAGGGCAACGAAACTTTATTACGACACACCAAAGCTTTTCATTTATAAATCCCATAATCAGGGCCACCCTTTCAACCATTATGTAACAAAAAAATACCAAAAACACACGCTAAAACCAAATAGAAAACATGCTAAGGAAAAGAAAAGCGAACTGACAAGGGGAAGGCAAAGGTGGGCCCGCTCCAAATGGAACGGGACTTGCGCGAAAACATGGTCCTGACCTTGGGGTCCTAATGAAGGGACTTATTGCACTTTTTGTGAATGGGCCCCTGAATTTGCAAAATTTTAATTTTAAAATGAGCCCCAGGGACGGCGGATAGTTATGTAGCCGAGAATCAGATCTCCTCTCTCAACCGAAGTCGTGGCGCAACGACAGCGTAGTGGACTCCGGTTTGCATGGTCCCGGGTTCGATTCATGCTGGCAGCATTAATTTTTTCACGACAGTTGTGCTCATCTTTCTTTGCCATGTTTTTATGTTTCTTTCTTGTTGCTTGTTTGCTATTTGGTTTTGTTTTTTTTTTGTTTTTTATTTTTATTTTTTTTTAATACTGTTTGAATCGAATTAATCCACATCTTTTCGTGCTGTATACGCAGTTACCTACTTCACTGTGCTTGTATGTAAAAGTTAAGAAAATAGTAGAAAATCAAAAAGACGAATGGAAATTGATCAACGAAACTTTTTTTTTTCGTCTGTTTTTTCAAGTGCTGTTGTTCTTCTTTTCCAATATTTTCTTAACTTTTATATGAAAGCACAGTGTATTATCTGATGCATGCAGGATGAAAAGAGGCGGAATAATTCGATTCAAACGGTCTTAAAAAAAAAAAAAAAACAAAACAAAACAAAAAGCAAAACAAAACTAAAATACAAACAAGCAACAAGAAAGAAATATAAAAACATGGCAAAGAAATATGAGCACAACTGTCGTGAAAAAATTAACGCCGCCAGCATGAATCGAACTCGGGACCATGCAAACCGGAGTCCACTACGCTGTCGTTGCGCCACGATTTCGGTTGAAAGGGTGCGTCTGATTCTCGGCTACATAACTATCCGCCGTCCCTGGGGCTCATTTTAAAATTAAAATTTTGCAAATTCAGGGGCCCATTCACAAAAAGTGCTGTAAGTCCCTTCATTAGGACCCCAAGGACTATGTTTTCGCGCAAGTCCCGTTCCATTTGGAGCGGGCCCACCTTTGCCTTCCCCTTGTGAGTGCAGCGGCAAATTGAGAGGATGAAAATAACTTTTTAGCAAATTTAGAACTTTTTTATGTTCTCAGTCTGCTTTTCTTTTCCTTAATATGTTTTTTTTCTTAGTTTAGTCGTCTTTTTTTCGTATTTTTTGTTACGCAGTAGTTGCGCCGATGGTACACTGTGAAAAATTTGGCTGTTAATTCAAACGGACGTCTGTTTAATATACGTACTTAATGGGAATTCCTGTTGAAATTATAGGATTTTCTTGTTATACTAACAGGAATTCCGGTTAAGTAAGTATTAAAAAGGTGTGCGGTTACGGAAACAGGAAATTTTTCTCAGTGTACTCAGTGTAGAATGTAGGTATGTCCGAAAAGTTTCGGTATGTTGTACAAGAAAGTCGTCTTATTGTTAGTCATCTTACTTTTTCACTGTATTATAGCTTTCAATTCAAAATTTAAATTTATTTGACCTTAATTGAGGTGGTTTATTTTTTTAATTCTTCCAAACATCATGTGCTGAATTCCAAAATATTTTCGAAGAAATATGCAGAAACAAAAGAGATAAATTAAGTTGAAGTTATGCAGTCTCAGTGGTCGAGGTAAATCAGAAATCATTGCAGTTTTAATTTCTTCCCGTAAAATTGATAAAAATCCGGCTTTCCCCTTTGTGTGAAACCACGTTGATATGCAACCATGGGCGGATACAATAACTTGTCTTTCTCTCTCGCCTTCCATTTGAACGTGTGCGTTGGAAAAGGACAGAGAAAGGGACTAAAGTCACGTGATGACCTCCTTTGCTATCCTTTTCCAACACACGTGTTCAAATGGAAATAGAGAGAGAGAAAGACAGATTCCTTGTACACAACAGTATATTTGGCAGCCTTGCGCTTTATCGCGGATCGTGATGGCCCACCCATCTTCACTCAATTCACTTCGTTTATAGAGTCTTCCGTCTCCCACTTTTCCGCCGCTTCTTCTATTTTGACCTCTTCTTCTTCTTCTTCTTCTTCCTCCTTTTGGCGTTCTGTAATCCTGACTCCTGAGGTCGCCGCCACACGAAAATTACGACAACATTCGGATTGTGCCCTACTAATTAGAATTCATATAACGCGCGGCTGCGGCCACTGATCGCTGCGTTGCCAGATTCTAAGGTTAAAATTTTCCGTTTCCTTTGCAACGATTAAAATGGGTAATATACACTATACAGGGTGCTCTGGCAAAAAGGGCCCATACAGGTCCATAACCAATTCCCTATACAGAGTATGGATATGTATAAATCCACTTGGATATACAGGGTGTTGAAAAACTGTTCCCGAATATTTCAGGGGCGGATTTTACAGGTCAAAATAAGACCTTTACTTCCTATAAACATGCGTCCGAAAATGCCCCCCTTTTGAGCTACAGCCCCCCGAAGTTTTAAAAAATTTACGGTTTTTTTGGAATAGCGACCACTATTATGAACCAAATGTCTTAAAACTTGGTGTCCTACAGTAATTTTACGTGTAGAATCCATTAATGACCTCGAAAAATTCAGAAATTGATTCTAATTGTACTTTTCACGCAATATTGTACCTTTAACGGCACGAATTTTATGTTACGGATTAAAATTTTGAAGAATAATTACCGAAATCAGATGCGAAAAACCCTTAGAAAGATTTTTGGTACTCCTTGTTTCTTTCGATACGACGCATTTTAAGCGAGATAAACGCTGCACAGTGTGGAAAAGTCAGCGTTTTTACCATAGCGGCCGGCCCGTAGAAGCAGCGGAGAGGCGGGTTGCATACTCACTGCCGTTTTTCATGGTAAAAGCGCTGACTTTTCCACACTGTGCAGCGATTATCTCGCTTAAAACGCGTCGTATCGAAAGAAACAAAGAGTACCAAAAATCTTTCTAAGGGTTTTTCGCATCTGATTTCGGTAATTATTCTTCAAAATTTTAATCCGTAACATAAAATTCGTGCCGTTAAAGGTACAATGTTGCGTGAAAAGTACAATTAGAATCAATTTCTGAATTTTTCGAGGTCAGTAAAGGATTCTACACGTAAAATTACCTCAGGACACCAAGTTTTAAGACATTTGGTTCATAATAGTGGTCGCTATTCCAAAAAAAACCGTACATTTTTTAAAACTTTGAGGGGCTGTAGCTCAAAAGGGGGGCATTTTCCGACACATGTTTATAAGAAAAAAAGGTCTTATTTTGACCTGTAGAATCCGCCCCTGAAATATTCGGGAACAGTTTTTCAACACCCTGTATTATGTGTAGGATGTCGTATGGTTATACGACTATACACGTGTTGATATCCTTACAAATATATACATATATCCATATGGATTCATACATATCCATACTCTGTATAAGAATTGGTTATGGACCTTATGGACCGTATGGATCCACTTGGATGTGTATGGATATCGTATGGTTATACGACTATACACGTGTTGATATCCTTACAAATATATACATATATCCATATGGATCCAAATACATATCCATACTCTGTATAAGAACTGGTTATGGATCTCATAGACCATTTTTTCCAGGGTGTTGTAGGATTAATGGCTGGAAATTTACAGAGGCAATGGGGCTCTCGCAAACTTTTGCTGCAAGCAAATGATTGGTCAATATCTGATGTAAAAACCACGGAATATTACGAAAATCATAATGCAAAGGCTAGAATTCAGTATTGAGCTCAGAAAACAGCTGTAGTGGCAAGTTTGTAATGTCGAAGCCACGCAGGTATTATGGGAGATTTATGTAGAATTTGTCACTTTCCCTGTGGCAACATAGAGATATGTCTCATATTAGATAGGACTTACCCGCGATACTTGCGTGGCTCCACTGTTAAGGCCGATTCTGAGAGTGAATTTTGTGTTTTTTTTTGTGTACTCATCATTATTTTTACTGGTTTCAATGCAAGAATCAACTCTTCAATCACCTGCAGCAAAAGTTTGCAAGAGCCCCAGTAGGGTAACCCATTATAGACTGCCACTCTATAGGTAAATGTATAGCTCATTAAAGTCAATCGTAAAACTGGCAACGCTGCTGTGCTCGAGTCTCGCGGACTCGGACTTGAAGCTCGCAATCAAGAATGAGAGCTTTTTAGTGCTTATTGAGAGTCACGGAAACTCAGCTCGACTTTGGCCCCCGAGTATATCTATATATTTTAGCTGGAATTCAAGGGGGGACACCCCCATCCTCCCCGCCACCTTTACCTTTCGCTTGTATCAGTGAGGTTTGAGCTTTGAAGAAGAACTGATGAATAGAATAGAATGTCCAGAGCTTGAATTTTTTAGTCCACATAATTTTGGCCAATCGAGACAAAGGATTTGTGGTGTATGACTATATGGCTGTGACGTGAAGACAAAGCAACACTTATTTAAGAATGGGTGATCATTTTGACTTGAGTAATCGTTCTGATTCGTGTTCGTGTGACCCGTAGTAATATAGCCGTGGCCAGACATTCGGATCTCTTTCTTTTTGCTTTTTTGAAACACATCCGTTTAGTGCCGATTAATGCCACCGGAGCGCTACTGTTCGATTAGTGTCAAATTATACAGGTTTATACATGGGCGCCCGCAGAAAAATTGCCAAGGGGGGGGGGGCAAAAGTTTTGAACCACAACGGAAGGTCTAGGAGGACACCCCCCCCCCCCGGTGGAAAAAGGGAAAACGTTTTTTCATCCAAATAGTGTACATTTCAGGTGTATCAAATAGTAATAACAATTTTGACGTGTTTGATATAATGGATAAAGGGACGACAGATGATAACGATAGTAAGAAAAATGTATAATTTACTATTCCTTGCAAAAAATGCGTTAAAATTACAAAAGAAACTAAGAATGAAGTTTGTCAACTATTACTCCTTTGTTTAACAATAAATTTTCTTTTTTCCTTTCATTTTTCATCGTGAAATTTTGACTTTTTTGTATTCCGGGGGGGGGGGGCAAGTACCCCTTCTTGCCTCCCGCTCCGGGCGCCCATGGGTTTATACATAATTGTTTTTATTCAAGCAAACGGAGTGTCGCGTACTATAGATAATCATATTTTTAATGTTTCTGCAAAATAAATGGTCAATTACTTTAAAAACAAGGCTGAAAGTATGTACCAACGAACGGATTTTTGCAAAGTGGTTCTAGTATCGAAATGCGATATTCTATGGTTTGGTATTTTCAGCCATGTTTTCGAGGTAATTGACGAGATGTTTTGCATATAGGCATTCTTCTGATTATTATATCGAGGTAGGTACCTGACCCTCCGTTCGCTTAAATTCAAATATCTTTTGGCCTGTGATTTGACTTTAATTAAACTCTAGTGTTCTTAATAATAGAAATCGGCACTAAACGCTGATCATAAGTGGCAGTAGCCACCAGGCCAAGTCCGAAACCCCCGAGCAAGAATTATGATTGACGTGAAATAAAGATAGATTTACTAAGAAACCCTTAATCTCTCAGGAAATTTGAGTATTTTTGGTCTCAAAAAGCAGGAAAACACTGACTGCAAACCCCGATTGTAATGGGGGCGTCATTTTTACAATAAAAACATAATGTTATGGAAAAATTCATTTTTTTTTTTTAACATAAAAGGGAAAACACGCTTGAAAATGTCAACTGTTCAGCCGCATCATTCATTTATGACGTTGAGAAAACTGTGCGTAATTTTATGGTCTCAGCTTTAGTTTGAAGTCTCTTTCTCTTATCCAAGAAAAACCTACGCTTCACGCCTACGTTTTGAAGAGCAAAAAAAAAAAAAAAAAAAAAAAGCTCAAACCATTGTTAAAGATACTTTGTAATGAAAATATTTCTCCGATTCTTTCGGAATGAAAAACACGCACCCTCCTCAGCCATTTCCCACTATTTTAAATCAATTATTTATCACTAATAATAATAAATTTGAAATAAAAAGAAGTATAAAGCATCGTAAAATGTATAAAGTTAATAAAACAAAGGAAGATAACCAACCCCCCCCCCCCGCCTCACCCCAGAGACATGAATGAATGAATAAATGTATGAATGGTTCTCTGTCAAGAAGTCAAACCCAATCTTCTTATGGGACGGCCGCCACGGCCTTCATTTTTCAATGGTTGGGGCGGTTTGGCCGCGTTACATAGTATAAAAATTTGAAACAGAATTATAATCGGACCATAAAACTTGCATTCACAATCATGCACAACGGTGTGGTGTTGTAACATTTTGCCTTGCCGCTGCTTAATGCACACACACTCACACTACTCGGCAACAATGAATTTTCGGTGGACGTATGAATGTATGATAGTATGTAGATTGTAGATGTGCGGTGTTGTTTTGAATCGGAAAGATCGCCGCAGAGGTGTGGGCGCCATATACAATCATACAATCGTACATAATCGCATACGATCGCACTTACATGCCTTGTTAATTGTTATCGAGTTTGACCCGATTGCGATTGTCACAGTAACACTAGTCATAAAAGGGAGAGGATCCTGACATGGCACCTCGCGCCTTGCATCAAAGCAGCTAGCGGAGGAGCTCTAAAGGCGGCCACGCATGCGCAGTGGGCCTGGGCACGTGTGATTGGTGTTTATGACGGACGAATTTATAACGATGGCTTTATAAAACGCTGTAGCGCCGCGCAAAGCCTTGGAACAAGGTCCTCTCCCGATGGTGTTGTATTAGGCGTAGCTGCCAGATTAGTCTCTATAAATCATTAGAATTCGCGTTGGGTAATCTGGTGATTTCCTGGTGCAATCTGACAACTGTGCACCTGTACCGCCTTAAGATGACCATTTGTTAAAAAAAAAAAAAAAAAAAAAAAAAAAAAATCGCATAACCATCCGTTTACATCCAATATAAAATTTCATAATTTTTTAGCTTGTTTTTATTTTGTTTATTTTTATTTATTTATTTATTTATTTATTTATTTATTTATGTATTCATTCATTCATTTTTTCTAGCAATCTATCTATCAATCGATTGATTGATCGGGTCATTTTTTATTTATTAATTTATTTATCTATTCCTTTATTTATTCATTTATTATTTATTTATTTATTTATTTATCTATTTATTTATTTATTTATTGTTTCTCCAACCGGTAGAGTTCTAGAATTCTTGGGAAAAATTCATCTGGGTGATATAGATTATGGATTCCAATATTTTCAGTGTATACATATAGATTTACTTCTTCATGCAGCTATGTAATCTTTATTCCCCAGATGTATTCCGCCGATGAATTCTAGAACTCCCCCATTAGCATCACAATACGATAAATTAAAGCATTAAAGAACCCAGAACCACCTCAAGATCACACCTGTTTGGTGGCACTCTTCAAATTATTCTTAAAACAAAAAGCCGTTGTAAAAATAAGAATAAAAAATCGTTGCGATACAAAGTCAATTAATATAAACCAACTTTAAAATTTATTTAAAATAAAATAATAAAAATAAGTGGAAAAGTAATTGAAAAATAGAGAATAAATTAGACAAAAAATCGTAGAAATTAGTGTGTAAGTTGCTAACCCAATTTTTGAAACAAAATTTTCAATACACTGGCGATAGTTCAAACAATTTATGAAAGGAGGTTTTAAGCGCAGTGGGTGATCATCATCTAGTCTAGAGATAGTAAATTATCATTACTTTTTGACGGATTAGGCAACTATGTATGTAAGACGCACCAACAAAAAATTATGCCCGATTTATCGTCGCTATGGAGCAATGCGCTCAATATGTTGCTCAGCGGATGGATTTTTACAATCAGATTACTTTATAAGGAGCTTAGAATGTGTCTCACGCAAAATTCACACAGAAAATAATAACTTACAGCTGATGATTGTTACACTTGGAAATCCTTAACCTTCAAACCACGCAGGATTATTTTTCTGGTTGTAGATGTAATTTAAGTTTAACGTAACTGTAAATGTGTCTCTTATCCACTATGGTCACTTATACGACGCGTACTAGCGGGGACAGATATATCTGACCAGGCAGGGGGCTGATTATTTACGTAATCGATAAATCGATCGTTAAGACTGTCTATGAGTGATGCTTTGGGTCTAAAATTATGAATTTGGCTGTTTGCTATACAGTTACCATCGTTAAAGTACCCGTATTTTAAAGCCATTCAATACATAGCCGTTATATTAAAGACACTATAATATTGGTTACCATAGCAACAGCCAATTTTTACAATTTTGGACCAATAACTCAGAGACGGTCTTAACGATCGGCTTTTCGATGAAGTAATTGACAGGCCCATAGGGTTGGCAATACGCAACGCAAAATGTATCATTGTACGCGTGTATTCGGTGTGTCGCGGATTGCATACACTCTGTTCAGTGGTTAGGTATATTGGCCCAAAAAAAGTTCAGGACGAATGGTCGAATGGTCCTTGAACTATGTTAGGTGGAGTCTCGACCGATCAAAAGCGAGGATTCGTAATTTGGGGTCATAATAACATGGGACCGACGGACCTTCCGCGCCGAACAACTTGTTTTTTCCGTGCTTGATGCAAATGCGAAGTATATAGTTCAGCAGTAAATCTGACAACATTTTCGTTCTGTCGATGCTTTCTGCATTTTATCTATGCGCATCCTTCATGCATTTCTATACGCATACAAATATGAAAATCTAGGATCTTTTCCCTCGCTAGACCCTGAAGAGCAATTGTGAGAACAATCTTGATTATAATGACTTGTCTCGTGGGAATTTAGCCGAAATTAACTTAATTCGCCTCCGCGTATTTTCGTATTCCTTCTCCTGCAGTAGCGCACGGAAAAAGATTCTCTAACCCTCCTCTTTTCTGTATTGAAACAGGTATGTTAGACAAGGATAAATTAGAGGATAAACCACACTCTGTCCATCCTTTTTCTTTTTATACATTTACAGGGAAAATGAGAGAGATAGAAAGGAACGAGAGATCCTGTTCGCGCTGCTGTTTTCTCCTCGCGATTTTTGAATCCCAATGCAAGAAAGGAGAAGGTGCGTCTATGACTCACTACATGGCTCCTCTCTCTGAGAACTCAGCCCTGATCCCTCCCCCCCCTCTCTCTCTCTCTCTCTCTCTCTCTCTCTCTCTCTCTCTCTCTCTCTCTCTCTTTATATCTCTACCTCTACCTCTCTTCACTTTTTAAAACGTGAATTATATTCTGTCAATTTTTAATGCATCTTTAGTGATAAACTTGAAATCTATGCAATTATCTGTGCGATCGCTTCTCGCGAAAATTCATAACTGTACGTCTGCTGACATCTCGGGATAAAGTGCGGGAAAGTGGCATCGAATTTACCAGCGAGGATATAGCAGACGACTCGCTTGCGGCGAATAAACATACTGTAATTACCTGCATTTTTTTCCACTCTGCCAGTGGATTTTGCTTGGATTTCTCGTCCATAAGCGGAATATTTTGTTTCGTCAATGCGGCGAGATCGGGATCCTTGGAGGTAAATCAACAATTTCAGTTATTTTCTTCTTTCCTTTTGAAATTATTTTCTCTTCGAACAATCAACTTTTTCTCGTTTTCTTTGAATATGAAGGGAGCTTGATTGTTTGATTAAATACTCGGATTTTTCACTATGTTTTTATTTTACAGCCATTTATTTTAATTAACATTTAGCGTCTGTAACACAATTTTCCGAAGCGTGAAATCCAATGAAATCTTCGCTTGGTTGTTTTTTTTTTTATTTTATTTTATTATAATCTTCCTTCTTTCTTCTCTGAAAACTGTAGAGGTACGGAATTATGAAAATAAAAGGTTACTAAAAACTTACTGCAATTATGTTCCTGTGAAAAAATGTTGACCTTTCAGCATTATTCAGAAGAAATCTATAGTCACGAATTTTATTCTTTCCCCCCTCCCTCCCCCTCCTTAAATCTCATTCTTTTTCGTGAATTTAATGGGGCTGTTGCTAAATTTTACTACAGACGATTTAAGGAACGATTTACATGTAAAAACTTGCAAACATGACAATGCGGTATCGCTGAAATTTATGAAGTCCACGCATAAACTCATAAAATTCTTACATACACGTGTTTTCGTAATGGTGGCGTTGAGTACACTATAATCATGTGAGATTCCTATTGTCACATTTATTGTAACATAGACAATATATAGACAATATTGACAATATGTAGACAATATTGTAATATTGTCACATTTTCTATGCTGAGAAAGAAGATTCACAGAGTAATAATTAGCCACCAGAGCACTGATTCACAGCCGATTAAGTCCGAAAGGTACCCTGACACTGGTTTCAAAGGGAAGTAGTCTCGTATATGCGGGCCAATTCTTGATAGAGTGACAGTATTTATAGAAATCTCTTTTATGATCAGTGCGCAACGCCGCCATTAAGAGCGCGCGTTTAAAAGCGTTTTATGAATTTAACAGAGAATGTCGTCAAATAGTATAGCGTACCATTGTTATTTTTGTAAGTTTGTATACCACCACTGGCGCAACCAGGATATCTTCCATCTCTCTCATTTCCCATTTGAATGTATGAGTAGGAAAAGGACAGAAGGAGGGGGTTTTATCCCCTTGTCCATCCTTGTCTAACATACGTTTCTTAATGGAGAAAAGAGAGAGATGAAGGAACTCTCGGTGCGCTGATGTATACCACTGGTTGGACCCTTTCCATTGCTTGTAGTAAAATTTTGGAACAGATTTAATACTTTGAAGACATTTTGTCTGCTGTCAGGATGTTATCAGTGGCGTAGCGTGCAATTTGGCAACGTTGTAAAGTGTCCATTTAAACCCATGTAAAAGATAGAATACAAAGGTGTTCACCGGACACCCAATAGTTCGATCTTTTCCATGAGTTCAAATGGACGAACTGCAACGTTGCCAAATTGCACGAGCCGCCACTGGATGTTATTCACTTTCGTCCCCGAACTTTCACACTCTTTTTCGAGAATTGATTATTTAATTCATGCGGTTTACATTTCAATCGCCACTTTTTAAAACAACTCTTCGATTCATAAATATCGAGGTTGTTCGTGTTTTTTCCCCCCGAGGCAACGTTCGGTTCTCGCGCATTAGCAAGTTATTCAATTGGCAAGTGTTAAAATGATTATATAAACCGATGAGGAATGTAGGTATCCACAAATACTCTGCTCGATTTTTTCAGCGAGGACATGAAGGTGAAAATAATGGGCGCTGGAAAAATAGTTCTAATTTTGTTCGATTTTTGCATTTTTAGATGTTATTTTCCCTTGTTCTCTTTTCTTGGAATATTCAGATTTGTTTCTCCTTGGCACACCAACTCAATTATTTATGTCTCGCATTGTTGCAACTCACAATCAGTCATTTTCAAGCAGCTTGACGACTTAACCATCATCAAATGACGACTCCTGATTTGCAAATCGAAGTCTCCTCCCCATAAGAATCTCATCAGGAGGTTCAACTGAATTTCGATTCTTTTCATTGGTTTAAATGAAAGATTTTCTTTTCTTGATGCATATATCTTATTTTTAACTATTAACTATCAGCTATTCTATAAATGCTATGGAAAATTAGGTCATTTTGAACAATCATCACATGAGTGCAGTATTACATTTTTATGGATGCTCAAATTGTGCATGTTCAATGTTTTGATTTATTTTATTTTTATTCCCCCCCCCCCCCCCCCCCCCATAAAGTTAGGTAAATGGTAATGGCAAGTCCGAAGGATTAAATTGATTTGAGCCGCCTAGTTTCGTTACTATTATCTATTAAACTTATGGCTAGTAAAGTAGAGTGTTTTTCGAACCTATTTCCATATTTTTTTCTGAATTTACAAATTTCTTCTCTAATTGTTTTGAAAGAAAAGTTTTGAACAAATCGTTCACGCATCGCCACTGATTTCACCACAAGTCTATTTGAATCGATAGAGTTAAAAAACGATCTAGCTGTCTGGAAAAAAAAACAGATCCATGAAGAACTAAATAAGAACGGAATAAGGTAGAATCTAATCAATAGATACAGCAGTTTCTAACATATGATACATGACTAACAAACGAAGGACGTCGTATAGTCATTGAACAAAAAAATAAAAATAAAATGTATCGAACTCATTTGTTTTAAGGTTAAATTTAATTGGATAGAAAAAAAAAAATATAGACGAAAAGTCCAATAACCTTTAATTAAAATGAATGTTATAAAGCTCAAGCAATTTTTAATAAAGTTAAAATCGTGTTCCCAAAAATTCGTGTATAACGAGTCCGAGTCAATAGGTGTATAAGATCGAACTTTCGCGTCATCAAGTTTTATGTTTTGAGTCTCACTCTCGCTGTCTCGAATGTATCCGATACACGATACAATAAACGGGCCGAACGACGAACGGTTCAAAATATCACCGATCAACTCGGCACGGAACTTCCTTAGCTAAAACCAGCCTCTCGTAGCTGTAATTTCAAGATCTGGTCGGACGATACTATAAAGACAGACGTAAGTCGCAATCATCTGATTTTAGTGAAATACCAAGCTACGTGAGTAACGGGCGTACAGAGCTGCCAGATTTCCCGGTCTGAAGCAGCCAGAGCTATGCCGTTTCGCGTATAATTAATGACATTTTTATATTCACCAATGATTTCACCGGTTGAGAAAAGATTACGTATTTCAGTCTAATGTAAGACTGTTCTGCGCGAAAATACTCTGATCTGTAATCTTTTCTCATGGGCGCAATTGCCGTTTAATTATTAAAGTATCCAGAAGTTTTTTAAAGTCATCGACGACTCCACCGATCAAGGGAAGATTACAGATGCGAGTATTTTTGTGCATTACAGTAGTACACTGAGCAGAACTATGTGTAATCTTTTCCCAACCGGTGAAATTATCTGTGAATTGAAAAATGTCGTTATTTATACGCGAAACGGCTGCTCTGGAAGCAGCACTATAGTCGTCACCTGTGGGTGTCTGAATTTGTGTGTCATGGACTTACAGTATCTTAACCCTCATTGCTGATCCCACGCCTTTTAGCCCCAAAACTTTTTACCTGGTCTCAATTTGGCACCTTGTTTGTTTTTTAAACGCGTTTCTATGAAACCATTTCAATTTGCCTCTCAAAAACATAATAGATAATCAGCTTTCATACTTTTTTTTATTATTTTCTTTTTTATATTTCATTTATTTATTTATTTTTAATTTTTTATACAAAATATTAGTTCGTAACTAAGGAGTTTTGTAATAGCCTCGTATCTATCTCAGGGTCTGCTCGTCCTCACCAATAACTAATGTTTCAACGCGTTACTGTGCATAATTCCTAAAGAGTCTAACAGTTTGTGTTTTTTTTTGTTTCTTTGTCATTTTGCCTTTTGGTTTTTGTTTTTTGTGTTTTTGTTTGTATCTAACAAATAAACTAAGCTCCCATTGGCAGGTAAAAAAGGACAACCCGTTTAACTCACCAGAAACACACACAATGACGTTTTGAAGTGTGATTTGTTGAGGAAGAACATACCCTCTGTTTTTTTAACGTGGTTGTTCTAAAGAACTCCTTGTTTTCCGGGAACTTCCTTGGGGTGGAATTTAATATTCAAGTATAGAACTCTGTCATTTTGACCAGAATGAGCTTGTGATCAGTGCCAGAATTTCGTAAAGACCAGAATGGGGCAGTTGCAAGGGTCTGGAATTTTGTGGTTTTTATAAAGACAGTGGTATAGCACTTGATGAGCTGAGAACAATGGTGCCGTTGGTTTTTCCCTAAGTGTCCCGGTTTTGGAGATACACACGTGTAAAGTTGTAAAAAATCTTGTGCATAGTGACGTCACTACGCGGAATTATCATTTAAAACAAAGTATTTTGGGCCAAAATCTCATCTCCGGAATAATTGACATAATTAAAAACCAAAAGCATCTTATTTGTTCTCAGCTCAACAGGTATTTTCATTTTCTTCATAAAAAACACAACATCAGGCCCTTGTAACTACCCCATTCTTTTGAAAACTGTCAGAACTTCTTTTCGAGAACTTTTTATTAGAATTCTGGCCATTTTTAGTTTAACATACTTTTCTCCGTGTGGTGATAGCCACTCTATAACTTTTCGTGTGCACTTGTAAAAACGGTGTTTTTTTGTCGGTTTTTTTGTGCACGATTTTGCATCACTGCACGTGCTTATCCATTAAAATGCGAGTCAATGATTGACGCTGCTGCACAGCGCCGCCGCGCCGCGCCGCGCCACGCCGACCGTCGCGTCGCTGTACCGCACCCTCGGGGAAAGTGACTGCAAAAAGGTATAATTTATCAAATCCATTCTATCATTCTATCTCCATGGATCATGGGCACGCGGCATGCGGCATACATATATATCATGCGTTTTGCGCATGCGTAGTATGAGATTGGAGGTGTATTAGTACATGCGTATTACCATAGTCGAGGCGGTCAGAGCAACATGTAGTGTCACTCAAGCCACATTATGCAAAACATGAGGATAGACGTAAAATATTTTCATGTTGCCAGTTTTTGGTTAAAAGTAGGTAATTAGATTTCCCATTGTAGTCGTCAAAAAGCTGCCGATTTTCTGGCGTAAGGCTCTTGCAAACTTTTGCTACAGCAGTATGGAAGGTCGATTCTTGAGTAAAATCCCATTGTAAGCACCGGACATTGTCAAAATCCACTCTCAAACTCAAGAAATGTGTTTTACAAAATTCTAAGATGGCGGTTGAATGAGTGAGTGACGACGGGGGAGTCCCATCTAATTGTAGGTTTCTCTGAGACGAACCACTTTTCTCAGCATAGAAAGCTTCATTTAGATGGGACTCCCCCATCGTCACTCACTCATTCGACCGCCATCTTTGAATTTTGCTAAACGCATTAACCCCTTATGGGCCAAGCCCGAGTATTTTCGTTTTTCTTCTCAAGTCTATTTCATATTGTTTGGGTCTTCATACCTGATAAAAGCGATTATATCGATGAAAACACTTACAAGATAAGGTCTTATCGGGTGCCTTCAATTCGTCGTTTAGGCAATTCCATCTCCCCCGAGTACGAATAGTTAACTACCTTCCCTAAATAAACGGATCATTTTGAACTAACCTGGTCTTTGAAGGGTTAGTGAAGTTTGTGAGTCGAAATCGGAACTGCCGAAATTGTAACTTTGTTTAACGCATTTATTGGGTTTGTGAGTGGATTTTGTTACTTTCTCATGTTTTGCTCAATGTTATTTTTAAGTGCGATTTTGCGCAGGAAGCGACCCTCCACAAAATTGTAGCTAAAGTTTCCAATAGACCCATTGTTATTCATATCGCGATATAAGTATATCAGTTGAGAATTTATCCTATAGAGAAAGGAAACTGGCATCCCCTAATTTTTTTCCACCCATGATCTTTGGCGATACGAAGCATTCATCATTAATCCCTATCCCTTTCGACGGAATATCAGTATCGTTGCCATTTTTATCCCGTAAGCCGCAAGGTATAATCGTATTCCTGTAATTTAAAATTTCCAGGAACGCTTTCCTCTCGTACGATTTCATCGTGAGTAAAATAGATCCACGGACCACGGAAATCGCTTGGTTGGCCTCAGCAGTCAGCAAGTTGCAGCGAACGATGTTAATTACTGGTTGCTGATCGTGAGTAGCATTTGGTCTCCGTTGACTGCCTACTGCCTAGTGCCTCCTCCTCCGTAGTCCTCCGTGTAACATGGTTGCCAGTTTCCCTCTATAAATCAGATTTTCCTCCTCCTCTGGGTGCTATGGGCGGAAGGGGGGGGGGGTGCCGTGTACTGGTTTCTCCATCATGCTGCACGATTATAGACTCGCAACCTTGCCTATCTTGTCTCGTTTCATCTCACGCGTATCAGACACACAGTCACAGACTCTAGTTTCCCACTGATATAAAAATCGATACATATCGATTACGTATGCATCAACCTTACATGCTCACGATCGATAAACCATTTTATTTGATTCTTCCGCCTCTGTTCTCGCTCTGATTTTATTTACGCACTGGGACCCATTGTAATTTGTGCGTTCGCATGCTTTGTTGCCATGCCTATTTGCTCCGAAAAATTAGCTCATTTCAGAAGTGTTTAGGTGGAGCTCAATGATAATCTTCAAGCTTCATTCCTTCAGGGGGGGGGGACAAAACAAAACACACAAAAAACTTTGTCTTTGACTTTGACTTTTTGATTTTAAAGTTTTCTTTAATGAAACCCCTAAAGCTCGTATTCATATTCATTCTGGTGAAAAATACCACAGTTGTTTTCCTGAAACCTGTCAGAATTTTTCTCCGGAAATTTTTTATTAGAATTCTTACCATTTTTAGGAGAACATTTCTGGTTGAAATGGCCGTAGTGATATAGTTAATAGTTATACTTAAAAATACCGCAGTTATCCTCCTGAAACCTGTCGGGATTTTTTTTCGGGAACTTTTTATTCGAATTCTGGCCATTTTTAGAAGAATATTTCTGGTTAAAATGGCCATAGTGATTTGTAGTTATACTAAAAAATACCGCTGTTTTTCTCCTGAAACCTGTCGGATTTTTTTTTTCGGGAACTTTTTATTAGAATTCTGGCCATTTTTAGAAGAACATTTCTGGTTAAAATGGCCATAGTGATTTGTAGTTATACTAAAAAATACCGCTGTTTTTCTCCTGAAACCTGTCGGATGTTTTTTTCGGGAACTTTTTATTAGAATTCCGGCCATTTTTAGAAGAACATTTCTGGTTAAAATGGCCATAGTGATTTGTAGTTATATCTACTAAAAATACCGCTGTTTTTCTCCCGAAACCTGTGGGATTTTTTTGTTTTTTTTCGGGAAATTTTTATTAGAATTCTGGCCATTTTTCTACCTGCGTAAATGATGATTTATGGCAACAATGTAATGTTCGTATGTTTATGTATGTATGCGTGCGCGCGCAACTGCTGCTTGATCGTACCCAGTTGATTCATACATGCGTTCTTTCACATTTCTTTCACATTTCCCTTGTCGACTCGACTCGGTCCGCAGTCAGTCGGCAGTCGAGCACTGTCATGTCGCCCTCCGTTCTCCAATTTGCTCACCCGACCAGAAAATCGCGTGTTTGTCCAATTCTACCGCATTTCCAACAGTCTTCTAGTCCTCTATCGCAACGAAACGGTCCCGGTTGGTAGGTCGGTTTGGCGCCCGCAAGTGCGCTAGATCAAGCAAGAGCCCCCCCCCCCCCCACCAGTAGCCCCTCAATAGGAGGAAAAATCATCGCTCGTTTTTCACCGTCCGAATTTCTGTTCCAAAACACTCTCCGACGCTCGTCAATTTTAATGTGTGGGTCCTTCTGAAGCGAACGGTTCTGCTAACATTCAGTGACGAAATCTCACTGTAAATCACACATCTAATTTTTCAATAAATCTCAACTTTTTGCTCTGATTCTAATGAAATGTCTGATACCTCAGCGACCAGCGTGTATAAAATTGAGCTCGTTGAATCCAAAATTTGCCTCCTTGTCACGTTTAAACTCATTGAAGCATTTGCAAGGGTCTGATTTTTTATGGTTTTTAGTAAGCAAATGATAAGCCGTGATGCCCATATGTTTTTTGCTTGAAAAACAAAATATCGATTGAAATTATGATTTTACGGTGGAAATGACGCATTGTCGATGATTCGAAGGCAATAAGATGACTCTAACAGCTATTTTGTAGCAGATTTTCGTATTTTTCCGCTGTCACCCGGCCAATGACCCAAAGTCGTTTAGATGTCGTTCTTGGCCGCCAAGTTCCAAATCTTGGTACCCCGAAGCTTCATCAAACGACTTTTGGTGACAGTGGAAAAATACGGAAATCTGCAGCCATAAAATAGCTAGAAAATCCATCTTATCACCTCAGAATCATCGATAAAGCGTTATTTCCAACGTGGAATCACCATCTCAATCGACATTTTGATTTCCAAGCTGCAAAATAGCCAAAAAAATAAATTGGCATCACCGATATGATGCCATAACAAATCATACGGTTAAAGTACTCGCTCGGTGAGCTGAAAATGATGGTGCCACCTTCAGAATTAATAGTTCCGGAGATGCAATTTTTGCCCAAAATACCTTGTTTTAAATGAGAATTCTGCATTTTGACGTCACAAATCATACGATTTTTTGCAATCTTATGCGAGTATAACTACGAAACCGGGACATTTAGGGAAAAGCCAAAGACACCTTTGTTATTTGCTCATCAAATATATTTTTTTTTTGAAATGGGTCTGTTGCAAACTTTTACTACAGAGATAAAGAGTGTTTAATTCTATGTAAAATCGCCTGAAAAGTCCATTGGTGGCATCAGAAAGTCATGAAATGCGATAATAAACTCACAAGAGACGTTTAGTGAAATCCAGGATGGTGGTAAATAAAAATATCGAGCAATCTGTATGCATGCACCTTTAACATCCAAGGATTGGCCAACATTGACAACCTCACAGCTTCAGAGGTTATGTGTTTATTTACGTTGTGATTTGGTGTGATCGATATTGTGAGGTTGGCTATCCTTGGATGTTCGTGGTGCATGCATACAGGTTGCTCAATATTTTACCGCCATCTTGGATCTCATTAAACGTCTCTCGTGAGTTTTATACTGAATTTTATGACTTTCTGATGCCACCCATGAACTTTTCACGCGATTTTACATGAGATTGAACCCTCTATAGCGCTGTAGCAAAAGTTTGCAACAGACCCATTTTAAATTTTTAATTTTTTTCTGAAGAAAAAAAAAAAAAAAAAAAAAAAAACCACTAGATTCTTGACCCTTGCAGCTGCTCTATAGGTCATTGCAGGGCTTTACAAACAATTTCACTTCGGGGCGTTCTGTAGGTTTAGGTCGGAGCCGGACCTATTGTCACACGTTGAGTGATAAGCAGTTAATCGGTCACCTATAACTGTCGCGACGGTCAAGCTATAGGTGACGACTATAACTTTCTGTCGGCCATCGATCCTCCGTAAGGTCAAACAACTCGACAAGAAACCACAAAAACTACGTAATACTTGTTTTCCACTTCCTAGCCCGTGGCGCGTTTTAATTTTAGAAATCGGCTCGACTTCGCTTCTCGATTAGTTTACAATCTGAGTTTCGATGTTCGATCAATTTATACTCCGTATCGCGCGGTGGGTCGAAGTATCGAATTTCCTGGACTCGTGATCAGGGCTGCCGTTTTGCACGTAATCAATGCTATTTTTCAATTCACCGATGATTCCACCGGTTGAGAAAAGATTACACAGTTCAGTTCAGAGCATGACTGTAATAAACTAAAATACTCGCATCTGTAATCTTTCCTCAACCGGTGGAGTAGTCGATGACTTTAATTAAAAAAACTTGCGGATATTTTAATTAATCAACGGAGTTTCCACCGATTAAGGAAAGATCACAGATCAGAGTATTTTCGTGCATTGCAGTCATACACTGAACTGAACTGTGTAATCTTTTCTCAACCGGTGGAATCATCGGTGAATAGAAAAATAGCATTGATTATACGCAAAACGGCAGCTCTGCTCGTTATAGATATCAGATGGCGGCTCGAGCAATGTGGCAACAATTGATTCCTTCTGTTTAAACCTGCAGAAATTAATAATTTATTCTGGCACCGCTCAGAAAAATAGGAAAAGAACCGTTTCGGTAGCGCTGACAAAACCTTTCGTAAAATAATGGCCCAGCAAAAGACTTGAAAATGCGAAAGGGGGGTATGGGGGTCTCCCCCAGAATATCAAAGGGGATCCGGGGTTCTTTCCCAGCATTTTAAAGGGGGTTTGGGGGTCTCCCTCAGAATATTATTGGGGGTTTGGTGGTCTCCCTGAGAATATTAAAGGGGGTTCTAGAGGTCTCCTGCAGCAACTTGAAGGGGTTCTGGGGGGGGGGGGGGTCTTCCCCAGCAATTTAACGGGGGATATGGGGGTGTCTCCCAAATAAAGAATGGTCTGCGGAAGTATTCGTCCTGGGTGTGTTCTCTTCTTTTTATTATTTTATTTATTTATTTATTTATTTATTTATTTATTTATTTATTTATTTATTTATCTTTTATTTTTTGTCCGGAAAAGCTATGTTTCAAGTCACTGCGCGACGATCTGGCTGACTCTTGGCGTGAGGCGAGGCGCAGGCAGTCGCGGCCACTCACATTTTAAGGACGGGACAATAAACAAAGACAATGAGCCAGAGAAGCGAACTAATAGAGATTGGAAAACGCGGTAGGCGAAGAGAAAGAGATTATTAGGAGCAAAGCAACGGCCACAGCAGACAGAATGGGCTTGCGCCCAAGCGGGCATGCTTTTGGGCAAGGTCGGGAAACGGTGAAAAAAAAAAGTGGATTTGAAGCTCGAGATCATATAGGCCTCGGGCCGCGACTATCGGTATCGGGTAATTAACCAAACTATTATAACGTTCGGGTGAGTGCTCGGCAGAACTGTTCTTTAAAATGAATCGATTCCTATGATCCTTGACTCTCGGAACTTCTCAAGCATCAAGATGAATCGTTCATTCGATCCATTTTGTGTAATCAATTCTCTTGTTAAGGAATGACGGTTTGACTCATTAATTTTACGTAAAGTTGAGCGAAAATAATATCGGGTAATTAAACAAACAATTATAAAGTTCGTGTTAGTGCTCGGAACAGTTGTTCTTTAAAGAGAATCGATTCCTATGAGCCTTGACTCTCGGGACTTCTCAAGCATCAAGATGAATAGCTCATTCTATCCATTTTGTGTGGTCAATTCTCTTGTTAAGGAATGACAGTTTGACTCATTGGTTTTAACGTAAAATTCAGCGAAAATAATATCGGGTAATTATTCAAACTATTATAACGTTCGGGTTCGTGCTCGGCAAAACTGTTCTTAAAAATGAATCGATTCCTATGATCCTTGACTCTCAAGACTTCTCAAGCATTAAGATGAATCGTTCATTCGATCCATTTTGTGTGATCGATAGTTTTGTTAACGAATGACAATATGACACATTGACTTAAACGTAAAATTCAGCGAACATAACGATGCGCTCATTCAAAACTTTCAAAATCTACTCATTAACTCGGGAAATCACTTCCATTTCAAAAAACCCGCGCTACTTTAGACACTATTATCACCGAAATACAACTATACATTGACGGAACCACCCCGCGCCCGCTTATGTAAACATCAACATAACTTACAAACAATCGAATGTTTCGTTTAGATGCACACAATTTTTGCATTATTTTGTAATCTCGGATATGCCAGAAAAGACCAGACAGCAAATGCAGCCAATATTTCATGTGTTCAGAAGGAAATCCCATCATTTTGTTGGGCTTTAGTGAACTTTAGCCCCTTTACGCTAATCCACGTCGATATTTATATCGGTGGATGAAAATTGCCCTCTTAAAGTCTGTGAAGTTGCCACACGCATGTAATGATATTGCCATACTCTTGTTTACTCTTTGGTCGGTACCCGTGCCAACTTTGGATTGCTGGATTGTTGGATTGTTGGCTTGTCGGTTATGGCACTTTGGCGCTTCGTTTTGATCTATTATTATTATTGTTGCTCATTCTATTGCCCCCTAACTCGTGAGAGAGTGAAATCCGTGATCACGGGGCAACAGCGCGAGCGTGGCGATGGCGCGGCGGCGGCGCATTGCGGCGCGACCGTGGACAGGCTGACGGCCGGCGCGAGTGCTCAAAATGACGAAACCAAAGAAATTTATAATCAAAAGTTGTATTTGGAGGGGGTAAGAATCACCTTACAAAATATGCACCGACCAGTGACCACTGACCAGTTTGACGTTGATATCTTCAACCACAAATTAACCACAAAATCCGCCCTCCAATCTCTTCGAATTTTCTCTTTTCCATTCTGTTTTAATTTCCAAAGAGTACTCTGCAAAGAGCTCTTCATAGACATGCACAGAAAAAAAAAAAAAAAACAGATTAGACCGCTTTGGTAACGCTGACAAAACCTTTGGTAGAAAAATAACCCAGCAAAAGATTTTAGTTGAGCAAACAGAATCTTCTTGTTCACCTGACGGAAGGTTCTGTACTCCTAACTAAAGATATTAGGTGTGACTTCTCTTTAATTAGACGCACAAAACCTTTGGTTCGGTAAATGATCAAAAGATTTGGTAGGTTACCAGGAATTTGTCCGTCTCTCTCTTTAACTACTGAAAGCTCTTGCAAAGTTTTGCTGAAGGAAAGTGGACTGTCCATGCTGATTTAAAATGCTGCGAAAATAACTGTGAGACCATTTAAAAAGTCTAAAACTTAGGGGAGAGAGAGAGAGAGAGAGAGAGAGAGAGAGAGAGAGAGAGAGAGAGAGAGAGAGAGAGAGAGAGAGAAAGAGAGAGAAAGAGAGAGAGAGAGAGAGAGAGAGAGAGAGAGAGAGAGAGAGAGAGAGAGAGAGAGAGAGAGAAATTTCTGGATCTACCTCTGACAATATCGTCCCATCATATATGCATCGCCGCGCCCGTACATTTACTGTCAATCATTTCAGACCGTAAAGAAAGAGGAATGTAAAGTATAGTGATTGTCAGAAACGTATGAATATTGCGTGGTGCTCTAAAGAAGAAGAAGAAAACCTCAACAACATTAACAACCTCATAAAGGCTTGCGATTTTTTTCCTCTCCCGCCCAGCCCTTGATGTGGTGTTCACTTTTCAAGCACTTAGAGACAATTGCACCGGACCCCAAAAAGAAAAGAGCAATAAAAAATTGCGGGGTCCCGAAAAAAAAGCGAAAAAGAATCAACAATAATTAAAGTTGGCGATTTTTTCTTCTTCTTCTCTACCTGCCTGCGTGGCTTTATAACCCACGATGCTCGGTGAGCCGCAAGTATGAAATTGGGTCAAGATTCAGCACTTATGAGCTTTGTGTGCCGAGCACGCCATTCCTTCGGCGGGAATCATTGTTGCCAGTTTTCCGGCCAAAAAAATAATTTGATTTCTCGTCAAATTCAATACATACATTGTCCGGCGATGGTTTTGCTCAATTTGGCAGCGATGTCGGGAGTTAGCCGTTTGCGACACGGATCCGTTCCCGAGTCGGATTGTGAGTCATAAAAACATATATTTGCGGGCAGATGTAACCGGGAGGATTCGGGGGGAGGGGGAGGGAAGGGGGTTTAGTGCCCGCTAAGAGGATCCACCAATAGGTTTTGCGGTAACGCAAACCCTGTTGCCTGATTGATGGTGATTTTAAATTCCCGGAATTTACTTTGCTTTGTAACTATGGGAATATGCCCGATTGGGAATTTACACTCTCAATTGAGTATGAAAGGCAGCTAGACCACGAGGTGCCTCGTAAATTGCAATGTATCGATCTCTCGATCGAAGGTTTGAAAACCGTGTAAAATCGCGTGGAAATCACAATGAAAGGATCGGATTGTCGCAAAGTCCACTCAAACTCAAAAACTAGATGTATTTAACAAACAAAGATGACGGTCGGTCGGGGTCGGATGAGCACTGAGCAGGTCACAATGGGGGAGTCCCATATCTAATCGCAACTATCTATGTTGAGAAAATTGATTTATTTGAGAGAAAGCTGCAATGAGGCTCTTGCAAACTTTTGTCACAGGGACTTGAAGAGTTGATTCATGCGTGAAAACCGATAAAAATGACGATGAGTACACTGAAAAATCACTAAATTCACTCTCAAAATCGAGCTTAATGGCGGAGAGACGCAAATATCTTGGAGGATTCCTATTTATATTGAGACATATCTCCGTTTTTCCTTATAGTAGAGAAAGAGGCAAATTAGACAGGCATCTCCCATGATACCTGCGTTGAACCACCACTACGATCTTCCTGCTGTAGCAGTATTGTGAGTTTATTACTGAATTATAGTCTTTTTTAGTCTGATTTTTGCTGGTTTTTACATCAGATTGGACTACTTATTTGCTCACAGCAAAAGTTTGCTAGAGCTCTACTGTGGGAAATTCGCAAAACGGCAGCCCTGATTTCTTCTCTTCTCTCAAACCTTTCGCAAAGAATCGATTCTTACAAGCGGTCTAATTTGGCGTTACAATAATCGATTATTTTGTATGGGTTCAAATAGTCGAAACTGGAAAGGCGATGGCCGATTTTTCAAGATCCGCCACTGTCGTTAGCTCTATATTTGAACTTAGACCTAAACTTTCGCACAATCCCCAATCTAATAAAGAGTAATGACAAGCTTTAACTATTGATCCTGGCGATATCACTTTGATCCATCGATCCGGCCCTTTTTTCACATAGAGAGGCACTCAAATGAAGCCAGGATGACTTGGCAGCCGAGGAAAAATACCACATGCTAAACACGCGGAGCTTCATCCATGCATCGTGTTTTCGGTTCAACAACTTTGCTCTCGAGCAACTGACCACAGTGGGTCGAAATTTGGAATTTCCCGGACATAATTTTACAGATAAAAAGCAAGATAATAAATAGCACGATAACCTTGAAAGTGTGGACTTATTCATTTCAGAGCTTAAAAAGAGTCAAATAACATGTATTTTTCAAGGTAGTAGTACGACTGAAATGTTTTTAAAAGTGATTCCTCACCTGTCTGAATTGAGATTCTGGCTCAATATATAGCGCCACTAGTCATGTTTTTTTTTTTTTTTTTTTTTTTTTTTTTTTTTTTTTTTTTTTTTTTTTTTTTTTTTTTTTTTTTTAAATTTGACTTCATAAGCTCATGGTTTTTTTTTTTTTGTAAGTGGCGCGCGTCCCCACAGGAACTGCGTGGTTTTTGTTATTAAATTTGTTCTGCCAAATAGATTGCGGAGAAATCAAGCACCGAAATATTAGCAGAATGTTGAGCTGTTTAGAATGTAGGGGTATTTTATCTTTATGATGGAACCTAGCTTAATGTATTACCAGAATTTCGGCGATTGATTTCTCCATCAATTTAGGACAAATATTGATGAAATCCGGCGATTGATTTCTCCATCAATTTAGGACAAATATTGATGAAATCCGGCTAAAAAAGGTGAGTGAAAAACTACGCAGTTCCTGTAGGAACGCCCTTTTTGAGTCATGCGCTTTCAGAAAAAAACAAAAATAAAAACAAAAAACGATGAGCTTTTTTAATCCAAATTTAAAAAACGTGACTTGAGGCGCTATCTATTGAGCCAGAACTTCTCCTCGCTGTCAGAAAGGTGAGGACTCATCTTAACCCTTTATTGACCACGTCAGTTCAAGAGAACACCACTCCTCCGTCTATTTAGGGAAGGTAGTTAACTGTTCGTACTTGGCGGAGTTGGAATTGCCTATCCTACAAATTGAAGGCTCCCGATATGACGAGAAATTATCTTGTAGTGTATTCATCTATATTTGCGATTATTCGGAATGAGGACTAAAACAATGTATAATACACTAGAGGAGAAAAACGAGTTTACTCGGGCTTGGCCCATAAGGGGTTAAAGCCCCCCTCCCCTCCAAAAAAACAACAACGACAACTTTTCATGTCCTGAAAAATCCACGAGATGGATCCAGTGTACGCGCGCCGAGAGAGCCAAGAGCGGTCCCTCTGAATAATTTATCATCTATATGCTCTTGTCTTGTCGCTCAATCCACCGCGGCTTTTGTTTATGCGAGGCACTGATTGCAATGATTGTATTTTGTTTATGTGTATGAGTATGAACTCCCACCCATAACTGTATCGTATTATGCATTGCGGCGAACAACGGTCAAAATGTATTAACATCGCCGAAATGAAGACGTGAGCGGATGCTTAAAGCACTCGTCGTGGGTAAGATCACAAAGGATCCTTTTCACTGCGGTAGACTGTGTATACAGATATACGAGCAAAGAATCGCATTTTAAGATAATGACATCCTTTGTCCAAGTTCATGACTATTTTCGGACGAAATTGCTTTATCGTGATTTTTAGTGATTCCCTGAACCTCTCTGATGTGTAAGTGTGATGTGTGGTAAGGGGCTAAGGAAGGGCACAGTTCAGATAATGTCGTCTTCGTGTCTTGCATGAACTGCAATGCAGTCTTTATCGATGGTCTTATAAATCTATACTTAATAAGGTGATTCTAGGCGAAAATTTTCCAGATTTTAATTCGATGGATAGCGCCATGGAAAGAAAGGGGAAATTCGTGGGAAAGTCTTTGAGTTTTGGGGTTTTTTTTTTTTTTGTTGACTGAAATGAATTTTTCGAATCGATTCATGAAAATGCATAGCAGAAAATGTCGTACAACACGCCCTCTTATACACTAATGAATCCGAATGTAGAAAGAGAGAGATAGAAACACACCAGGGTCAATTTTTTGGGGGAAAGTCGTGTTTTTGGCATTTTAAATTGAAACCAAAAGGAAAAATGCAAAATCCAAGAACGCCAGTACCTGCGAATTTTTTTATGGATTTTTTAAGCCCACAACGAGCGAAATTGGCTGAGAATGAAAGCCGTAAATTATAAAATTCATTTCGCTATAAGCTAAGTGAGTGTGAGTGAGTGCACTGTGTAAGTGTGCAAGTGTGCAAGTGTGCTTGTATCCTGGCGTATACGCATAGTGTAAGGTTCATGGGAATTTTCGAATTTCATAATTTCCGACTATTTTTGAGTATTTTAGCTTGAAACTTATCTATCTATTTCAGCTTGAAACTTATCTATCTATTTCAGCTTGAAACTTATCTATCTATTTCAGCTTGAAACTTTCAGAATTTCTTACTGAGGTATTATTTGCAGGTGCCAAAGTTCCCAAAATTTGTACTTTTAGCGTAAATTCATCAATTTTTAGCCGACAAATATTAGATTTTGAACAGCGTAATGTGGTGTCCACGGTTTGAACTAATCAACCTTGGGGGCCTAGAATCATCTTAGGACCAGGGACCAATCATGCTCGACGGAGCATGGGCAGATACAGTAACTTGTCTTTCTCTCTCTTTGACCATTTAACCCTTCAACGACCAGGTTAGTTTAAAATAATGCCACTGATCCGTTTATTCAGGGAAGGTAGTTAACTGTTCGTACTCGGGGGAGATGGAATTGCCTATGCGACGAATTGAAGGCGCCCGACAAGAACTCATCGTGTAAGTGTTTTCATCCATGTAATCGCTTTTATCCGGAATGAAGACCCGAACAATATGAAATAAACTTGAGAAGAAAAACGAGAATACTCGAGCTTGGTCCATAAGGGGTTAAACACATGTGTTAGAAAAGGATAGCAGAGGGGGCCATCACGTGACTTTAGCCCCTATCATACCGGCCTTTTTCAACGCACGCGTTCAAATGGAAGAGGAGGGAGAAAGACACACTTTGCCGTCTCCGCCTATGCGATGGAGGCACCAATTAAACCCTTTTGAACATCTACATTCTACAACGGAGGCATTCTAATCATCAGAGGTCGTCATTGCTCATCGCATCGGATCGCTTTGAGGTCGATTTTCTCAACAATCATGAAAATTTGATTTTCGGATGAGTCTCATCACTTCCGTGCCCACCACAGGTGAAGGTTTCCTCCTCTGGTAGTTCCGGTTCCGGTGTCTATGTTCGGACTGCCTCGATCCCGATTGGACACGACACTGGGAAACTGCGAAAAACAGTCTGACCTATTTCGGCGGCCAGCCGCGGCCGGGAGCTGCTGACCTTGTCGCGCGTGGATGGATGGTCAGCTCGCCGGCTGGTCATCATATTGAGGCAGGCAGCGAGGCTGTTGGAAAATATGAAGTGAATTAGACGGTAAAATGATTTTTATTGAGTGTAAAGATCGATTTCTTGAGACGTCATAACACGGTTTTTATCATTTTTATGTATCTTTTGGTTTGTAAAAGTTTTTCGCATTTTGCACCAGAAATTTTCAGACTAGATAAATTATAAAATAAAACAAAGGTGCTTACATATGAATATTGTATCAAATGATCATTTCGGGTGTTCACCCATCTTCAGTGATAATAAGGAATAATCGTAGAAACATATCGACGCATTATTTCGCGCACTTGTCAAGTTTACGATTTTGAAAACCAAAATTAAGTCATAACGAAGGAACCGAAAACAATAAATAAATAAAATACATAAAAATATTTAAATATGAATATGAATTCCTCATTCCGATCTCTGCTTTGTTGTTTACTATTCGTTTGTTAACTACTTTAAATATTTTTACATATTTTATTTATTCATTGTTTTCGGTTCCTTCGTTATGACTTAATTTTGGTTTTAAAAATCGTAAACTTGACAAGTGCGCGAAATAATGCGTCGATATGTTTCTACGATTATTCCTTATTATCACTGAAGATGGGTGAACACCCGAAATGATCATTTGATACAATATTCATGTGTAAGCACCTTTGGTTTTATTTTATAATTTATCTAGTCTGATCTTTTGGTTAAAAAAAAAAAAAAAACAAAAAAAAACGATAATCTCAAAATCGAATAATTAACTTATGGTAGTATATTAAACACGAACTTACGTAAATAATTTATTTTCAGACGTTTTTAATATTGAGAATCATTAATTGACAGCACAATGTTGAGAAGTCAATAGACATTCGTTAACCTCTTATGGACCAAGCCCGCGTCCACGCGTTTTTCTCCTCTAGTCTATTTTACATTGCTCCTGTATTTAGCGATTCAGAATAAACGCGATTCTGGAGGTTGACACTTACAAGATAAGGTTTCGTTCAGGCGACTTCAATTGGTCGTATAGGCAATTCCAACTCCCCCGAGTACGAACAGTTAACTACCCTCCCTATATTCACGGAAGAGTGGCTTTTTTTCGATCAAACCTGGTCTGTAAAGGGTTAATTCTTTGACTGTACTATCGAATGATTGGTTAGTTTTTTAAAATTATGACACTGTCTCAAAAAAGAGCTAATTTTCATTTGCAGTACCATGAGAGAGATCACCTGGCATCCGTTGCGCTAACAATAAGTTTAAAAAAAAAGAAATAAAAAAAAATAACAGTCCCGTTTTTCCGTAGTTGTGAATGCAAAAATTGTGGAGAAATCAAAGAATCCAGAAATCCGCAATGAAAATGAAACGTCTTTTCTAAAACCGCAAAACTTAAAGGAGGAAAGAAATTAACGTGAAGAATGAAGCCCGTTGAAAGTGGCGTTATCCACGGAAAACGCCCAAGGGGCATTTCTTTTCAGTGGTCGTGCGGTACAGGATATAGTGGTCGACGCGAATTATGACGGACAGTGTTGCCACGAGCAGTGAGGTTAAAATCCATACATTTTACATAGAGACAAATAGAAAGACAGCACATAGCTTGCGATAGGTGTCCAATTTTGCAGCTTGATTATGGTCGAAATTCATCGAAACAAACATTCTTCTGTCGCCTTTTGTTGAGTGATGGACGCAGACTAGGTTTTTTTCAGGGTTTAAATTGGCGCTTCTTTGACAGAATAATGATTCCTGATGAGTTATTTCAAAATTATACGCTCCAACTAATTGAAATTTGGACTTCGAAGCAAAATTTCAAGCAGATTTCGACTGGACTATTGCTCAACACTCAACTGTAGGCGACTGTTGGCTGTTGTTTTGTTGAGCCATTTCTTTTTTTTTTTTCTTTCTTTCTTGCGGCTGTGTATTTTATTAACTCTCCCGAACTTTTTGTTGTGCAACGATGATTAACACCGATGCTGTACTTGAATCTCAGAATTTGTTCCCGTTTTGCGAGGTAGGGGCGAAAAGAGTAACCCAATGACGCGACGAGAGACAACAATAAACAACGCTCCTGATTGACTGGAAGTGGTTTTGTTGACTTGGGCATTTGGCGTCCCCCGAAAAGCTCCGAGCCTCGAATCTTCATCGCCCGAACCTGATCATAAAATTCGCTTTTCACTTCCTCTCTTTCATAGCACTGAAAGCATAGCGTGCGCTGGGTCTCCAACAGAGTTGGGCAAATAGGAGTGTAATCGATTACACGATTTTACTGGGTTAATCGGTAATCGATAAATCTTTGGATGGTAATTAAATGTATTCTTCACAGATAAATAGTAGACTTTAGGGTATTTTCCATTAGATCTGATTCTTTTGCAACTAATTTGATGGCTGGCTTGTAGAAAATCAGCCCTGATGACTTTACCATAAAGTTATCCTCCGAAAAAATGACGATTACGATTTCTCGGTAATCGTGAAATCGATTACCACTCCCTTGCCCAACTCTGGTCTCTAATCGCCTCTGAATTTTACATTGATGCCTGTGGGAAATATGCGGCCTAAAGCCTCCGTACCAGTGGCGGCTCGTGAAGTGCGACTTCTCGATGTCCACTCCATTTATAACTATAGAAAAGTATCGATTTCACGGGGGTTCAATTGCACCCCCTGACGATCGATACTCTTCTATAGTTTTAAATGTAGTAGGCATCGATATATCGCATTTTACGAGCCGCCATTGCTCCGTACTATCCTGGCAACATTGACGGCGAGCAGCACTAAAGCCGCGATCTCCGGAAGAAGGGCACATAAAACCAAAGGTGCGTTCTTTCCTCGAAATCAACGTTATGATTAACCTATGAATTTTTTTTTAAGAACGCACCCGCTGTTTTTTTGGTTTCTTATACTTAGAACCTTCCTTCTCAATTCGTTACGTTGCGTTCGCCTTGTCTTTTTTGCGGTATGAAGAAGAATAATAAGAAGGAATCTTGCGTTCCTTTATATACATCTGCGGCAACGTGCAATCATCGGCGCGTGACGTAGTGCAAGTACGCGGCGTGGCCCAGGCTATTGCGCATGCGCGGGCAGGGGCATATAGATTATAGACGCAGCACGCAGCATGTCGGTTCTGAGGGGGTGAGAGGGGGGGGTCGCGTCGTGTCGCTGCGGATTCTCCTTGATTGGATTCTCACGCGCTTCGCTTGCATCAGTTTGCAATGTTGCATCCTCACCAAGTCACCAGTCACCGATTTAGATCGCTATCGAAACGCGCCGTGATGGTTTATGGTGTGCGGCATAGCCTTAGCCACGATTTTGTCTCTATCTCTGTCTTTGTCCGTTTGAACGCATGTGCTAGAAAAGGATGGATAAAGGGACTGTCACGTGATTTCGGCCCCTGTTTCTGTCCTTTTTTAACACATGCAGTCAAACGGACAAAGAGAGAGAAAGACAAATTACTGGCTACGGCTGTATGGTGCGCGGTGTGCATCTGTAGCGAAATCTGTCGGCGCAGTATTGCCGATCCTAATCGAAAACAGAGACCTGTTTGATGGTCGTTGAACGCGGGTCGCGGAGACATAAAACTTGATTGAATTTTGTCTGAAAGTCTGTTCAGAAGATATTGATGGTTCTATCAGCTCCGTAATGATCGATTGATCTGATCGTTTGTAAGTGCAGAAATCGACCATCTTTTCGATTAATCGATTTCATTATTTTAGGTCAATCCAAGACTGTCGTTTTGAGATTCTGAAGAGGAATTTTTCCATTCACCGATGATTCCATCGGTTGATAAAAAGTTTTTACAATCCGAGCAGTTTGAAGAAAATACTTTGGGCCCAAGTATTTTTGGATGCGGACTGTTCCTTGTTCTCGACTCTAAGTAGCAAACTCTCGCTCCTGATTGGTTGAGACTCCACCTTACGTTAAATAACAACTTACTGTCCACCCGACAGTTTTGGGTGTGCTCATTTATGCGATTTTTAACAACTTTCAGCTTGTAAAACCTTATTTATTAATTTTTGTCCGCTATTTTTCCCTATTGCTCCCTGCTACAAAACAACAGCGAAACATTATACCCCTCCGCTGCACCCAAAGCATCGATGCGAGACCGTATAGATTATTCCGTGTCAATCCGATAGTCCAAACCCCTAAACTTGGGTTGGGTGTCGAGTAAAAATAGAGTTTCCGCATGCATAATTCATTAAATGCACGTCGTATTACTGACCCAGATCTTGCAACTGCCCGGGGGAGGAGAGGGGGTAAAGGGGTGTCCACTCTTCATCAGCTGAGCTCGCGTGGAACTCCCCCCCCCCCCCCTTCCTCTCTCTCTCTCTCTCTCTCTCTCTCTCTCTCTCTCTCTCTCTCTCTCTTTATCTCTCATTTTAACTACATCTCACTCTTTTTCTCTCTATCGCAGCTCCCTGTCCCTGTCCAGTGACTCCCCGCCTTTCCTCACCACCTTCATCCGGTCCAGGGTTACGAACCGGTGACCTGGTCATCGGCTCACTGCGTTTGCACCGTCCATCGAGCAAGCGCACCAATCGATGCACCGGTGCATTGGATGCTCCCGCTGCACTCTGCCGGAATGCAAAGGAAATCGAATTCCCCGCCTCCCACTTGTAATAACTGCGCTCAGCGCTATTTTGATTATACAGTGTGATGATAGTATGAGGCTCAGCGCGGTCGACTGTGACCGGTGGCTCTATCGCGTTTCGCGTAATCGATACCGGAGTGACCGCGATATATCGTTATCGTATCGTGTGGCTGGGGAAATGCAGTGAGGTGGTCCTATAATCGAAAACTAATCGATTAGTTGGATTCATTCAATCGGTTTTTGTATCGATCGTTGGGTTTTTGAATACTCCGCATATGTAGATTGAGTCAGACCTTATAATCAACGAGCTATAACCATTAACCATAGACGGGTCTTGTGGAAAGCAATTTTGAAGATACCACGGATGCAGTCATGATTGAGATCACTTATGGACTTCTATGGTCTTGGCCTTGCTGTTAGAGTGGCGACTCAATTTTTAGGTTATTTTTTTATTTTTTTGTATTTTTGTATTTTTTTTTTTCGGTTGATAGTGAAACAGTAAAGTTTCTAATCGCCTCGCCGTTTCTTTTTTAAATTTTTTACCTTCATGTTTCCCGACAGTGTTTTTATTTATTTACCAAACTAATCGTTAGTAAAGTTGTTTCTTTTCATGTCTCTTATGGACTTTTTACACAGGCTCGGCTTGTTTCCCCTCTCCCCTTTTTTTGGCCTTAAAGTAAAAGTTGGGATGGATCCATTTGAAATTGGTCTGAAATTAAGGTGAAAATGTTTTGGAGTGGCCATCTGGAAACTAAAATCAGCATAGAGACAGTGGCGTAGCCAGGAATTTTTCTGGGGGGGGGTCCGAGGTCCAAAAATTGTCGGGAGGGGGTCCAAAGATACTAATTTGGTCAAAGTCTGAAATCGCAAAAATTGGCATTTTTTTAGGACAAATTTTGGTGTCAAGGGAGGTCTAGACTCCCTGGACACCCCCTCCCCTTGGTTACACCACTGCATAGATATTTTTTTTTTTTTTTTTTTTTTTTGAGGATTTACAGGATCAAGAAACTAACATATGACTGATACAAGCAAAATTTGTTTACCGAAAAGTCGCATTCAAATTCTGTGTCCAAATACCGACTCTAAAAGACTTACACTTTCATTCAAAATCAGTTTCAATTGAATTAACTGCAACTTTTGATTTAAGGTTAAAAAATTAAATGGCAAACAATTAGTTCATGCTTGAGAAAGGACTGTGAGAAAGGACTGAAACAAGACGTGCGTCGCCCTATATGGTTAATTGGTTATCGCTCGTTGACCGTAATACTTATTTAATTCGCAGCGGTCACAGCTAAATCAATAGTAAAAAGGAGTCTCCCTGCAATTAATCGGATTATTTACTCGACGAATCAGTCAATTCATGGATTAATGGATTATTCTAACAATCGATTGTTAAATCTTTTCTTTGCTAATGGTTGTTTGTTGTGCAATGTGCATCGATCTCTTGTTTCGTGTCTCAAAAGTGATGTGACGTCAAAGCAAGTAGGATTTAGACCGAATCCTTTGGACGTAGAAAAGTATAACTGTTCGCTTATGTAAGGTATGTTTTATTCGCGTTGCATCAAAGCTGGTGCGTTTGGGTTTTGCTTATTTTTTTTTGTGTAAAATCCGAAGAGTTCCACAGCTGGAAATGTTCCTTTCGCTTCAACCACCCATTTCAAGGATTTTAAAAAATTATGCTTTTAGTCGGTGCCTGAAAAAGTTTAAAGTTATGATTTAAATAGCGATGGAATATTGAGAGAATTTGGTAAGTTCTGTTTTCTTCTGGCTAACATTTTAACTATTTTGCTTGATTCTTAATTGTTTATTTCTGAAGAGGCCGTTTTTGATAGGCAGGAAAGCAGTAGACTGACAAATTGTATGTCGGCGCTCAAAAATGGCCTTTTTAGGGATGAGCTAATCACGAATAGGCAAAACGAACAAAATTGTTGTCCTTTGGGGCCACAACTCGGCAAATTGACAAAACATTAGTGTATATCTTATTCTAAAAAGTACATTTTCAAGATTCGGCCCCCAAAAAAAAAAAAAAATTCACGACATGGGTCAGCGAATTAAATAATGTCAGTCGACTCCTTGGCTTTTGTTTCAGGTAGGCAACTTGCAATACTTCAGATTCGCAATGAATGCAAGTATTGCCGGTGGCCTATCTATGCCGAAATCTAAGGAGTCGAATGACACTATTTAATTCACTTATTGTACTTACCTCCTACCATCAAGACAAATGCCAAGCAACGGAACTTCTCGAATTTTGTTGTCTTAAAAAAACAGCTACATCCCAAGTTGGGCCACAAGCACGAAACACAGGAGGTCTTCGTGATTTTTACATTTTTTACCAATCAAAGTCAAAATTGAACAGGCTCGTGCGAAAACGTCCTTTGTCCATTTTTTTTTTTTTTTTTAAATATTTGTTTTTGTGAGCGTACATCACTCTTAAAAAGACACTCTTTCGGCTGCGTCTGTATAAGTCCTGATGAGACTTTGTCTTGTTCCTCGGTCTCTTGCTCCTATTTCCCTTGTCTTGGCAGTTTTCTTTAATTTTTTATTTTTTAATTTGCTAATTTTTTTTTATATTTTTTTAGTTGTCTTCTCAATTAAACATAATTTGGACATCGGACGTTTTCTCATGAGCCTGCTCAATTGAGAAAAATACCCGTAAAATCCAACTTTGCCAAAGTTCACGTTTCGTCGCACCGTTGTTGCTCTTATTGTTTACAGCGGCGAAGCGTGCAATTTGGCATCGTTGCAGTTCGTCCATTTAAACCCATGAAATAGATCGAAGTACTGGGTGTTCGGTGAACACCTTCGCATTCAATCTTTTACATGGGTTTGAATGGATAAAATTCAACGTTGCCAAATTGCACGCTACGCCACTGATTGTTTAGCGTTAGCTTCCAGCACAGTTCGGCGCCATGCTTTCCTCTCTCGAAAAATGAAATCATGACAGTATCTTCATGAACAATAATTGCGATAACTCAAGCTTATAGGAGGTATGACATCGTGCCTCCAAAGTTCTCGCTTTGGTGTTAATCCTCCAGCCTTTCTTTCATTCGTCGAGAAAGCTGGCAAGATTGTGTCATGATCCCGGATAGCGGAACCATCATCTTATCCTCTCTTGTGTCTTTCGCAGAGATGCGAATGTTTCGAACAATGTTTGTGTGCGGCCGTGTCGAGCATCGCGCAATCAGATGTTTTCATCTAGTGTTTTGCGACGCGACGTGACGAGCTTTGGCGCTATCTAGCAGCGGCATCGGCGAACTACTCGTCTCGTTCGTTCGGGTGGTGATGCCAGATTGTTTTTTTTTTGTTGTTTTTCTTTCTTACTCCTCTGGTAAAAGTGTTTATCACGAATTTCCATGAATTGAATTCCGCGAGCAATTCTTATTTTTCCATAAAATTTCATGTAATTCCACTGAGAGAATTTTATTTTTTAAACCAAGTTGTATTTCGTTTGTGTTGAAGAAACTGCATAGTGAAATATTGACTGAGGGGAAATTCTTTTAAAGTTTCACTCAAGGAAAATGTCTGCTGCTACAAGCAATAGATTCCAATTGTTGTGACAGTGATTCTCCTTCATTGCAATCAGAACTTTCCTTCGCGCAAGGAAAACTGTCACAAGTAAACGTGTCAGAAGTGATTTCTCTCAGTGTCTGTGGAAAATTTTTATCTGTCCATAAAATTCCATGGAATCCCTTGGACCGTTCATAGGATTCCACAAGATTGTCCATGTAATTCCCATGGAAAAGTAATAACGACCCACTGAAATAATACCTCTACCCACAGACTTTTGGTCTCGTAAATTTGTGAAAAAAATTTTGGTCTAGGCACCAACAGTCCATAAGAACGCGGAGAAAATTTTCGTTGGCATTACAGAACGTATTGTTAAATATGCACTAAGTAATATGAAATTCCTTTTAAAATAACCGACATTTTCATCGACTGAACGATTCTATCTCTTGAATTATCCGAACCCTCGATTGGATCAATGAGAATTTTTGTATTACCGAAGGGATTTCTTTACAAATGTGCGAGAATTATTGAGAATCTCAGTAATTCCAAAATATATTTGTATTTTTTTTTAGCTCATAATTAACGAGAATTGTTTTCTCCGTGAAAGGGAGTTATTGTTTAAAAGCGGTTTCGAGCGTATTAATTGCCAAAAGACATTAAAAAAAAAAAAAAAATCACGGCTCTACTTTGGAAAGAACCCAGAACTTCTAAGTGGGTTACATGTATTGGTTGCTCCGGGGCTTTCATTGTTTGCCTACGGCTCTGCTATAGTTCTAATGGTTGCACGCTAGAAAGCAACCGTAATCTGGGACCTTATACCTCAGACGGTCGGCAATTAAAAAGGAGGAAATCAAGAAGTGGACACCAAGTCCAGATCGACCAGAACCATGGTAATTAACTCTGAAATACTGGTCTTTTAATGCTCAACCGCGTATCTTCACGTTGTAAAGTAGTTCAGCAAGATCGACGTACACATGCGCGGTTTATTTTAAACAGATTTTCTGCAAATTGTTCTTGTTTAGTTATTATTGCAAATACTACTCATGCAGGCACTTATTTCAGAATTTCTAATTGAAAAATACGTATCACGCTATGTTGATGTTACAGAATTTCAGTAATTAAATTGCCTCTATACCAAATTGCTCTCTGTATGATTTTTTAACTGACTGACCGCTTTTTATCTTGTTTGTTGCAGGTCTGGGAAACGTCTAAGCTCAAATGCTCTAGCGAGGTGAGTAACCGATGCTTTTTTTAATGATTATTATTATGAATAAACATTTCATTACTATGACCTAGTGACTGTCTCACCTCATCCGTTTGAGTTTTAGTGGCCTGAAGCAGTGGCGGCTCGTGCAATGTGGCAACAATGGATTCTCCCCATTTAAACATATACAAAATAATCGATTCTTTGGTCACCTTGGTTTGATCTTTTTGTGTAGGTTTCAATGGTGAAACAGCACGGTTGCCGGATAGGAGACAAATAGAGACTTAGCACATGCTATATTGGTACTTATCTTGTTACGAAAGTGAGGCAAGTCGTACAGGTTCGTTTTTGTCTGGGGGCTCAAACAGTCGCCTCCTGTTGCTGAGTAGTGAATTTTGCTCGAACGAGAAAATCTATCTGAAATTTCTTGTTTGATTCAAAAGTCCATTTGATCGAGTTGTTTAATTTTGAAATAATTAATCAGAACCGCCGTTATATCTAAAAAAAAGAGCCATTGTAAACCACGCTTTGCCCACTGACCATCACTGAATTTTAGGCGATTGTTGGCTGTTGTTTTGATGAGTCCCGACCAAATTCGAGCTGTAAAAAGGAGCACACCTGTTGCAAGCTTTGCGCTGGGTCTCTATTTGTCTCAGCAGCAGATTGCACGAACCACTCGCCTCGCGCCACCGCAATGGATGGTGTATCGATGCATCGCAATTAACGATCCCCTCATTGCTTTGCGACGACGCGACGCACAGTGTTTTGAATCCGGCGCGGCGCGGACATTGGGCCAAAAATCGAAGTCGTGTTTTTAGAGTCAAAACATGACTAAATCTTCAGTTTAGTATCCTGTGCACCCCATTTCACCATAATTTTGGCTTATAATTCGTTTTTTGATACTTTTTTAAACGCTCAAAATATCACTTTCGGCAGGTTCCGATTTTTTCTTAAACCATGCTCCGAATGTATGGGTGTTTTCTTTGTTCATATTCAAAATTTTGTAAAAATGAAATACACCATTTTATTCAGCGTACTTTCAGCTTTAAAATGAGCTATATGAAGTTAAATTTTTTCTACTTTTACGACCTTGATAAGCTTGTTTAAAGAGTTGAGGAAAAATTTACGGTTTTTCAACTTTAGGCAGAGCTATAAAAAAAGCCTTAAATTGCCTTAAGAAACGGCTTTCAGGGAGTGATAGAGTAACATCTAGAGAACAACATATCCAAAAATTGGTTGCCATTTTTTGCGACTCTTGGAGAAATCGCAATTTTTGTAAGTCGACCTCCGTAAAATTAACTACGTTTTTCTCTCGCCGCGCAAGCAACTGTCTCACCTCTAGGCCGAGCGGCAGAAGCTTCTTATGTGTTGGACGCGCACCGTACCTCACTACATATTCTGGCTGGTTGTGTGGCTAACGTTTCTGCCTTGCACGTAATGCGTGCACCGGGGTTCAAATCCCAACATTTGTCATTTTTTTTCCGGCTTGCTCACATGTTTTGTTTAAATTCCCCTTTTCCCTTCCATCCTAGATACTTTTTTCCACTATTTTTATTGCCTACAGATGATGGCAACTTTTCATAATAGAAATATAAACGTAGTAAAAACCTAAATTTTCGAATTTTCGAATTACCTATTCTTGATGAGGCATTTAATGTTCCAAATTTTATCTCATTTTCCCGACCTGAGCCCTTACAAGCGCTTTTGCAGAGCTATTACTGATAGAAAGAGTCTGGTCTGGGGGAGGGAGGGCGGCTTTATTTCGTGCGTTTATAATGGAAGAAATTAGAAAACCTTCATTCTCGGATCTGTAAAATCATAAGTGTCGCAGTCGCGCGTAGCGTGCTATTTGGCAACATTGCAGTTTGTCCATTTAAACTCATTAAAAGATCGAAGTTTTGAGTATCCGGCGAACGCCTTTGCATTCGACCTTTTACATGGGTTTAAATCAGGTTTAAATGGACAAAATAAAACGTTGCCAATTTGCACGCTACGCCAATGAAGTGTAGCCGATGTCAAAGTCATCGATAAATCCGATCGATTACTGACAAAGAGAACATCAATATTACTCGATGCTTATTGTTCTTTGCTATTCCGGAACTTGTCTCTACATCCGACCGTTTCGTAGGTCAATGACCGCGCCACAGATCGCCTTATCAATTTTGCACCTCGTTGATCGATCTGTAGAATCTTATCTGAAAGCTGCGGTGTCTGCTGATTCCATGATTAGCTATTAGGACTATTATTGTTTGTGATTTTGTCAGGTATTATTATCTTTATTCATTATCATTCAAAATAAAATATTCATAAAATAAGTAAGTTGAAACTTACTTAAAAAAAAAAAAAAAAAAAAAAAAAAAAAAAAAAATATAATTTTTGAAAAAATGACCATTTTGCGGCGGTAGAGCATTATTTCTGTGTTTCCCATGGTCAACCATAGAAAATAAGATAAATTTGTACGTTGTCATTGCCATATATGACATTTTTCCCGCTTTCTTTCACCTTTTTTAATTTTTGTCCATGATTTACTTTAAAAATACCCACTGTGCGACAATTTCGACCCTTCCTATGAATTTCTCGTACCCAACTACGTAGGGTGGCATGGGTTTGATTATATTTTTAAGCGCTATAGTAGAGTTATAAGCCAATGTCCGCCGGTCCTCCTTTTCAAAACACTGTGCGACGTCACGAACGCGATAGGCAATTTGATCAAAATCGCTCTCTCTTGTTATGGTCAGTGCAAGTTTAGGAAACTTGAGTATAGGAATCAGTCCAGCATCATAAATACTGTTACTCGTCAAAGCTCGTTTTAAATGACTTCGGTCGTCAAGGTCATTAGTTTTCGTGCGTTTATTGACTGCTGGGCGTTTGTGACGCTGATGTCCAACCAACTTCGTAGAAGCTGGAAAAAAAAAAAAAAAAAAATGTGTGCTACACGTATATGTAAACAAAAAACTGCCAGAGATTCGTAGTGACTTGAAGCGACCTCCAATTCTTGTTACTTTTTAAGTAAATGAGCTACAACTACAGATTGGTGACGCCATATTTTACATGTATCGAGTCCTATCTGAAAGTGTGGCAGCATGAGCGATCGGAATTTGGTTTATTCGCCTCATATTTTTTTTAACCTTAAATCAAATTTTTTAATTAATTGTGTGGAAACTGCCCATTTACGCGGAAGTGTAAGTGTTTCAGAGTGGCTATCTTGACACAGAATTTTAATACAACTGTCCACAGGTGAGGAACATTTGATTGTTTCTGTCGTGTGTCAGCATAGAATACTATACAATCAGAATGGAAAGTTCCAAGCTATCCCCATGCAAAGCCATTTGAAAGACATTGCAGAGATACAGATGTGTCCATCCCGTTGAATAGATACCTAGTCCGAAACTGACCGAAAAAATGTTTCCATTGTCTCTAATAAGAGTTTCCATTCTAATTGTATTATTCTGTGTTGTCAGTTTCTTTATATGTACTTGTACTTACTTACAGTGTAAAATGTAAATCCTTCCAAAAGAAACAGATCGATTGCTATGTCCAGATATAGCCACTCTGAAATACTTTCACCTTCATTTCAAACCAATGTCAAATTGATCTATGTCTGAAAATTTTTGTTGTAAGGTTAAAAAGATAAGCGGTAAACAAACGAAGCCCTCGTAAAACGTCCATAAGATATTTCCATTATGGCTGTCTAGTGCCCCCGTGGTAGTGGCGGCTCGTGCAATGCGGCAACAATGTATTCTCTCCATTTTAACCGATGTAAAATAATCGATCTTCAGGAGGTGCAATCGCACCCCCAAGATATCGATACTTTTGTACAGGTTTAAATGGCAAATAAGCATGGTTGCCAAGTTGCACGAGCCGCCATTGCCCCGTGATGTCTTTAAAGTTACGTCCGAGAAAGCCCCTCTACGCCCTACGGGTACAGCTCGATGGTTCAAGTTTACTAGTCTATTAAGCGTGGCTTCTTGAAATCAAATGGACGCCAGTGAATTCTATGTATCATGTGTTTATTTTCTCTCTCTTTCCTTGAGATGCGATGCTCAATCTCGACTTTTTCCGTGTGACTCCAACTTTCTATACGAATTCTTTTTTTGTTTCGGTTCTCGGCAAACAGTTGTGCTTTTACTCTAAAATTGTATTTCGTGCAGGCCTCTCGGTTTCGAACAGACGAATGGGCACCCGCAGCTCTGCGATGATAAGCATCTGATGAGAAGTGATTAAATAAGAGGTTAGTGAAAGATATTAGATAGGGCCATGGGAATTTGAAAGGGAAGGAGAAAGAACTCTCACAGAAATATCGGTCCGAGAAATTATAATCAGCATCTTCAGTGCTCTCTGGAGTAATTTAGGCGAAGCTTATAATAATTGTTGTCTTCGGTCGCTAGGTTGCCGAAAATTAGATTTCCTTTCTCTCTCTCTTTGTCTGTGAGATTAAATGCGTTAGAAAAGGATAGTAGAATCAGTGGCGTAGTGTGCAATTTGGCGACGATGCAATGTTCCCATTTTAACCCGTGTAAAATATCGATTCGAGGGAGTAAACTGTGCATCCCCAATAGTTCGACCTTTTCCTTGCGTTTAACTGTACAGAATGCAACGTTGCCAGATAGCAGGTGCAGCTTTCCGCTGAGTAGGATAGGCTATCACGTGACTTTATCGGAATTTAGGTGATACCTTGCCTATCTGAAGTTAGATTCAATAGATAGCGCCGCCAGTCAATTTTTGAGAATTTGACTTTAAAGACTCGTCGTTTTTTATTCTGAACGCCTTAGTCGAAAGGTGTCCACACAGGAATAATTGCGTAATTTTTCGCTCGATTTTGTTTTCAGCTAAATGTCGACAAATTTGGTCTTAAATTGACCAAGAAGCAATCAAGCACCGAAATTTCGGCAAAATACTAGGCTGAGTATGTAGGGGACGGGCGTTTTATCACGTGACTTAGCCCAATATTTCGCTAAAATGCCGGTGCTTATTTCTCCGTCAATCTAGGACCAATATTGTAAAAATTTGGCTTAAAAAATTGAGTAAAAACTAACGCAGTTCCTGTGGGGACGCCTTTTTCGATTAATGCTTTCAGAAAGAAATCACAATCCTAAATCAAAGTAGCATTCTCTAAAAGTGACAAGTGGCGCTATCTACGAGCCACAGTCTCACTTTAGACAGGTGAGGACTCACGTAAAAAACATGAGACAGACGATCAAATTGGATCTTTAAAGTAGCTTATTCCAAGTGAAAAGCCGGTGATTGGAGCGTACTATCCACCATGCACCATAATTTTCTGTCCTCAAACCTTTGAAGATCATCGATGTTGTCGGCGAGATCATCACCAACCATGGCTCTGATTCATTTCCCGCCAAGATGCATTTTTTGAAAATTTTGCCGTCAAATATCCGTTAGTTTGAGAATATTCGAAAATGATGTCTGCTGTGCCATGCACCGATCACAAAAAGCCCACTTGAGAGGTACTTTGAAAATCCAATTTGATCGTCTGAAAAAGGTCTACGGGAAATTCGGGAACGAAGGTCTGAAGCGGTATAGGGTATAGGTCTGTAAACGCGAAAGTTCATATGCACGGATGTAAGCAGTACTAGCACTTGCTGGAAAATGTGTTGTATCAAACGCTGATGAAAAGTTAAGTCACCACCTCAAAAGAAAAGGAGAAAAAAAGAAGAAGAAGAAAAAAATTTGACTATTCAAATCGCCTTCAATTTACTTTGACGCAACACCGCAGCTTCTGAAATACCTCGGCGCGAGATAGCAACTGTTCCTACTCGTCGGATATGGTGTTGCATCGACCGAAATTGAAGGAGGTTTAATCGCATTTCCATCAATATCACGGATCTCCGGCTACCTCCGTGGTTGGCGTCTTCTAAATTACTCGTTTCACAAAGTCTTTCTATGGATATTGCTCCTATGATTGCGCTATCTTTTCATTAAAATGTCTTTTGTACCCGTCTTTTATTTATTTATTTTTATCTATTTATTCGTTTAACAATATATTTATTTATTTGTTCATTTATTTATTTATTTATTTATTTATTTATTTATTTATTTATCTATTTATTTATTTATATTAATGTATTTATGCCCCCCCCCCCCCCCCCCGTGAAAAAACACGCAAACGGAATTTCAGTCCTTCTCTTAATTTTATTTACAGTTCAGTTGCTCTATTTTCAAGAGACATTTTTGAGTGTTTTGAAAAAATGAGGTTTATGTTAAGAACACTATAGCGACGAGCATCAGCCAATTTTCCTGCGCATCGGCTCGGTACGTTTCCTCCTACCCTCTCTTTGCTCATTTGATCACTTGCGTTAGAAAAAGTCGGAAATATGGACTGATGTCGTGTGATCAGCCCCTCTCTCCCCATCCTTCTCTAACACAATATAAATTAATCGTCTGTTCCATCAGTTTCGTGAAAAAGAAAAGTAATGGACACGTTTCTGCAGCGTTGTCAAATTATCGTGCTGTGGATGTATCGAGGATCTTTCCTCATACTTTGTTCATTTGTTTCACTTCCATATAAATTACCGCTTCGCTGCGACGCGACGGGTGAAATCTTTTTTGTTTTTTGTTTTTTGTTTTTTTTTTGTTTACATTTTGACCGTCATGGTTACCGGAAGTATAAACGCCGAATTTCACCACTTTACATAGATTGGTTCCGGATCTGTTCATCTACCGATTTGTTACCGAATCGATCACCTATAAGCATTATACGATGCATCCTCACTCATATAACATGGCGTCGGATTTTCTGCGTCTAGAGCTCTGTGATGGCTCGTGAACAATCGATTATCGTTTGTCTCTCATTTGAATCTATGTAAAAGTATCGTTCATTTGGAGGTTCGATTAACTTCCTGTAGATCGATTCTTCCTTATAGGTTTAAATGGATGAAATATCAATACATAATCGCAATTCGCAAGCCGCCGCTAATCTGGCTTGATTACCATATAAGGTGCCCAAAAGTACTCGAACATGTGCTCTCATTTCAAAACGAAACTAGTTATCTTGGTCATTATTGATGAAGATCGAAAGTGGTTAAAAAACCCTCCTTCTGAAACTTATAGGAAAACGCGAAAAGTTGTGGTTTCTTTTTGGCAAGCTAGCATTTTTTCGACCGTTTATGGATCAAATAAAAGCTGGCGACACAAGCATTTAGACCGAAACTTTTCTAGGGCGAGAATGAAAATATAATGTGTGCCTGTTTCCTTGGATTTTTGAATCCAGCCTGTGGTGGATCTAGAAAATTTTTCTGGGGGGGTAGTGGGGCACCCCTGTGAAATTTTGAAATTTGAAGCGTCAGTGGAAGCAAAATCGGGCTATTTTCTATTGAAAAAGGGCAACAGTTGAGGCGTCCCCCCGGGGGCACGTGCCCCTATGCCCCCGCCTCGTGGATCCGCAACTGAATCCAGCCCTCTTTTGATCCTTACTGATAGATTTGATCCAAACTTCAAAATGAGCATGGATTATAAAAAGCTCTCAGAAAAAGAGGAACTTTGCAGGGACTTGGAAACGGTCACAAATCATCTAAAAACGCCTGCAAAGATACAGATATGCAAAGTCAATCACCTGATATGGACAGCAAGTTTTGGGCAAGACCTATAGTCTGTTCAGCGAGTTAAGAGCCATGGGCTGTCGAGCGAAAACGCATTATTTGACAACACTGCTGGGCATTTAAGAAAGATGTGAGACAAATAAAAAGGTCTCTCACTGTCAGTTCATTCTAAGGTGAGTTTGAACGATCCGTCCTCGGACCATCTTTTGTTCAACGGCTACCGCTAACTTCATTGTTTTGATACGTTTTCTTTAAATTCAGTGTCCTATCCGAATTTTCTTTCCCTGACTTTAAAGACAAATTATGACCACCTATTCGATCTCAGCGCAATTTTTCCTTGAGATTGACTCCAAATTTCAAGCAAATAGCTCGAGATTAAGTTGAATGATGAGCTCAGGAAAATTCAGAGTTCAATCTATTAATTCAGACAAGCCTTGGCCTATTTGCGTGAAAATTGGAGTCAATCTCAAGGAAAAATTCAGCTGAGATCGAATAAGTGGTCATAACCTGTCTTTAAATTCGCGGAAAGAAAATTCAGATAGAACACAGAATTTAAAGAAAACGTTACAAAACAATGAAGTTAGCGGTAGCCGTTGAACAAAAGATGATCCGTGGACGGACTTTCCAAACTCGCCTCTGAAGGTACTGACAATGAGAGACCCTTTTTAAACTGTCTCACATCTCTCTTGAATGCCCAGCAGTGTTGTCAAATAATGCGTTTTCGCTCAACAGCCCATGGCTCTTAACTCGCTGAACAGACTATAATCAGTTGCTTTAGGTCAAAGTTTTTTAATCACGTCAGTCTATTATGCCAAAAAAAAAAAAAAAAAAAAAAAACCATTGTAGAAAGCATGTTTTATGGTTTTGTTTTCTTAAGCAAGTAAATTGTCGCGGACAATCATGATAACGGGTGCTCTTTATTTTCTCATATGCGTGGATTTAGCCACTATTGGTTCTAATTTTAGCTTTCAACCACACAGAAGATATGAATTATGTCAGTTTTTTTGAACCTAAGATGTGAATTATGTCAATTTTGATCCAAACTGAAAACATGATCGGATAGATCGGAAAAGATTCAACAATATTGCGTCATTACCATTACCTCAAATCGGTCAAATCGTGATTTCAGCGTTTCAGCCACTTTTGATCTTATATCATATCAATATCTCAATTATCGGCAGATTGTATGTTGGGTTTTCAAATAACTCCCAGATCAACTTGATAGCTGGCTTAGTTGTGAAATGAGAGCAGTTGGACAGAAAACAAGTCCGCGGGTATACCTTTGGCTTTGGGGCACCATTTTTATGTTAAAAAAAAAAAAAAAAAAAAAAAAAAAAATCTCTTAAATGAATTATTGATAAAAGAAAAAGCAAAACTGTTAGAAACTAATCACAATAACTACTGTAACTACTGTGCATCTCAAGCTGTCAACATTTTTATACATTTTTTTTTTTTTTCCCCCCATCGCATTTTGGACGCGAGGCAACGTAGCGAAAAATTGATGTGAGAGCAGTTGACAAGCTACAAAGTGTATAGATGACTCATGTGACGAGTACGTGAAGAATTCCAAGCCCCAACTCCCGAAAGCAAGTAGAATGGATCCGTGTACTCTTGTCAATGTCAATCTCTCCACCCGGCACCCCCTTCCCACGAAATTCTTACCTTTTGAAAGCATGACAGATTACCAAAGGAAAAATTAGGATGTAAACATAGTTGTGGGGGAAAGAGTACAAAATAAATTATTTTCCTATGTACTAACCGATAATATTATTTCAACCGCGCTATTGCTTGAAAACATTGTCTGTCTCAAGTAAAGTGCATGGCTGTAGCGTCGCTTCGCGTCGGCTTGCGGACCTTTAGTAATAATTGTTAATTCGCTTATGATTTTCACCGGTGCATGGATGAAAATATTATTGTATACGGTCCAGTTCAGCAGTATGACTATAACGCACGATAATAGTCTATATTTCTGTCCTATGTTTTCAACCGATGAAATTATCGATGAATATCAAGATTCCATCAAATTTCAAAGTCAACGGTGTTTCCATCGATGGACATGAAGATTATAGTTTGGAATTTTTCCGTGAGTCATAGCTAAACTGCTGACCTGCAGGACTATGTAATCTTCTCGTCATCCGGTGGAATCATCGGTGTATCAAATCAAAAAGTTCTGTTTTAAGATTCGCAAAACGGCAGCCCCGGTGAATAATTCGTGTAAAACTCGTGATGACCTCAATCAGTCAAATTATAAAACTCTTTTGTGGAACAATCGGGCTCTTGCAAACTTTTGCTGTCAGCAAATGATGAATATAGTCAAATCCGCTGTCAAAACCAACAAAAATCACGAAAGTCTCTCTAAATAAGTCTAAAATTCTGTAATAAACTCAGAAAAACAGCTGTATTGGCAAGATCGTAATAGTGGAGAACGAAGGTATCATGGGAGATTCCTGTCTAATTTGTCATTTTCTCTATGGAAACACAGAGATTTGTCTCAAATTAGATAGGAATCTCTCATGATATACAGCTGCGGCGCACGGTGGATCGAGTCAATGGGAGGGGTCGGACATCGCGCATCACGCACTCCGTTTCCTCTAAGTATGGACCTTTTTCGAGCATGTAATTCCCCAGAAATTTGTTACCTTATGTATTTTTCGTCGTAGAATCCGTTTTTGATGATATTTTTTGCAATTTATGAGTTTTAAAATGTATTTTGACACATTTTCTCGTCATTAGTGGACACGGTTTGCTCAAAACACGCATTGCACGCGTCTAATGCGGTACTGAACGGCTGAAAGAAGCAGATAATAAGATAGTAGGCGGTTTTCGTTGATTCGTGGCGTATTTATTCGAGGGGGGGAGGGTTACAAGTAGGCGGTTTTTGTAGATTCGTGGAGTATTTATACGGGGGGGGGTCACAATTTCCTCACTACTAATGTCAATTATTCCCTTTTCTAAACAATTCTTAACTTAATTTTTTTGTAACTCTCCCCCCCCCCCCCCCCCTTTTTTTGTTATACGCCCACTTACGTGGGACAGTATAACGATGATTTTTTTTCCAGTCAAACTAAGAATTTTTTCTTCCTCGTTTTTCTTTCTGTCCGTGTGGATCTTTTGAAACTCTTTAACTTCAATTTTTCTTGTTACATTATAAATAAAAAAAACGGAAAAAAAAGGGGGGAAAAAATTAGGTGCATCTTTTTATTACGACAGATTTTCAAAATCAACAAATAAATTCAATCAGTCTTCTCCATCATCGTCTCTTTCATTGTGTCTTGAGGGCAAACCTTCAGAAGTGCAAGTGCCTCGGGAGATATTCCTTGGCTTTCTTCTTTTCTGTTCACAATTCTGAATTCATCAATTTCAAACAAAACATGTGGCACTCATCAGTCAAAGTTTGTTCGTCGAACGGAGTTTTATAGTTTTTTTTAATGAACGTGACCAGATGATCACAATCATCCAACTACTTTTTATTATTGTAGAGTTCAACAAATAAATTCAATCAGTCTTCTCCATCATCGTCTCTTTCATTGTGTCTTGAGGGTGTCATTGAACAATTGCAAATACGTAAATAACATTATTAAATACATTAAAATTGTCAAAAAAAAAAGGCAAATAAACATATAAATTTAAAAAAACCAAACACTGAACTTGTAACACCAATTCACCTATTAACTATGGCTGAATGCACGTGGGGAACTGAATTCTTTTTTATTTTCCACCAAGAAATCAAAAAATTCGTGAAAATTAGTTATCAATTGAAGACTTATCGAGATTGGAAGATATCTTGTGATGCGCGATCTTTGTGATAGAAGGAAAGCGAGATAAGCTTCAAAACGCGCAGGACTTGCTCTCATTCAAACGAGTCGTTTGCTGAAATTAGCGGATATTAGCGGCCAATTTTTGTTGGAATACATTCCTGAGGAGGTGTAGAAAAAAACCCAGAAAAGCATTTAGGGGACATATGGGGACATTTTTTTGTAGAGCTTTTCCCCCCTTTTTTTCACAATTTTTTTTTTAGCGAGTTTTCAAAGTATTTTTCTCCCTTTATAATAATGCCAAAAAATATCAACGACATGTGAAAATGTTCATCAGAGGGAGGAAAATAAGCCAGTGAAATCGAAATTTTGATTTACATTTTCAAAATCTGATGCGGAAGCAAAAGAAAAACTTAAAAATCAAACGGTAAATTTCATATTGCCTACCTTCTCAATTTTAGGCAACCCGCACGTCAAATGAGGGGGGTGAAATGACTTATGAGCCATGGATATAGTCCCTGTAGATGTTTAACTACTAGAAAACCATAAAAAGTTATTGGAAATGTGACCTTTTTTTTTCCTGCCCATGTCCGGCCCTCCCCATTGACTCGATCCACCGTGCGGCGCGTCGCTCCGCCACTAAGCCCGATTTTGAAAACGAATTTTATGATTTTTTATCGTCATTTTTACAGGTTTTCATGTAAGAATTAACTCTTCAATCACCTGTAGCGAAAGTTTGTAAAAGCCCCATTGCGACTTTGCAGTAGAAGATGTGCCGTATTATATGCAAAGACTCTTGTGTTCTTGAACATCATCAAGAACCAACTTTGTAGCACAAATGAGTGCCGCGAGTACACACCTGTTTTTGTATATAGATGTACATTGATTCACATGCTGAGAAGTCGATAGTGTTCTTAAAATTACCGCTATTTTCAATTCAAGTCAACACCGAGCAAGATTGTCCATCGCCAGTTCGGAACACTGTCTGTGGTCATGTGGTGCACTCGGTACGATCCACGGCCTGTCCCACGAGACAACGAGCTCGTTTTAAAAATCCTTCAATGCACTCGGACGCAACTAGCACTACACCGTGCTCTATTGTAAATGCCTTCGAAACCTTCACATACCACAAGCATTACAAGCTGTGGACATGCAAGTGATAAACGAATGAATCCCGTAGTAATTGCATGGGTCTTCAAGTGTTTTCTCTTTCAAAAATACGATGTTACGTACTGAAAAACACACTGCGTTGAAGAAAAATTGGAGTTGAAAAAAAAAAGAAAAGAAAAAAAAAAAAGGTTTACGTTTGTTTGAAATCGGTTTACGTACAGTAAAATGAGGCCCAGACAGACATATTAGTGCTTTCTGAATCTCGGCAGAAATCATTTCTACCTCGCAATTTTAGTGTGTTTCTTTGTTTTAATGTGTTTTTTTGTTTGTTTGTTTGTTTTGTGTTTCAGTCAATTATATCGGAGCTCGAGTTTCAATTCGTCGGGTCGGAGCTCAACATGCGACACCGGTGACGACGTCTACTCGGACGTTTCTCTCGAGGAAGACGTCCTTGATCTCAACCACAAGGTAATAATACACCCCCTCCCCCCTCTCATATTTTCCCCTCACCTTCATCTTTAGGATCGGTCCTTTGAATCATCAGAGTGATGGCTGTACAGCTGAAAAACCTGGAACGCATGGGAAAGTCAGAATTTTGTCTAGGAATTTTTTGATGCACTTATCAGATGATGTGTCCAAAACTTTTAAGTCCAAAAATTAATGTCCAAAGCATTAAAATTCAAATATTTAGGTCCAAAGAGGGGAACGTCCCAAAAAAGAAAAGGCCAGTATTAAAATGTCCAGAGATTATAAGTCCATAAAATGAAGTCCAAAAATGTGGAAACTCTAAGAGGCAAATGAATTTTGCAAGCGATCAGTATTTGTAAATGTATCGTTTTTTGTTTTTTGTTTTTTTTTTTTTTTTTTTTTTTTTTTTTTTATAACTCATTAACCCTGGCAACCTTTTGTCAACAAGTTCGATCAACAAGTAGGTTAATCCAGGAAGGTAATTTTTTCAAATCATCTTATGGATTTCACCGGAAGACTTATTTTGAGCTCCCTACAGAAGACAATAATACAAAAATTGCACTGGAATACTTTTGTTCATTAAATATGAACCTTTGGACATTTTTAGGACGTAGACTTTTTATTTGCGGACATTGATTAGAACATTTTGACGACTTGACATTGAACGAAAATATAACTGGACAAATAAAATTTTGGACGAAAAAGTTCCGGACATTAAGGCTGTGGACATATCATCTGGGAACCAATGTTTTAAATGTCCATAAAAGCCCAAGAAAAGTGAGGGGGGGGGGGATTGTTCAAATGTGTGAAGTCGATCCAGGCTTGTTCGTATCGATGTATCTTTTTGCGAAGCGAGAATCTACAGGGTGTTTCAAAACTATTATATAGAGTCTGCAGCAGTAAGGCTCCTGCAGTCTTCTTTTTTCCTGCATCAGATAGAAATTATATTCTAGTTTCACCGCTAAATTAATTCGTCGAAATGATTGAGCTATTCATTAGTGTGTATCTTGGTTTCAGACAAATTTCCTTCAGCCATAATAATAAATAACTTAATGCATGTTTGGAGTCACGAAATATCTATTTTTCCATCAAACCTCTTCCTTTTTCTCCTTTTTTTTCTTCCTTTTTTCTTCTGCCTTTCCTTCCTCTCCCGCTGTGGCTTTGGGGTCCCCCTGAGCCACGGGGCCCCCACCCCAGCACTGCGTGGTCTGCGATTGGCCACTCGCCGTCACTGATACTATCGATGTGTCGATGTATCGATTCAATGTATCCCAAAGGTCTATGATGTAATTTCGTTGAATTTTGATGCCCAAAACGACCATCATGTGAATGCTCAATGAAGTCACGTAGAATGGCTCCCACGTGGTGCCTTAAACGAAATTTCATTCTCATACACTTCGGCGAGTTCTCGAGGGTGTACGGAGTTGAATCTGTCCCGGTGAGCAATGAATCGTCGACCATTATCGTTCGATGACTGTTGACTGATGTTGAGTGTTGAGCTAGCGTTCGTATAAAGGGATGAAGAGGAAACGGGAGGCCGACCGATGAGGCGGTCAGGATGTGAGGAAGTAGTGGATTACTCGATGAATACTAATGCTATCACTCGACTCTGAATCACATATCATCTGCCACTTGAAGCTCCCATGCTTGCTTTTTGAGCTATACACACGCGCACGGTTGCATAGTTCGTTAGTCATCTTTGTTGCCATTTCGAACGTAATGGGGCTCTTGCAAACTTTTGCTACGAGCGAAAAAAATAGTCCAATCTGCGGGCCGATCATTTACTTTATCGTTAAACCGATCGTTAAAACTGTCTACGAGTGACTCTATTGGTCAAAAATTGTAAAACTTGGCGTAACGATCGTTAACAGTCTCGTTTTATAAAGGCTATTCATGAGTTACCTTTAAAAAACGGACACTATAACGATGGTCACCATAGCAACGGTTAAGTTTTACCATTTCCGACCAATAGTATCACTTATACACAATCTTAACGATAGCTTTAACGATGAAGTAAATGATCGGCCCGCTGATGTAAAAAGCAGACAAAATCAAAAATCCACTCTGAGGAAGTCTAAAATTCAGTAATAAACTCACATATATAACTGCTATAACGGCAAGATCGCAATGGCGGCTCAACGCAGGTATTACGGGAGATTCCTGTCTATTATGTCCCTTTCTCTACGGAAACAGAGATATGTCTCAATTTTATTTCGATAGGAATATCCCATGATATTGATACCTGCGTCTTTTCGCCACTAAGCCCGATTCTGAGTGTGAATTTCTTGATTTTTTAGTGTACTCATCGTCATTTTTACTGGTTTTCATGCAAGAATCAACACTTCAATCCCCTATAGCAAAATTTTGCAAGAGTCCCATTCTGACCATTGATGTTATGTTTGCTGAAAATGGGTCTGTCGCATATTTTTGCTACAGCGTTTTGAAGAATGGAGAATCCGTTGCTGTGTAAAATCGCGTGAAAATTACATTGGAAGCATTGAAAGGTCTCAAAATCCACTTACGAACTCAATGCATACGTTTAACAATTTAAAGATGGCGGTCGAATAAGCGAGTTACAATAAAGGAGCGCGCCCCATCTAATTGCAGCTTTTTCTATAATGAATCAATCTTCTTAGAATAGAAAGTTGCGATTATAGACGGGACTACCCCTGCAATGTGACCCATACTCATTCGACTGCCGCATTTGAATGGGGCTATTGCACACTTTTGCTATAAGCGATTTAATAGTCGATTGAGGCGTAAAAACCTCAACAAATAACGATGGCGGCACTAAAAACTTCCAAAATCCACTCCTAAACTCAATAAACGCAGTTATTTGCGCGAGCGCAATGGTGGCCGAAGGCACTAACAATGGGAGATTCCTATCTTAATTTCGTCACTCTGTCTATGTTGACAAGGATGATTCACAGAATAATTAGTCAACAGAGTGATGATCCACATCCGATGAATGGTGCCGCAACACCTAGTGACACCGGTGTCAAATGAAAGTAGTCTCTAATTGGTCACTTCTTGATGGAGTTTCAGAATTGTTAGATGGGAATCTCCCATTGTTAGAGCCTTCGGCCACCATTACGCTCGCGCAAATAACTGCGTTTATTGAGTTTAGGAGTGGATTTTGGAAGTTTTTAGTGCCGCCATCGTTATTTTTTGAGGTTTTTACGCCATAATCGACTCTTAAATTGCTTATAGAAAAAGTGTGCAATAGCCCCATTTCGTTAAAAGCGTGTCTTGAATTTGTAAGAGGATTTTAAGACTTTTCGATACTTTCAATTTGATTTTCATGTAATTTTACATTGGAATTGCAAAAGTTTGCAACAGACCCATTCCTTATTTATCCAATAGTTAGAGGCAATGGAGCTCTTGCAAATTTTTGCTATAGCGTTATGGAGGGTCAATTTTGAGGTAAAATGCTGCGAAAAGAACGACTTGACCATTTTAAAACCATAAAACTCACTCTCCTCGTCGCAGAGGAAAATTTAGCTCAAAGTTCAGATGGACCATCACTCGGTTGTATGCACTGCACGCACGTTTTGCACCTCTAACAATACAATGTTACCTGCAAATTAGGTAAGATAGTTACATTTGGTTTTCAATCAACAAATTTGAAGGTTCATTCTTACAGATTTTGTCGCGAAGAATGCGGTGATGCCAACTGAAAAGTTCTAAACGTTGAGTTTTAAATGAGAAAGGCGAAGCTTAATTTAATTATGTTCTTTTGTTTTGTTGTGCAAAACGCGCTAGAGCTTACATACACGCATGGTCCATCTGAATATTGATCTAATTTTTCTCTGCGAGGAGAGAGTCATAGGCTTTTTAAATTGTTTCGTTGTTGTTTTATAGCAGCATTTTACATCAGAATTGATGGTCCATTTGCCGATAGCAAAAACTTGCAAGAGCTCCGAGAAGAAATTTAGAAAAACCAAGGAAATTTTCGTTCAAAACATGCTGATCAAACAAAACAATGACCACAATACAGCGTCATAAAAATGCAAATTAATCATCGTGACAAGAAAGGCGTGCCATGAATTAGGTAACAATGGAGTTGTTAAAATTGTCTTTTAAAAATGAAATCACATTAAAAACGAATAATTATTCAAATCTGTTGTACCTGAAACAGCACCTTTCATTTTGAAGTTATTGTTTTGTTTTGAATCAAGCGATTTATCGAACCTGAAACTTCGCTCGCACCGTTTGCTGAATTGGTTTCTCTCCCTCTCTCTCTCTCTCTCTCTCTCTCTCTCTCTCTCTCTCCCTCCCTCTCTTTCTTACTTAGTTTCTTTAACCTTTTTATTGATGGCTACTTTGTCTTAAACAAATTAATCCATATTCTTTTAACTCCTTACTGACAAGGGGAGGCTCAGAAGTCGCCGCCTCCGATTTTGAAAACAATTGCACGAAAACGTAGCTAAAGTAAAACTATTAGACCCGTGTTTCTCACTTTTTGCCAATGGGCCTTCCCAAAGCGTCAGGAATTTTTTGAAAGTTGCCGTATTTCACGTAAATATTCGGAACGCTCGCCGCTCGGGTTTTTTACGTGAATTTCGGCAACTTTCGAAAATTTCTAACGCTTTAGGAACGCCCATTGGCAAAAAGTGAGAACACGGGTCTAATAGTTTTACTTTAGCTACATTTTCGTGCAGTTGTTTTCAAAATCGGAGGCGGTGACTTCTGAGCCTCCCCTTGTTAGTTGCGAATCCAAATAAGAAAGGAATTGCATGGAATACAACAAATCACAAATGTTCTCGTTTCTCTCGCCTTTTGTTGTTGAAGTATAGTTGTGTCCTCTTAAAAAAGCACTGAAGAGTAGCAACGTATCGTCTGTTGTCTTCTTCAAGTAAAAAATGCCTCCCGGCAGGCCGGTAAGACGAAGTAGATTCCATGCTTGGTTAAATCATTTTTTCACAAATTTAAATATAGGTTATAATTTTCGCTGAATTTTTCTCTGAATTTTTCTTTTTTATTTTATCAGCTGCTCAAAATCCAAATATGATTGTGAAAAAGATTATATTACCAACAGAGAAATATGTAATCTTTACAATGCAAGTGAGAAATAAAAGCTAGGTTATATAAGTTTTTCACAAATTTCAATAAATAGGTTATGTTATGATTTTCTTTGAATTATTCAATTTTCTTTTTTTTTTATCAGCTGTTCAACATTTAAATAAAAATGACCATGAGAAAAAGATTATAGTACAAAGATTGAAAAATGTGTAATCTTTGTAACGGTAATGAGAAATAAATCTGAATGGGAGCAGCTGATAAAACAAGAAAATAAATAAATAACGTACCTAAGCAACAGTGTACGTGTAAAACAAAGAAAGAGCAATTATACCAATACGCCATCCTTGTCTTTCACTTGTAAAATCCCATAAGAAACTAAATAGCTCGTAAAACACGTAAAACACAAGGAAAATTCAAGGCAAAGAGCATATGAACTAAAAACATCCTCCACGATATATACTAAAATTTTTGAAACAAAAAAACAATTTCTTCATATAAAAACACTGCCAAAAAACCCGAAAAACACATCGCTATAACTCGCTTACAACGCAAAACACGAAAAAATGACTCGAGTAAAAAAGCTGCGTAACAAAACGGCTAACATAAATTTTCCCCAAAAAAATACTCAAAACAAACACTCCTAAAAATAAACCTAAAAAACACATTTTACGACTCAAACACGGCCCATAACGCGAAAACTAACTGTCGGATTTACACCATCTTCGAACTCATCCAAGAAATAAACCCAACGAATAGTTGAGAAAAATTTCAAGAACAAAAACCAAAAATTACGAACAGGATCGTGGGACATAAAAACGGTAAAACTGGCTGAAACATACATATAAATATATATATATATATATATATATATATATATATATATATATATATATATATATTATATATATATATATATATATATATATATATATATATATATATATATATATATATATATATATATATATATATATATATATATATATATATATATATATATATATATATATATATATATATAAATATATTCAACGAGTGGTATTTTCTCACTCAGGGGACCATGAAACGTGCTCATTTGATAAAAGGACGTGGCACAATCCTTATGGGAAATGGCCTACGGTCAAACTTAATAAATGTGGCATCATTTTTTTCGTCTCGTCGTCCTGATCAAAAAGTCTCACAGGCCCAAAAAATTATCATCGCCCGTTTTCGAGATAATCGAGCTTAAAGTTTGAGCAAATCTCGGCACTCAAGGACGAATTCGCTCGGCAATTGAGAGTGCGCCCTACCCTGGAAGCGGCTTGCCGCAAACTGGCAATGGCTGCCGCTCCTTTTGCTCACACTCCGTCCGGAGGTGATGCCCCTTTTTCTCCCACTCCAAACGCTTCAACACGCTCTCCGGACAGAGTGTGAGCAAAAGGGGCGGCAGCCATCGCCAGTTTGCGGTAAGCCGCTTCCAGGGTAGGACGCACGCTCAATTACCGAGCGAATTCGTCCCTGAGTGCCGAGATTTGTTCAAACTTTAAGCTCGATTATCTCAAAAACGGGCGATGATAATTTTTTGGGCCCGTGAGACTTTTTGATCAGGACGACGAGACGGAAAAAATGATGCCACATTTATTAAGTTTGACCGTAGGCCATTTCCCATAAGGATTGTGCCACGTCCTTTCCCGAAAAATCCAACATCGCACCCTCCGCAATAAGTAGATTCATGGAATCTACTTAAAAGTAAAGTAGTAGGTAGCCTTAGACCTTGAAACCAGAAATGTCAGAAGTCTAATCAAGACTTGAAAATTTGAACCATAATTTTCTGCGGATTTATTTATTTTTTTTTTTTTTTTGGCCTCATCTTTGTTAAAAAAATACGGTCCGATTTTACTTCAAACCGGAGTTTGTTTGGAAACTGAGGTCCCCGAACGCCAATCGATACGATTTATCGTTTTACGAAAAAAGTCTTCAGTACACAGCAATTCTTACGAATCGCCACTGGCACTGTGTTGTGGCTACCTCCGAAAGGTATCAACTGATAGCTTTTTGAAAAAGGCAATACTATCAACTCACCAGTTTTTTTTCCTTCTTCTTTTTTTCTCCTTTATTAAACCTTCCAGTTCAACCTCCTAACTTTTAATTACAGCCGCACCGTAGATGCAAGTTGGTATCTTCCGAGAAAGGAAGGTTGCCGCACCATCATCGTTAAACCCAAGATCCGATTAAAATGTCAATCTTGCTCCGATGTATTTCTCATGAAAAAGTTAAGAAACCGGCAACAGTGTTGATGTCTATATGTCTATTACAGTGTCTGAGACAGGATGTCGGTGCCTCCTCTAGTTAATCATTCTCGTTGTCCCCCGTGCGTGCAGAATGGGGGGGGGGGGGGGGTGTTGGATGTCGAGAAGATCGTTGTGTCGTATATACAGTCGTCGATTTTCCCGCAAGCGGAGTGACGATTCTTATCACCGGTGATTTCGATCGATATATCGGTTGGCCGCTCCCCTCATCTCGCGTGAATTATATCGATTATATCGTTTAATGTGTGTCGTTTTACGGACCTTTTCGCCATTTTGATTAATCGTGATCGACTGAAATCCCTTGTCTCTGTTCGTGGTCGAAGAAAGTGAGGGATATGAATAAATCTCGGAGGATCGTCAAACTTAATACCTTAAATGTTCCCTCGGATTTTTTTTTTTTTTTTTTGAAGTGGAAAATTGAAGTGTCAAAATTCAATATACCCGCCCTTTGGAGTTAACTTTAGTTTTGTTGCGATGCTTTTTTTTTACTAGAAACGTGCGTGCTTTTAGAAAGTGTAAATGGTGTGAAAAGTTGTGAAAACGGAGTTTTTTTGTGGTTTCTCGCGTTGCCGAGTTTGGCAAGTTTTTTTGAATGTTCGTCCGTTTGCGGAGAAAAAAATTAAGTCATGAGACTTGGAGTTAATTTGAAAACGGTGCTTTTCGGCAAACGAGCGACTGGAAACATGCATGGCACGCTTAGAAAGTGTAAATAAATAATGTGAAAATTTATCTAAAAAGTGTTTTTCTTCTTCTTCTTTGTGGTTTCTCTTGTTCTCAGCGGGTTTGTCAGTTTTCATTGAATGCCTGTCCGCTCGTGAAAGGAAAATCCAGTTTTCAATGGATATTAACAAAGGAAATAAAAAATTCAGTTGTTGTTAATCTCATGATCTTCTTTCGACCTTGAAATAATGTTTGAAGTTAGGGATTTAGAATCGGAAGTGAAAGAATTTTGTACGTGGTTGTGAAGAAGTGCAGCGCTCGCCAATTGGTTTTTGCATACCTGTGTTTTGAAAATTTTTCTGTATGCACTGTTTAGAAATTTTGAAACGAATTTTGTCACGCGAATCTCGGGTGAATGTGGTTGAATTTTGATCGCTCACTGAATATTTTCTTTCGTCGATTTTAAGCTTCTTGTTTCCGTTCATTGTGTTTATACTAGTGAAACATTTTGATTGTTTTCTTGCTGTTATCTACTTCAGTTTGCTTCACAAGTATAGAAGTGATCACTCCAACTTATATTTTTTTGTGAATCTTTATCTTTCCTTAAAATTTTCATAGCCTTGCATGATTTTGTATTCACTCTCAATTATTCATGGATAATTAATCACCAAGTTGTGCTAACATTTAATGAAAACTGTGGAAGTTTCGGCTTTGTTTTGATCAGTTCAGCAGACTTCCGAACCACCTTTAGGCGTATGTGATGACAGTGAGTTGTTTGATAATTTCCAAGCGTCGCATAGTCCTGGCTCAATGGGTCTGTTGCAAACTTTTGATAAAGTAGTGAAGAGGATCTATCCTAGAGTAAAGTCACATAGAAATGACGTTTATGGTAGCTTCTTAAAGTTCCAAAATTGACTCGCATACTCAATAATTTACTCCATAAACAAACTTTCAAGATGGCTGTCGTACGGCGAATCACAATGAGGGGAGTTCGACCATCTATAGGTAATTGCAGCTTTTTCTGAACTGGGAAAATTCACCTATCATAGAGTAACAGACAAATTAGATGGGACTTCCACCCCTGTGACTCGCCGTTTGACAGCTTTCTTGAATTTTTGTTTAAACGCATTTATAGAGTTTGTGAGTCAATTTTTGAACTTTCAGACATCATTAGTAGTTATTGTTATAGCAAAGGTTTGAAACAAACCCATTTCTCAAAATTTCGCTCTCTAAACTTACTGAGAAATTTATTGTTTTGCCTAGCAATCGATGAATCAAATTAACTTTGATGTTTTAGTACTCACATTTTGCAGTTTCCTTGAAATTCCAAATATTTTTGTAATGACTAACAAAAGTCAAATAAATTCTCAAAAAAAAAAAAAAAAAAAAAAAAAAAAAAAAACACAAAAGAAAAAAAAAAAAAAAAAAAAAAAAAAAAAAAAAAAAAAAAAAAGCGTTTAAAAATACCAAATTAGAAAATGATGGTAAAAAATAATAAATGAAATAAATATGTATGAAAAAGAATTTATTTTCATTTATCAGAACTCAAAGGGTGAACTCGGTCATGTCGCATCCACTTAAACGACTAATAATAGTGAGAGCTGTTGTTTGTTGATCTTTTTTGTGAATAAAACGCTGCTGAGAGGAGTGGAGACTTAATGTCCGGTCCTAAATTATCGATTGTACTATCAATGTATCGAAGATTCAAAGGGCTTCTTTTTTTTTTTGTTTTTTTTTTGTTTTGTTTTTTTTTTTTTTGTGCATAGAAACGTTTCATCGAGTGTTCAGGTCGGGTGAATGGAGGGACGAATAATTGTGATATAGTTGATGAATGAGTTTGCGAATGAACTGCAGTTGTGACTTGTGAGAATAGGAAGTTGTGCAGGAGCGATGCTGGGATGGTGGGATGTGGAGAATGTATCCGTATTTATGGACGGACCAGCGTTGCCAGCAGAGCTGCCGTTTTGCGTATAATTAATCACATTTTTCAATGGGTCTGTTGCAAACTTTTGCTACAGCGATAAAAAGTGATTACTCTATTGTAAAATTGCCTGAAAAGTCCATTGGTGGCATCATAAAGTCATGAAATACAATATTAAACTCTCAAGAGGCGTTTATTGAAATCCAAGATGGCGGCAAAATATCGAGGAATCTGAATGTATGCACCGTGATCATCCAAGGATTGCCAACTTTGACAACCTCACTGGAGGTAGAGGTTATGTGTTTGTTTACGTCGTGATTGATTGTGATGGATATTGTGAGGTTGGCTATCCTTGAATGTTCGTGGTGCATGTATACAGATTGATCGATATTTTGCCGCCATCTTGGATTTCATTAAACGCCTATTGTGAGTTTATTATTGCATTTTATGACTTTCTGATGCCACCCATGGACTTTTCACGCGATTTTACATCAGATTGAACACTTTATAGCGCTGTAGCAAAAGTTTGCAACAGACCCATTCACCGATAATCCCACCGGTTGAGAAAAGATTACACGGTTCAGTTCAATGTATGACTGAAATGCACGAAAATACTCTGTTCTGTAATATTTTCTCAATCGGTGGAAACTCCGCTAATTAATTGAAATATCCGCAAGTTTTTTAAAGTCATCGACGACTCCACCGGTTGAGAAAATGTAACAGATACGAACATTTTCGTGTATTACAGTCATACACTAAACTGAACTGTGTAGTGTGTAATCTTTTCTCAACCGGTGGAATCATCGGTGAATTGAAAAATGCGATTAATTATATACGCAAAACGGCAGCTCTGGTTGCCAGATGTTAGGGAAATATCAGTAGAATTTACATTGACCCTTATGGAAAATCGACTGATATTTCCTTAAAATTTGGCAACGCTGGGACGGACGGAGGGACGGGTGCAAACTGTAACATACTGCCGGGTAATTCAGCACACGACTATACACTCACGGGACTTGAATTCCGTATCGCGGGTGGGCAGTTTCGCGTTTTTGCATCGACGTCGTTGACCATACGTGTGTATGCTAGTTTATTTTTGCGATCTGAAAGACCTTCGCTCGACCGATGATCGGCGATGCCGGGTTCAAAAATAAACCAACGCTTTTTTTCAGTGCACCTAAAAGTTTTGTTTTCACCGCCTCTGAACTTTGATTTCATATCGATTGGTGCGCCCATGCACTATGCAGTGCCGCCCCCCCCCCCCCGTGGAAGCCCAAATTCAATACTTAATGATGAATTCAGGACATATTTCCCGTAAGGCATAGTAGAATTGTGCCTATACAGAGGCAGATTTTTGGGGGCCCGAAGATTTTGCCCTTTTTCTTCTCATAGAAATGCCAACTTGTGAAACCAATAATTTTAAAAGATTACCTCTCCTTCATACCCACTTCTCCTTCTACTTACTTCACTCGGTGTTTTTAAATGACTAACAGTGTTTTCAAATTATTTTGAGTCAGTGCCAAAAAAAATGTGAACTGCTAGATTCGAACGTTGTTTTGAAAAGTTTTCGAACTGAAATTGCTTAAAATTACGTTTATGAAGGGTTGATTTTTTACAATTTCCCGGGGGCCCCAGACACCATCTTATCTGGGAGTGTACCCCCCCCCCCCCCACTTCGGTTTCTTCAATTATATGAGAGGAGGCGGCAAATATGCTTCTGCATACAGATGGCAAAAACCTAAATCATCCGGCCTTGAATGATGATTTCAGATGGGTCTGTAGCAAATTTTTCCACAGCGTTATGGAGGGTTGATTTGTATGTAAAATCGCGTGATATCACCTTGATCATGGGCAAAAAGGTGATGCCACCAAAACCCCGCTTGTGACCCCTCTATCGATTCAGCTTGGCAAATGGAGTCGAACCCTTCCAGGGTTTTCTTATCTTTTGCAAGTTGGGTCCTTTCACACATGGCGATTCATGACTCATTAACATGGGCAAAAAGGTGATGCCCCCGGAACCCCGCTTGTGACCCCTCTATCGATTCAGCTTGGTAAATGGAGTCGATCGCCCTCAAGGGTTTTCATATATTTTGCTGCTTGGGCCCTTTCACTCAGTGACATGGCAATTCACGACTCTTTAACGTGGGCTTAAAAGCATCAACAAGTCTTAAAATCCACTCATGAACCCATAAAAGACATTTAATAAATCCAAGATGACAGTTAAGGTAAACACACCAAAATTTGCACCAGTACCCAGCACTCATTTTTAACTATGTGAAAAATATTAGTTTGGTTGCAATACTGGCGTTATTCTGGGTGGTTTTTTTCTGAGACCTCAAGTGTGAAACATTCGGAAAAAATACGCAAAAAACCCAAACTGCCACAAAACAATTTTTTTTCACTTTAAACTTTAAACAGTTTCTGGAGAATCGAAACGAAAATTCTTTTGAAAAACAGAAAAACTTAGACAAAATTTTTTTGATTAGGGGACTTTTTTTTGCAATTCATTGTACATGGTAGAAATTGGAATAGAGGGCTTTGCAAACTATAATTTTACTTTTTTTTTTATTTTTTGTGTGTTCATCCCTCTCCTCATCACTGGCATTAAAATGTTAATGTTTTATTTTTCTAAGTACCCCTGAATCCCCCCCCCCCCCGTCCCACGCCTCTGTCTCGTCCTCCTTATAACATGGCTAAGTTCAATAGTTGTTACTTGTCTCCAAATTTTGTAAGTAAGAACATTTTGAGGATCTATTGAAATTTAAAAATTTTAAAACCTATTTTTTCATTCTAGCAGGTGTATATCACTCAATTAGAAATGTTGAATAATCAAATTGTCTCTCTGTGATGCTTAGTGGTTGATGTGTGGAATAAGTACCCGATGTTACATTTTTGTTTTTCTTTTATGGCTCAACCAGAGTTATAGACAAACTGAAAGCTCACACAGCATGTGAAGTGCCTTCCTCACACTCATTCAAAGCTGGACACTCCCATGCATGAGTTAGAATACACTACCTTGAAGCTCCTATCATTAGCAAACAGTTCAAGTGAATAGTTAGTCGCAGTCGTGTCGTGGTGTCTGTCATTAATTATCCTTCATCTTTCTGTGTATTTTCACTCTTAATGTTTTTATGTGCTGACTTATCTATCAGTTCGTTTTTTATAGTGCGTTAAAAGTAGATTTTTGGAAAATATTCAATGGATAGTATGCACAATCTTAAGGAATCTTTTCTGCAGGGTTTTAAGTTTGTTAACTATCTCAATCATATCTTGAAGTTGTTTCCTAGTAATTTGGTGTTATTACTTGTTGATGCTCCTGGAATCTTGGTTACAAAGTTTGTTTAGCATTTTTTTGATCAAAATACTAAAAGTTCTTTGATTGTAAGCTGATTTTGTGGTGAAGGTTTTTGAGTGCTTAAAAAATCTTTGCGGATATTTTATTCAAGGGTTTGAAAAAAGTATGTTGTCAGTTTCTTCCACTGTTAGTTTTTTTCATTTTTTTACTTCTTCTACTGCACTTTCTGGATTGTCTTCTTCCAGGTCAGGCTTTGTTTGTCTCAAAGTTGTTCTTGTTTCTCAAAAATGATTTGAGGATTTGTTGCGGACTACAGTTTCTTGTATTTTTCAAATATTTCAATAACAACAAATGTTGACTCAAACATTTTGAAGTCATTCCATGCTAGTTTTCTTTAATTCTTTGCTGTATTTTAATTATTATAAATTCCTCTTTTGCTTGTTTTTAAATAGCATTTATTTTGTTTTGATGAACTGTCCAAAATTGTCCAGTGTCATTTTCTCCCTTTCCCCAAACAAACATTCAAACATTTTTACCTTCGAGACGTAATGGTCAAGAGTTTCTGTCATGTCTCTACTGAGATCAGTGGTGGCTCATGCATTCATGCAATCTGGCAACCATGCTTTTTTGCCCTTTATATCTATGCAAAGAAATCGATAATAGATGAGGCACCAAATAATCAATTATTTTACACAGTTTTAAATGGAGAGAATCTATTTTTGCTAAATCGCATGAACCGCCACCAGCTGAAATTATATTTTTTGTTGTGATGGTACTCTCTCCCATGCAAAATGGCAGCAAAAAACTTAAAGACAACAGTATAAAAACATCAAAATTAATGACAGCGTGTGTGTCAAAGAGCTGTGTGTCGTTGCCTGGCTGTAGCAGAAGTTTTTCTTCCATCATTGAATGTTCCAAATCTGTCAAATCTATTTTGGGAGTCACTGGCACCCTTCAAATTGCTCTGATCTTTATTTGTTTATATTGGAAATGCTCTTCTCTTCTTCATCTTAGGTTTTTTTTTTTTTTTTTTTTTTTAAGTTATGTCTTCTCTTCTTAACTTTTTTAAACCAACATGTCGTAATAAATCTCTTATCAAATGAGTCAACGCCTTTAGTAATGTTTAATTGAATACTCAGTGAATATTAATGTCGACTAGCCCTTAATCAGATGTGCTTGAATACATTGTGTTTTGAATGTGATAAGTCGTAACTCTCTGCCCTTAACTTAGCTCAGTGTCTCGAATTTCTGCTATCCTATCAATTTATTTTATTATTATACAACTATTTTCTCCATTGTTGTCCTGAAGCAGATGCAGTGTTGTTTTTTTCCCTTTTATACTTTTTTGGAAAGTAATCTCCCTACCTAGTCAGTGTAATCATTATCAATTTTTCCTATCCCCATAAAACAATGGAAAATTTTCTTTTTTCTCTCAAGACTTTTTTAATTAGTGTGAAGTGCCATAAAAGTCCCTATGTAATAGTATACATTAAAGTGTGAATTTTGTGTCGATGATTTAAAATTGAACAAATTGTTACTTTCATGAGGTCGTTTGGAGTCGTGGATTGGTTCGTACAATGACATCAATTTTCGGTATCGTTTCGCTATTATTTTTTTGCATTGAACCTTCGTAGTCATTTTCGCGATGAACGGGTAGTGATTTGTCGCGCGCTGCCATTTATATAATAATGAGTATAAGTGACGAAAATGATGAAGATAACGGAAACGAATTAGAGTACGACCTCTGGGAAGGCCAGTTTGAAATTTTGAACGTTGATGAGTCGCAAGTATATTACGACCACGTTTTCAATAATCTTGAAGAAAGCTCCTCGGATCTCAGTTTGACGGCTATCAAACAGAAAAAATTCAACGGTTTCCTCAAAACTGAAGTTTGGAAAATTGTGAAAAATTTATCCAAAAAAGTAAGTTCAGGACCATTTTGAACATTTTGGGAGCAGTTGATGAGAGCAAACTGGGGCTTTGGGTTTTTGGGCAAATTTTCCAGCTCATATTTTTTCGCCGTTTCAAAATTTAAAATTGTATGGAAGACAAAGGGTTGTAGAATATTTCTCCTCACTTGCAACTTGATTTAAAATTTTTGAGCCTTTGAAAAAATCAAGAAAAGTTTTTGCGAACTACAAAAACTGCTAACTAGTATCCATCAGAGTTGGACAATTCGTCTTTTTTAATTACTACATGATCGATTATTTTCCGAAAGTAAAGTAGCTGAATTTTAGTAGTTAAATGGCAATTTATATTATCATAACATGTTGGTTTCATTGAAGTTGGTACGCCTGATTACCGCTACAATTCAGCTCGATTACTTTTGGTGAGGGGAAATGGAAGTTTCTCTTGAACCTTTTAAACATATATAGAATTTTTATTCCAAAGATTGATTCCTGAGTTTGTATAGAAGCAAAACTTAATACTTATCTGTAGCAAATAAACTCAAAAATTCTACTTTTTGTATTCTTCATTTTCAATTTTTTCAAAGAAACTGCGTATCACTCGACCATTCAAAACAACTTATAATTCAGTCATTAAACTTTTTTTTTGAAAATTAGAGCAAGGGTTTGAAACGTTCATCATAGCTTTTGTTATTGAAGTTTCAGCATTATTTTTTTCATAGTAATTTTCAGTAACTTTAGGTGAGTTTACTGTGCTCACTCTATGACCTAATAAACAGCAAAATTTTCCTTCAGACCAATATTTATTTCTCCTTATTCAAATCTTGATATTTACCGATATTTATCAAGTCGAAAGATGTACAGCATGATGCAGAGTGAGAGAACTTTAATAAATGAAAACTTTGATAGAGCTGTAAGTGCTGAGCGCTCTACATTTGGTTATTAATTTGGATTTATCGTACAGAGATGGTGCTCCTTGATTTTTTTAATTTCTGTGGGTAGGATCTGCAATGCCTTTGTCGCTGCTTCAAAATTTTTCTGCCCAGGACGGAAAGAATCGGCATGCAGCCCAGCCATCAGAATTAAAATTCTGTGCATGAGTGACTATTATCTTTCAAGAAGTTTACCGATCGGTTTTTGCTTTTTTTTTGCTTCCAGGTTCAGATGTTGCAGCAGCAAATGAGTGTGCTCGCCGATAATCAAACTCATTCCGATGAACGTTACACTCGGGCCAAGCAAGAGAATGCGGCGCTTCAAGCCAGGTAAATAATATTCAAATGATGAGATGTTTAAAAAGAAATCATAGCCTTGTTTAGTTTAAGTTACGTGGTGAACTGATGTTTAATGACTCAAATTCAAGGACGCAATCCAAGGGGGAGAGGCTCTGTAAAGCGCCAAAATTAGAGTGGATAAGGCAGTTAACTGGCTAAAAGTAAAAAAATGTGCATGCTTGTAACTTTAATTTACTCCCCCCCCCCGCCTCCTTTGGAATTTTTTCTGGATATCATTGCTCAAATTCACTGAGGCCAGTGATAAATATAAATTTCACAACATTTTTGTAGAAATGTATAGTTTTCGCTTTTCCGAGTTCTTAATGAAGCTGACATTAATAATATGTACTTGTAACTCCAAAAGTTTTGACAGTCAAGAATGCAAACAGATTTCAGAAGTTCGCTTTGATTGTACGAGAATGGGTCAACTTACCTATCTCAATTTTTTGACTGTCAAAACCTTTAGGTTTGATAGTACTCTGTTGGTATGTATATGGTTAAATGACAAAATTCTTTACCCTATTTGAAGCGGAGTTTTTTACCCAAAGCCTTGCTGTGTGAAGAGAAAGTTTCTAAAAGAGAAAATATCAACCCCAGTTTTCTTGTACTGATAATACATGGATTGGAAGCGTACGCTTCTTTGTGGAATCAATGAGGGAGGGTTCACGAGAGTATTTTGCTCATTATTCCTATTATTGCTATCGTTTGTATATCTCCTTATTTTCTGTTCACATTAGTAAGAAGGATATTGGCTCCTTTTTATCTAGCGCAGGGTGCTATTTTTATTCGGTTGACACTCGATGCCAAAATGTTTAGTCACACCTTCCACAGTGTTTTTGTTTAGCAAAGATAACTTCGGAACTAGCAATGTAACTAGTAGAACTTTTCTTCCTTTTTCCTCCCGTTGAAATTCAAATTTGAAGGAAAATTATAAATTTCCATGATTTTGGCAACAGATTTGCTCAAACAACTGGTGAAAGAGAAGGAACTCTAGATTTGGTTCTGAATCCGACACTGTGCGTTGTCTTAAAGATTATGATAAACGGAGAAATGAAAAAGGGGTTTAAAATGTCAAATCTTGCTGAGTTCTCCTTAGAACAGTTGTAACTCTATCATAGCTTTACTGTGCATCATCTCTGATATAATTTATTTATTTTTCATTTATAGGGTTTTAATGTTAGAAGACCAACTTCGAGATGTTGAGCTCAGATCTGAAGAACGTCTAGCGGAAGAAGAGAAGAGGCATCGAGAACTTGTCGCTCGTGTCGATCGTGAAAATCAGCTCCAAGTTGAAAATTGTGCCATCAAGTGAGTATATGCTCTTTGTCATCCTCTCCCTTCCCCCCCCCCCCATCCACCTTCAGTGTGAAAGAATTCTCAGGAGTGCTTATTTTTTAAACTTACAGTCAATTTGTTCTCAAATAATTGAAAATGTCCCAGATTTATGGCGCTGCCCCCAAAAAACCTACTTTTTTTATTTCAACGCTTTCTTGTGATGAAACGATCTGATACACAATGGAATGGTCAAAACTCGGCAATGGGATCATTATTCATGAGTCAAGAATTTTCAGAGATAAATAGAGACGGAGCCCTGAATGGCCACAACATAGGCACGGTATATTCTTGCGGCTTCAATAAAACAACAGTCAACATTCTTCTGATGTCTTATGGTGATGAATGGTGAGCATCCTGCTTTTCAATTTCCTGCTTATGTCCTCTGTGTTTGCCGAATGCCATCATGCAACACCTTGCAACATCAGAGGGGTGTCGACTGTTGTTTTGTTGCGAGAATATAGGATGCCTCAAATCTGTCCTGTGTATTTTAGCGTAGTGCACTTTCTCCATTTGTCTGTGAGAATTTTCCTTGGAATTCCTAATCTATGAGCATGTCGCCATGCCACCATTGCATTTTTGAAATTTTTTTCAAATGTTTGGGCTTAAGATGCTCTAAATTTGTCGAGTTCTTAACTTCAACGAAGTTATCGCTTGAAAGTGTGGAAAAAGTGGGCTCCCGATTGCCTCAAACTCCATTCATTTTCCCTACTAGTAGATATCACTAGTTTTGATACTACACGCTTCAATTGTAGGGGATAATGCTGAACAGATAAGTTTTTCTTCTTTCTTCTCCTTCTGATGCTATTAAATTTCCTGTCACTATAACCAATATAACTGTCTTAAACTTGCTTTATTCTCCCATTTCCCCAAATTTCAAACTGTAGAATTAGAGAATAAAAGTCTGCGAGAGGAAGCCCTGCGCTGTCGAAGTTTAGCGGAAAAAGCTAGAGAAGATAAACGAAAAATCGAAGAGGGTTTGATCGAAGCGGAAAGCAGTGTCATAACTCTTCGCGAAGAAATTGAATTCTTCAAACGCCAAGAACAAAAGTATCTGGAACAGAGCCGCGCTCAAGAACAGGTATTTATGAACTTGTGTTTTCTTATTTCTATGACCCAAGCCTATTCTGAAATGCTGCTACTCTGATCACACCCAGATTGCAGATTTGGGCAAATAAAAGTGTAATCAATTTAGTCTTGAGAGAACTTCAATTTGCTGAGACTACACAAAGTCGATGCAAAGTTACACAGAACCTCAAGTAGCTGAACTTTAGCTCTCTGTTAAGGTTCCTAAACTGGCTGTTGTTTTTAATGATCATTTGCTTTTGATTTTCAGAGACCAAAATATTGTATTTTACATTGATTTACATCCTAATTTTTAAAAATTAAAAATCAAGTTTACACTAATGCTACCAAAAGAATCTTCCACATCACGGCGAGAGGGGGCATTATCTTACCATCTACTCTCTACCGCTTGAGCAGTGAGAGATATCTTCTCATTGCCGACTGATTGTGAGGAGGGTGGAGACATTGAGTCGGTGTTAGCTGTGTGTTTGTCGCGAGTGCTACGGGTGTTGTTATCTCGGTATGAGCCGAGGACCGATTCGCATATCACATCTGCCGTCTTTCTTGCTTTGGAGAGAGTCAAAATATGTCCCTTCTCACTGTGATGTGGAAGATTCTTTTGAGAGTGTTAGTAAATATTTAGGTTAAAATTCTGAGGAATTGACTCAATAGATTTTTTGTGGTGCCGTAGAAGCTTTTGCACTGGATGACGTGTTGAAATTATCTTTATAAAGCTTATCTAATTCAGACTGTGGGTCTTCATCCACAAAGAATGTAAAGAACCTTTTATAATCGCAAATTCTAAGTCTTTTAGACATATGTGAATTAAAATATGCCCTTAGTTACCCTGATTTTTTTGACCAATTATCTTGCCATTGCTTTCGCTCGCTTTCTACCAATGTTTCCCAATCAAGCTTTGCCTTCCTCTTTTTTAACCTTTTCTTTCTCCTTTCTTGTTTTTCGGAACAGCTGTTAGTTGAGTTAAGTAAGGAACTTGAACAATTACGCCTGGAACGAAGCGCTCACCTAGCAGCCTTAAATAGTCCCAACAATGGCACAACTGAACTTCAGCAGCAGCTAGATTTGCTAAGGACGCAACATAGGAGTAAGCATTTTTGTCTCTTGTATAAAACTTGGAACATTTTTCAAAATGTCTGCAAAAAATAAGATTGTTTATATACAAAGGATACTGTCGGGATTAACTTATATCCTTATATCTTACCTCCAAAACTTGTCAATTATGTTAAAGAAGAAATTGTTGGAAAAAAAATGTTACACACTTCCAAACCCTTATCCACTTTCATCCTGGATCCCTTCGGAAGTGCGAACTCAACCTTGCCCGTGGATCTTTTGGTTCTATAAGAATTCAAGAGTGAAACCACCAACCAACCCGGGACCCCCCATGGATCGGCCGGCCAACGACCGACCGAGATCAGAGAAAGAAAGACATTTTAAATAAAGAGAAAACGAATTATGGAAACAAAGCTATATTCATGGATCACTAATAAACATGGATGACTACTGGGAACTGGGGAGAATACATTGATAAAAGTAACTTTACGTGAGATTTTGATTCCTTGAGACGAAGCGAAGTCAGCTGCTGCGAACGGAGAGGCGGCGAGAGTAGGACTGTGTCGAGCCTAGAGTTGGCTAATTCTACCCCGCTCGCAACCAGCTGACTTCGGCGTTGCCAATTCGTGACGCGATCTCCACGACCTCCAGCGGAGATCGAGGGGATCGCGGCAGGAACTGGTACAAAAAGTAAATTTTGCTAACCCTGCGATTTGAAACTGAAGTTATTTTTTAAGTTACGTTGCTATTTGCTATTTTATTCTTTAATTGGCTATTACTGCGAAGCTACCCTTAAGAAAAAAAACAAAACAAGAGAACTTCTGGAAACAAAACTTAGCTTGAAACTGTGTTGCGAAAAAAGTGTACTTTGTTGAATATTTTTGATTTTTGGCTGTACAATATGTTCCTTAACCCATTGACTTTCACTGACGGCGCCAGTGCGTCACTGACTTGAACGGCCAGAATTGCACTGACGCGTCACAGATTATTTCTGAAGTTGCGCTATTTGTCAGAATCTAGCAGAACTACCATGAAATAATCCAAGATGCGCTGGCGCGTTAGTGCAATTCTGGCCGTTAGAGTCTGTGACGCGCCGGTGCAAGTCAATAGCTGGAAAAAAATGGCAAGTCAATGGGTTAAAGCACAAAGACTTGTGGAAAAATCATGCTACTGTCATAAAAATGTCAGGGTTGTGTATGTATTTGATTGGTTGAGAGTATTAGGATAACAAAGCAATTTTTCCAATGGGGCTCTTGCAAACTTTTGCTATAGGGGATTGAAGAATTGATTATTGCATAAAAACCTGCAAAAATGACAATGAGTAAACTAAAAAATCACGAAATTCACTCTCAGAATCGGGCTTAATGGCGGAGAGAAGCAAGTATCATGGGAGATTCCTATCTAAATTGAGACATATCTTTGTGTTTCCGTAGAGAAAGTGACAAAATAGACAAGAATCGCCCATGATACCTGCGTCGAACTGCCATTACCATCTTGCCGTTATAGCAGTTATGTGACTTTATTACTGAATTTTAGACTTTCTTAGTGTGATTTTCATGATTTTTGCTGGTCTTTACGTAAGATTGGGCTATTTATTTGCTTACAGCAAAAGTTTGCACGAGCCCCATTGAGGCATTTAATTCAAGAGGCGCACTTTGCCAGACGCCCTTATTGTGTAAAATTGCTCATTCACTTCCTTATACCTTAAAGTATATATGTACCAAGTTTAACGCCTTTCTTGCATTAAATGCCTCAATTGCTGAGAGTACAGGCATAGGTACTATGACTTAAGAAAGAAAGTATCCTGGTAGAAATTTTCATTGTTTCAAATTTCATCCAATTTTAAAGAATTTTGGAGTTTTCAGGTATTTTAGGTTTCTCAAAATTACTACTTGGATGCATGCCGTAAAAAATCTAAAACTTTTTTGAAAATAAGTGACAACTTTATCAAGGACGATTTGGATGAAAAAACTTTCTTTTGTAGGTTATAGTAAATAGGTTTTGTTTCCAGTAACCTCCACGATTGATGTTTACGAAGTGCTCCTATCGCGTTTGCAGAAAATTTGAGCGTGCCTTTTGTTCTTTCATGAAGAAACAATTTACTTATTTATTTTTTCTTATTTCTCTTTGTGATTTGTTCTTTAGATCTGAAAGAACAGTATGATGAGCTACAAGCACTTTTGTTAAGCAGGAGTGTCGAAGAGGGTAGAACTTTGTTAACAGATTCTAACAGCCTGGCAGCTGAACTAGAGGCCATGACTCAAGATGATGTAAGTAACATTTAATGTCAAGAATTGTAGACAGTTTTCGTTTTGTTTTTTAACTGCTTTAGATTTTATACTTTTTACCTCGCTTTTACACACTCAGATAAACTTGAATGTAGGAATCAATTCTTAACATTTTTGCGCAAAAGCATTCTATTCTGCAAGCTACCTTTGGTTTTTTGAATTTTTTTATGTCTCAAAGAGTAAAGAGATCAAAAACGTATGTCTCAAACTCATTTCTTCACACGACACTCTTTAAGAGTTTATCAGGAACTTAGGTAATCTGCAAAGAAGTTCAGATCTGATGCAATCTTTGAACGAAAATGAAAATATGTTTGGTGGTCGCAAGTTTTGACGGTACCAAACTACCAAAGTACCTAGTCTTGATAATCTAAACTCACTTTGCTAGTGGGGTTTAGTGTGCACTGTGTCTACTGACTTTGATGCCATAGCTTTTCTGAAAAACACCAGTGGATAATTTGTGTCCTTTCCTTTACTTTCAAAGATTATGTTTGATCTAAATTGGCAGTGGGATCATGTCATTGTAATAGACTTGGAGCTCTATCAAATCAGCATTATTTATTTTTAATTAGATTGAGTTTTGTGCTTGGTATAAAATTTGATGTTTTTCATGGCTGGGAATTTTGGAAGTTTTGACTGAAAAAGTTTTGACTGAAAATGTCTACCAAGAAAAATGTTACTTTCTTTGTTTTTGTTGTTGTTTTTTTGTGGCACTTTAGGGCAAGAAGTTTGACCTTTTAAAAAAACAGAATTTTTTATCGATATTCAGCTGACGGATTCCAAGTACATAGTATCAAATTTTCAGGCCTCAAACCATATCTTCTCAAAATTGCTTTGTACATTATCCAGTATTTTTTACTTTGCTTCATTTATTTCGTCTGTAAATATCATTTTTTTTGCTTTAGTTTTTACTATTGCTACCATTTGCTTTCCTCTTTGTTTATTTAGTTATGTATTCATTTTTTCTTTTTTTTCTTTCATGCACTTTTAGTCTGCGGAATGCAACTCTCAAACTTTGAAGGTATGATATAAACCTTGGCTTTACTGTAAAATGGTTTTACAGTAAAATCTCGATTTCACAGATCTCAGCAGACCCACAAAAAGTCTGGTTAATCGAGGAATCCAGTCAATTGAAAATCGCAGTTTTGTGGTTTTCGTGGCAAAATTAATCAATCTGAATAAACAACTATGATAGTACTTAAAATGATTGTATGTGGTGTAGGTGCAGAAAAAGTAGCGGAAAGCTAATTTTTGTTTTGCTGTGTTTAGTATCTTGTTTCTAAAAGTATCATCCCACTTTCCCTCCTCAGCTTTAATTTCACGAGTGTAACAATGCAGCGGAAAAACCGTTAGGAAAAATCTTTAGGCACGTTCAAACTCTTTGTGCGCGAAGTGCCTTCGACTTTCGCATAAATTGTGGGGGGCACTTTACAACATTTTGACCTTTCTGGTTTGTGCGCATTTTGCAGGTGCAAACACGAATAGTTTGATTAGTTCGCATTTTTTTGCTAAGTATAACAAACACAAGGATTGGGCGGCTGAACTTTACTACTACTACTACTTACTGCTAAATCCGTTAACCCATTGCCATGCCTTGACGAAACGTTTCGTCAAGCACGCCCCGGGCAACGGCAGCGTTCACGAGGGGGCTCGTCGGCGCTAATTCCCGATAGGTAGCACCACATGTATTGGATGAGAATGTCCTTGGCAACTGACGCTACCAACCTATGAATAATTTTACAGGTTGCATGAAGTTTTTACGGTAATTTTTAAAAAAATGGCATGGCAATGGGTTAAATCAGTGTAAAATTTTTGCTGTAGAAAAGAAACCCTTCTGTTTGGGTTGAATGAAATCAATTTCACTTACTTCTTCGAGAATTTTGTTGGGTCCGACAAAATCGTCCGGTACATTCCAATCTGGTAAACAACAATCCGATAAACCACAATCCAATAAACCACAATTCAATGAACTGTGATCTGGTAAACCGAGGTTTTACTGTAATTTTTTTCAAGTTCACAATGCTGTTTTTTTCTTAATTATTGCTATCATTTGCGTAATTCTTTTGCTTTTGCATTTTAGTATTTATAATTGATTGCCAATACCTAAACTCCATTTCCAAAGATTTCTTGAAAAAAACACTGGTAGTACTATGATTTTCAAAAGAAAGTCCTCTCATTGAAATTATTCATGATGAAATTTTTTTTTTATTTTCCATCGTTTTAAATTTTCTAGGCATAGTGTCACAAGTGGCAATCCTGTGAGACTCTGAAATACCTGAAAACGGTAAAATTTCTCAAATTGGTCGAGAAATGAATTAATGAAAATTTCTATCAGAATACTTTCCTTTGAAAGTTGTAGTACTTGAGCTGTAAATGAAGTGCTTTTATTACCTTCGATTTTCTGACGTTATTTTTTAGTCATGAAATTCATGTATTTTGAAAGCTCAACACCTTGAGCCTACTTGTTTCAAATTGGCAGAACTCCATTGTGGTGACTGCATTTTTAATTCTCTTAATATTTACAATTGTTCTGGGGGGTGATCACGGAGGATTGTTATCGTTATCGTTATCGTTATCGAGTAGAACAGTGTTGAAGAAGAAGAAATAAGACGATAGCCTACTACAGCGCGAGTAACTGCTGCACTCGAAAACGATAACGATAACGATAATGATAACGATAACGATAACGATCCTCCGTAATCACCCCCCTGGTGCTTTGCACAATGTTTACATAATTCTCAGAGACAAATAGACACGGTTTGCTGCACTAAAATACTTAGGGCAGATTTGAGGCACTCTGAAATCTTGCGGATTGAACCAAGTAACAGTTAACGTTCCTCTGATTTAGCTTAGAGTCTAATGATGATTTTCGGTAAACCGACAGGTGATCGGCTGGGAAGTGAAGAGAAAAATGTTTTTTTACCATTCTTCACCAGGCAAAATCAGAGGGGTGTTGACTGTCGTTTTGTTGAGTCCACAAGATTACAGCGTGCCTCTTAGCTGTCATTTAGTTCTCTGTTTCTATTTGTCTCTGGCTTAGTACAATGTTTCCATGATTAAAAAAAAAATAAATAAAAAAAAATTTCCAAAATGAAAATCCATTAACCTCTAATTTATTTTTTATCTTTAATTTTTTTTTTCCAGATGAAAGCTGCGCTGAAAGAGCAGCAAGAAGTCAATTCGCAGCTACGAGCGTATATAGACGGGATTCTTCTGAATATAGTCGATAATTATCCACAGCTCTTAGAAGTGAAATGCCCCTCCCCTTTACCCCGACCAAACTCCTAGTTACGCAGCAGTTTCGTCAACCCAATCGGATCTTACCTCAGTGCATGATTTAGTTATCATGTCAGTTTAAAATGTTTAAATTTCATATATTTTTGAAAGTTATTTTCAGCAATGTCAGTTGCTAAGCATTTGAAATGTTTGTCTTTGTTTGTTTACGGGGTATTTGTGAAGTCTCGCTCTAGTTTTGATTGTGAAGAAATCTTGTTTGCCTTTCTGCCTCTGTGCTCAGAATTGTATTTCTTGTTGAAGCAAACTATTGGATCAGGATTCCACCTGAATGAGTGAAACCCGACTGAACAAATGCCCTGTGCACGATTGATGTCTTCGACTCATCAACCAGACCTTTTGTAGCCATTTTTAAGATGAGAAACTTTCTTCGTTGGAAATAATGTTTTACTTGCAACAAATTCAGTTTTTGTTGAAAATTATTTGCTTTTTTCTAATTTTTTTTTTTTTTTACTTTGCCAAAAGTTTTAGGCGTTTTAAGCTAAATTTAGTCTTTTTACATCAAAAGATGCATACGTTTTTGGTATTTTTAAAGTTATGCATTATTTAAAAACAAGCCAGTATGTTTCAAAAGAATCCCTGTTTTAAGCTCAAATTTTAAACCTTCAGTATGTTTGCATCTTTCAGTAGTTCACTACTTCTGTTTTTTATTTTTTTGAAAACCATCAAAATTTCTCTCTTATTTCTGTAGACCAAGGGTTTTCAATCAATTTTACTTTTTCAAAATTATCTTTTCAATTTGCTTGCTGACAATGTTTGTGTAGTTCATGGTTTGAAATTTTAATGAAGAAGTTTTAGGTAAAATGGAAAATCAGAGGCATCCAAATTTTAATTTTATTTGTCAAAACTTAGGTTTATTTTTCATTCATTGTTTCTCGTTTTATTTTAAAGCAGATAATGCCATCATTTTCTGTTTCTCTGCCCAAAAGGTCAAAGCAAGTAGAAAACTTAAAATAAACATGGCGTCACTCACCGAAAGTGTTTTGCTCAAAAGCCTCAATCTCGAAAATTGCAATAACATGCACAGTCGGCGAATTAAATATGTCAGTCGACGCCTTGGATTTTGGCTTGGATAGGCTTTCAGCAATACTTGAATTCATTCTGATTTGTATTGCAGGCTGCCTACCTTAACATAAATCTAAGGAGTCGACTGACATTAATTATTTGGTTGACTGTACCTAAGAATGGTCTCATTTGTCAGTATTATCTAAGTTAAAGAATGTTGTATTATTATTTGATCAAAGTATGTTTGGAAAACAAAGAAAGAAAAAAAGAATATTGTATCCCTTATTTTGATGAAGTCTTGATGTGATATTGATGCAGCCTTGAAAAAACCTTGTGCCTTATCTTGTAATTTAGTGTTAGAAAAATGAGGATTGTATTTATTGCTGCAAGAACAGTGCACTATCGATGATTAGGGATAGCACGATTATAGATTCATGGGTAGAACTTCGTACTATGACAAGAATTATAGTTCGGATCACTGATCAGTTATAAGCTCTAATTATGTTATGCTGAGTCTGAACCTTCATGTATATTGCTTCTGTGATTTGTCCTACAATGGCAACTAATGTAAGTCTACATTTTTTTCATGTCTGAAGTGATTTGGTTTTCAGAATCATGGTCAAATGATGCTTTGGTAATCAAATCTCTCTTTTTGCAATTAGCTCAAATGATTTGGGGCTCTGTGTCATGTAGTATTCAAAATTTTGTTGTAATTGAAGAGTTAATGCATTTAATTTTTTCATTATTTCCAGATTTTAGCCTCGTAATTAGTACTTGATTAATGATCTATTATTGAAATATTTTAGCATATTTAAGGTTAATTTCCCGGTGACTAATGCATAATCTGTCTATCTCTACTCATCATTTAATTTAAAAAAATTTGTTTTGTAATTGATAATTTTTAGAACAAACTGAATTTATCTTTGTCCATCTCAAAATCGTTCTCAGAAACCATCGTTTTTCAGTATTTATCAAAATTTTGTCAGATTACTTCACTCATGAAATTTTGTGTTTTTCAGTTGCAACTGCTGTTTCCTTTTTTTTTCAAGCAGAATTCTAACGCAATTTTTGAAATGGGGCAGTTGCAAGGGTCTGAAATGTTGCGTTTTGTACATAGAAAATGAAAGTCCTTGATGAGCTGAGAACAAAAATGCCTTTGGTTTTTAGATAAGTCCCATTGTTCCTTAGATGAGATTTTGACCCAAAATACATTATTTTAAATGGGAACTCCGCGTAATGACGTCACTACGCCCACGATTGTCTACAACTTTGAACGTTTGCACCTCCAAAACCGGGACACTTACGTAAGAACCAAAGGCACCATTGTTTTCAGCTAAACAAGTACTATAATTTTCTTCATACAAAACACAACATTTCAGACCCTTGCAACTGCCCTATTTCAGCCAGAAAAAAATGTTAAGACTTGCTCTTAAATCTTTCAACTTATTAGAGCAAATGTTTGCTTTTTAAAAATTATAAACTAAGCTTTTTCAATATGCGTCTCGGGTTTAGAGACCAGCTTTGTTCCGTCAATCTTGCCGAGTATCACACCCACTGACTATGATTTCATACTTCTCGGCATACTTTTGTTTCACCTTGGTAAACTATGAAACAATAAAAAATTAAGAAAAAAAATTTCACAGCTCTAGGTAGAACCACTTAGGATCACTCCCATTTTCCTCATGTTTTGCTCATCAATCAATTAATGGTGGAATACCCCAAATTTTTTTTTAATATTCATCAAATTTTTGACCGTCCTTTTTGAGGATGAGACCTTAAAAAACCTAGATTAAACAATGAAGAGAATCGTACTTTCTTTTTAAACACCTGATTTCTTAACCTAATAAGTAAAAGTATTGCCTCAAATGGGGCGTTTTTTATTCACCGTAGCAATACAGCCGTCATAAAAAAGATTATGGATAGCATTATTTACTTGGTATAGTTATACAACAGCTTTAAGCTACTTACTATTTCTTGCATTGGTATGATCCTCTGGTGATTGGAGAAACACCCCACAATGTTCAAATAAAATACGGTTCGGATGCAACAGCTCCAAAAATTAATTAAATTGTAAAACAGCTAAGAAACTCATCCTTAATTGATTGATTTCCAGTGCATGATGAGTGATTGTTGTCAAATGAGCTATTGCTTCAAGAGGCAAAATTCTTCTTTTGGTTGATTTAAACTGGTACCCCTTCTGTGAATACAAACTTGTTCCTTTGCTTTTCATCATTAATTCTTTACAATGTCTAAAAGGTGCTAGTCCCACTTTGCCTTCATCTAACGCATGTTAAATTCCCTCATATTCTTTATAATACAATAATTTTTTTTTTTTCTTATTTGTCTAAATCTGAGCGTAAGAACAAAAGTATGCTCGTAAAATTGTTTGTTCTAAAAAGATACCACCTTGATCTAAAAGATACCACCTTGACCTTGCTGTACAATCTTTACGTAAGGTAAGTTCGTTAATGAAATCAGAGGTATAGTCTCTGAATTTTCTGATTCGATATGAATATTCAGAAAAGAAGCAAGTAGGAAAGCCAAGCCAAGCGTGTTCAACTTCTAATGATCATGAATCATTTCAACTCCAGAGTCTTTTTCTTTAAAAAATGCCCTTGATGCAAATATATGGACCCTGCTGAAGTGACTTGGTTCATTAAATGTTTTCTGGTCAAAGCCATCACTTGAAAGTATCAGAAACAAATTGACCCTTCGTAGCTCTGACCTCAAAACTCGATTCCTTGGAACTTGCTCAGAAATACCTTAAGATTTCATTGCACTATTTTTTAAACTGTTTTAATGAAAATTTTAGTCACGCTTTCTTGCAAAAATTTCTGTGTTCCATCCTCAAAATTTATTTATTCACTCCTCGTTTTGTATCCTTACAGCTGATTTTTTTTTTTTTTTTTTTTTTTTTAAACCTGAACGCTCCCCTTTTAGAGCCTTATAGAGCAGTTTAGGAATTTATTTGAGCAGGAATCTCATCCTAAAATAGCCAATCAATTTCACATTTTTTAGCTGAAGTTCTGCAATTATTTGTTTTTCATCCTCTCTTTTAATTTAACGATTGTTTTTGTACTTAATTTGTTTACTCTCTATAAAATCCCTTGTAAATTCTTCTTTTTTATGTATTATCTTTTACCGAATAACATGGTAACATAACCCAAAATTTAATATACCTGTAATTAGATTTTGTAAAATGTATTTTTTAGCTTATGTTGTCTGTACATTAAAATTTACTTTGTTTCTTTTTTATATTATGTAAAATAAAGGCTGTGATGTCTATTCAAGTCATGGTTTCATAAAATTCTTTTCTCTTGCAGCACATTCTTAAATAGGGATGCGAACTGATTTAATTTTTCCAAACAGGTATTAAACCAATTTAAGTGTTGTGTGTTTTTGTGGTTCACCACTGGTTCAGTTTTCAAAATTCTGAAATTTGATTTTGGTTGGATTCAGCAGTACAAATGGGTTAAATTTTGGTTCTAACTGTGAACAGAAATTGAACCAATTTGAAGACCTTCATTACAATTAAGTGCCCCCTCTATGGGCACAAAAAAAAGGGAAAATACTGCTTAGTAAAATCAGAAAGTATAAATGGGATGCATCAGCTATTGAAATACGTAATGAAGCTGTCACAAATTTTTGCTATCAGTGATTTATGAGTCGATTCTGTTGTAAAAACCTGCAAAAATAACAATGGTAGCTCTAAAAAAATGAAGTCCACTTTTAAATTCGGAAAATACTTTTAAATGCGCAAGCTAATGGCGGTGTTGAGCACTGATGATGGGAGATCTCCATCTAATAATACTGTAACTCCATCAAGATGTGACCATTAAGAGACGGTGACACCGGTGTTACCAGGTGTCATGGTACCATAAATTTTATGTGGATCACTACTCCGGTGTCTAATTATTCTGTGAATCTTCCTTGTCAACATAGAGAGAGTAACAAAATTAAGATAGGAATCTCCCATTATTAGTGCCCAACATCGTGATTACGCTCGTGCATTTGAAAGCATTTCATGAGTTTAGGAGTAGATTTTGTAAGTTTTTATGGTACCATTGTTATTTTTAGAGTTTTAGGATCGACCTTTAAATTGCTTTTAGCGTAAGTGTGCAACAGCCCTATGTAATGGAACTTATTGAACCAAAACTGATCCTAAGAACAAATCAGTTTTTGCCGTGACTTTTTTGGTTTTCGGTTCAATTTCGATTCAAGAAGTCTCCTTCAGTTTGGTTTTCAATTCGCATCCCTGCTCTCCTACTTTTATTTCAGCATCGGCGTATTGACTTTGCTATTTTTATTATCACGATAATCACTTTTATAATAATCAATAATGGAAAGTCTACTCAGTGGATGAAGCACCAGTCAGCAAATCTGGGTCTATGGACAGGGCTGCCAATATTTTTGGAGGGGGGGGGGCAAGATTGCATTTTTGTCACCCTTTAAAGAAAAATGTCAAAATTTTAGGGTTTTTTTGCTCACGTATCTAGGATACTGCTGCCCGAGGCTACGACTCACCTCCCTCCCCTCGACCATAACAAGTACATTTCACCAATCATTTGCCTGTTATAAATTCATTCAAAACATGAATATAAATAAATTGTTCTTGAAAAAATTCCCTCTAGGACTTAAAAAAATTGGGGGTGTAAATAGCCCGCTGCGTCAAAAAATTGAAATTACACCAAAACATTTATTTATAGGTATCAAACTATTACTTGTATTTGTACTTTTATAATTTTCCAGCATCAAATAAACTTGAAATTTTAAAAAAAAAAATGGAAATTCATAAAAAATTGGGGATGTGAATTGCCTGCCTCGTCAAAAAATTGAAAACAAAAGTACTATAGTTATAGTTGGGCCAATATAAGTTGACACCTGAAGAATCAGGCAGGTTTGCACTATGCGGCAACGCAGCATGGAGCTGACCCTTGTCAAGTGGCGTGCTCCGTCTTGACAGGGCGCCGCATTCAGTCCATTGTTGCATTTCATCATTTTTATTGATAATTTTTTCTCTGCTTCAGGTGTCAACTTATATTGGCCCGACTATAGCTACCTGCCGTCTTCCATTCACACACTCTGATTGTCCTCGTCAGAAAAATGTCAGGTTGCCAAGTGCTCTCTTATTTTTTTTTATCTTTTTTTTGTCTCTTCGGCCAACTAGGAATCGTTGTTTTTCCAGACTGGGGCCAACTCGGTATACACGGTGAAAAATCGGCTAGAGCCAACTCAGTGTCAACCCCCCCCCCCCCCCCCCCCCCTCCCAGGCATGTCCTTGCCCGAGAATGACACGCAAGCTTCAGTTCAGAAGAGAGACAGAATATAGGGGGAATTCCAGGCATTTTTCTGTCTCTGTCTTTGTCTATTAGAACGAGGGGCAGATTTACCATTACGCATAACACGCCCTTGTGTATAGAGCCTCGCTTCTCCAAGGAAAGAAAAAGAGAAGGTAGGGAAGAAGAGAAAAGAAAGGGACGGAAAAGGGGAGGGAAAAATGGTGGAAATACTGTTATTCGATTTGAGATTCTTTGAGGCCCCCCACTTCAAAACCGCAATGACGAGGCCCCCGCTTCCCTGTATATCTAGTGTCACTAAAAGGCCCCCAAAGTTCGAGGTGTTAACGCATAAAGATCCCAATTTCTAACTAGCCCCCAAAACCTAAAGATAAAATGTAAGCGCCGAGGCTACTTCCTAAGGCCCCTGCCTTGGTATTGCCACAGAATAAGAAGAGGAACTGAAGAGGAACTGCAACCCGGTTTGGGTCGTGCTGTCAGGGTCCACAGGCTGGTTAGTACCGGGTTAGTACAGAGGTCCTGCAGCCTGTGATTGGTTCGAGTCATTCCCTTGATTACAAAATATCGAATCAACTGGCTTTGCGTGAGCGCGCGCATTTCAAAATGGTTCCCACATACTAACCAGCTAAGCAATAAGCTAAGCCTATCCGAGCGATCCATTGTCTCCATAATGGGAGTTTCGCTTTTGTGCCCCCTCATATCCTGTGGTATTGTGCATGCTCTTGTCAACTGTTTCCAAAGCTGGAGGCAGGGGCGGATCCAGGAAAGTCTCAAGGGGGGGCCATTTTTGAAAGGTAAGTGGGGGTCTGGGGGGACATCCCCCAGTCAATGGGGGGGGGGGGGTCCCCACAGAAAGTGTTGAAAATTTAAGCTTCTCTGAAGCCAATTCGAGGCATCTTTCAACCGTTCACTCCTCATTTGTATACTACCTCCTTTCAATTTTTGTTTGTAAAAGTGGAAGATCCCGCCCCTGATATATTGTTTCCCCATTCCCAAACGGCAAGCAAGATAATAATCAGAAAGTTACATGAATCACACTTCAATTAAATAAATCAAAGACCAATATTTGAATAAGTTTTAAAATTTAGAAGCAGGGGCGTCGAGAGGATTTTGGGGGCCCGGGGCAAACTGCATTTGGGGCCCAATTTTTGGTATCATCCCCCCTGGGAGGTCTAGGGGGGACCCCCCCCCCCCCAGGTAAAGGTTGGTCCGGGGGTCCTCCCCCGGAAAATTTTTAAAATTAAGCTTCTAATTGACGCAATTTTAAGCTATCTCTACTGAAAAATTTCAAACAATCGAAGCAATAGAATGTTTGATTTTTACGTTTATTTTGCCACATGATGTGACAGACTTGAAGATTTTCGACACAAAAAATTCTTCGTTTCGACTTTGATTTCTAAAAATAAAAAAAATAAAAAAAAAAAACATCCATTTTTCAACTTTTCATTTCTCAGCCCTCCTTGGCTAAACACATTTTCAGAAAGTTCTGGGGGTGTTGCTATGAACCAGTGACGCATCGAGAAATTTGCCTGGGGGGGGGGGGTTGGCACGACTCAAACTCCGGGGGGTCTGGGGGTATGGAATACCCCTTAGAACAAGCGGGGGGTTCGGGGGCCCTCCCCCGGAAAAAATTTTCAATTTTCCTTACCTTCAAATTGAATTTTACGGTACTTTCATGTACGCAGTAAAATTGAAATGCTGAAATATATTTTCGATTTTGCTGCATGAAATCTTGCTCTCGACTCATAATTGGAGGGAGAAGAGTCAAGTGGAATGTGGTTGAAGGAGCCATGGAATATTCACCAAGGGGTTCACCGAAAGGGGGGGGGTCCGGGCCCCCCCGGATTTTTTTTTAAATTTGTCTGACCTTCAGATTGAAGTTTACAGTATACTTTTATTACAGTAAAATTGAAATGTTCAAATGTATTTTCGATTTTGCCTGCATGAAATCGTTGCTCTTGACTCATGGTAATTGGAGGGAGAAGAGTCAAAAGGAATGTGTGTGCGCCAGCTTTCAAATCTGATCCGAGTTTAGATTGAACTTTAACATTTTTGTTTTTAAGGTAAATTCAAGTAGGCCGGGGGCCCCCAATTTATTCAGCTCGCCACAGGCCGTGAAATTACATAGTCTCTTCCTTTTCGACCCCACTTTCAAGCACCATGTCATCAGTCACTATTTCTTCCCTCTCTTTTCCCCTATTTTTTACTCTTCATATTCCCCCTCTTCGCTTTTTTCCCTGTTTTCCTTTTCTCTTTTTTCCTTTTTTATTTTTTTCCTTTCCTTTCCTTTTTTTTTTTTTTTTCCTCCTCTTTCTTTTCTTTTTCCTTCTCATGATTTGGGGGCCCCCGAAGAGCGGGGGCCCGGGGCATTGTGCCCCATCAGCCCCCCCCTCTCGACGTCTCTGTTTAGAAGAACATTTTATAAAATGAAGTCCTGGCTCCCTCTTTGCATTCAAATTTTGGAATGTCAGTTAACTAATTTCTTTGCATTTTCAATGGCTTTCTACTGTCTAGTAGATGAAATTAAGACCCTTTTACATAACCCCCCCCCCCTCCCTGCAAAATCTAGTCTAATTTGCTTAAGGTTACTCAAAGGCTTTTGTTTTTCCCTTCTCTTTTTCTTTAGCTTTCCCCTCTTTCTCTTCCTCCTAATGTTTTTTTTTTGGGGTCCAAGGGGAGGGGGCATGCCGCCGTGCCCCCCTCTGGATCCGCCCATGGCTGGAGGCAAAATAGCATCGACGGGGCTCAATCTTGCAAAGGGGCAAAATTTGTCTTTGTTCGAACCTGCGAGAAGCCCCTGAAATCGGGGGGAGGGGGGGTCGTCATGGAGGCTCCAACTTCACAAAATCCAGGTGAAGCCCAATTCGAAGTAACTTCATGAGCATGAGCTCATTGTTTGCACACAAAAGAAAGATCTACATTCCTGATTCATACAATGAATAAGTACCGAGGGCACAGAATACTACGAGGGTGTGATGGTGGCATATTCTTAAGGGGGCCATATTTGACCTTTTTGCCCCTCAAGGCCTGGCTTCCAGTATTTGAGATGGGGGATAAAGTATGATCCTCCTTCTATAAAGGGGGAAATTCTCTCAGACACCCTTAACCTGCTTCTAGGGGGCCTCAAAAGATTTAAATCCGCCCCCGAATCCCACCAATGCTGAGGTTTACGATCAGCCACTGGTTGAATGGTTCGTTTCTTATCAGATTTGTTGGATTCAGCGGTGCAAAACCACTGGCGGATACAGGGGGGGGGGGGGCGATCGCCCCCTTTGTTCGGCCCAAAAAGTGGGAAAAGAGGGGAGAGGAGGAAGGGGAAAAGCAAGAGCGAAAACACGAAAAGGGGGTCATTTAGGGGCAAAAATCCAAAATTCGCCCCCCCCCCTTCGCGAGGGCTGGATCCGCCACTGTGCATTGTGCAAAACTGCTACAAGGAATAAGGAACGGTGCTCAGTGGAAAGACAAAATCAAAATCCACTTTGAGGATAGGAGCTCAAGGATAGCATCAAAAGACGACCAGACATGAGAAGAGAGAAACCTCTCATAAAGCCACTCGTAAGATGCTGAAGTGCTGAAGTAGGAAACAGCGATCATGAATCGAGGATGGATTGAGTTTATGATTTGTTTGAGGGGAAGCAGCCAAAACACATTCCACCATTTCTCCTCCCTTGGTCGCGGCTTCAGTCCCCCCCGCTCATCACCCCATCCCATCCCATACTTTTGTTGACGCCCTCTCCTGATGACGGACGGCGCTTGCGTTCAGCTATCGCAGGTCTGCAGTTTTCGACTTGACGAGAGAAGACTGACGCAGAGACGCTCTAGGAAGGATTTAGGATATCCAAGCAACAAGTCCGCATCTGAAAGTTACTGCGTTTTTATGATCTAGTGCTTTATAAAATTCAATAATTTCTTGTACGGTGGTTTTGTCCTAGTGCATTCTCGACTTCGACTTTAATTGCTCTGCTGAACTTCTTCTCTGTCGATATTGCACCTTTCGCCCACTATCGCGAGTGACTTGAGAAGGACTTCGATTTCCTGTGGATTTCATAATACTTACTGCAGTGTCTTTCACCCTTGTGACAGTTGATTTGGTCAGTACAGTTACGAATTTTGTCACCGGAACAATTTTATTTTGACAGCGTTAGTGGCTGCTTTCATCAAACGGATAACGTAGTGACTCTCCTAACGAAACGGATAATTTGCACCCTTTCGGAGCAGTTGCAGAGGCCAGTCCAGCGTTCTTCTTTCATTTGCGCAGTTTGATTTCTGATAACAATGACGACATGGGGTAAGTCTTCCGAGATCAGCGAATTCTAAGTTGTTCTAACAATAAGTGTTGCATAGGCGGAAATAGGGGGGGGGGCTAAGTCACCCAGAGGTCTGCCAAGCCCCCCCCCCCCCCCCTAGAAAATTTTGGAAACAAAAAACGTTAAGCCATTTGGCCGTGTGATTTGGAATTCAAGAAGCAAAAACTGTGTTTTCCCCCGTAAAACTCGCCTGGATTGTATGAGGTAAAGGGGCATCAAGGGTCTGGATGGTCAGAGTTATCGGAGATCAAAGACATGAGTAGCAAAAAAAAAGTCATCAGATTTTTGCCTGCTTAGCCCCTCCGGGAATTCCTAGTTCCGCCAATGAAATGTTGTTTTAGCTTAGTGTTCCCGCAACCGAGTAGATATTATCTTACAAATTATCCTATTGTATCACTGTACCACTCATCGTTCGAGCGTCAGATAGTGGCTGGCTATGGTGGCGTCATTTACCTGCATACTTCAGTATTTGTGAGAGGACAAAGATGCAGTGGCGCGTAAACTGGAGTTTTTTTTTGGGGGGGGGCGACCTTTCTGTAGATGTACGATTGGGGGTTTCTGAGGGGACATTCTCCAATGAGGGGGGGGTTCGGGGGTCCTCTTCCGTAAAAATCTGCCAATTCAGGTATTCTCAGACTACTTTTAAAGCAATTTTTTTTCCCAAGAAATTGCGCCTTTACCTACAGAAGTTAATTTAGAAAAGAAAATAAGAGGAAAATTTTCATTTTAGACTGAGTCAAAGCGGGGTTTAAGGTACTTTGGCCATTTCTTTTCGTTGTTGTTCATTCTGTATAAATTTCTTTCTTTCTTTGTTTTTTCCAGTTTTCCTTCTTTCCTAAAATAAGTCAATCGATAAATCGATCGATACATGAAACTAGACTTTGAAAATTATCGTGAATTGAATTGATTGAGATTGATTGAGATTGATCGACAACCACCCAATTATTTAAGAAATCGACCGACCGTCAATTAATTGACTGATGGTCAATTAATTGACTAATGGTCAATTAATTGACTGATGGTCAATTAATTGACTGATGGTCAATTAATTGACTGATGGTAAATTTAATTGACCGACCGTCAATTAATTGACCGACGGTCAATTAATTGACTGATGGTCAATTAATTGACTGATGGTCAATTAATTGACTGATGGTCAATTAATTGACCGACCGTCAATTAATTGACCGACGGTCAATTAATTGACTGATGGTCAATTAATTGACTGATTGTCAATTAATTGACCGACCGTCAATTAATTGACCGACCGTCAATTAATTGACCGACCGTAAATTTAAATTGACCGACCGTCAATTAATTGACCGACCGTCAATTAATTGACCGACCGTCAATTAATTGACCGACCGTCAATTAATTGACTGATGGTCAATTAATTGACCGACCGTCAATTAATTGACTGATGGTCAATTAATTGACCGACCGTCAATTAATTGACTGACGGTCAATTAATTGACTGACGGTCAATTAATTGCCCGATGGTAAATTTAATTGACCGACCGTCAATTAATTGACTGATGGTCAATTAATTGACTGATGGTCAATTAATTGACCGACCGTCAATTAATTGACTGATGGTCAATTAATTGACCGACCGTAAATTAATTGACTGACGGTCAATTAATTGACTTACGGTAAATTAATTGACTGATGGTCAATTAATTGACCGACCGTCAATTAATTGACCGACCGTCAATTAATTGACCGACCGTCAATTAATTGAGATCTCGTAAATTTAAATTTGAGAAATCGTCAATTAATTGAGATATCGTCAATTAATTGAGATGTAGTCAATTAATTGAGATATAGTCAATTAATTGAGATATCGTCAAATAATCGAGTATGTTTCCCTACACCTGAAAAATTTTCTGATCAGCGTGATCATGCTTACAAATAGTGTTTTTGTTGAACGAGTTCATATTTGCGTCGCGGTTGTCTCGGTTTCTTCTCGAGACTCGATGCGCCGTGCGTTTCTTCACCTCACCGCCACAGCGTGCTCCGTCATTTTTCGACACTCCTCTCTGTCTCTTTCCCTCTTTCTTTCTCTTATCTCACCCATCACTCACGCACCATCACCACAGCCGGCCATTTCCCACTCAAGTATTCACCCCATTAGACTGCCCAGTGCCCATGCTTGTGTCACATCCGTGTTCACTGAGTTCACTGCAGTTTGTCGTACGGTTATTCTCACAATCACACTCATACACGAACACGACCCTCGCCCCTTTGATTATGAAAGTCGTTTTGACGCTCTTCTATCTTCCTACTATGAATTACCCTTGTTTCTCGGTTCTTCCGTCGAGGAGGTTTTTTTTGTTTTTCTTTCTTGACCATCGCATCGGCCGTTTAAAAAAGGCAAGTCTAAGAGCTACGACAAAGCTCAATTAAACGCAAATATTTTCATTTGAAAATATCTCGAGACATTTGTATACTCAACCGATTTCAATGAACTTTTTTTAATATTTTCGAAACTCGTTCGTTTGAACAACAGAAATCGTCAGAATTACCACATAAGTAAAACATTATGTAGTAGGTAATATTGATGTAATTTGTCATCACAATGCACTGTTTTAGGAAGAGTCCCCCCCTCCCCTTTTTTTTTTTAACGGTTGCAGTAAATAAAAAAAAAAAAAAAAAAAAAAAAACCAACGGGGAAATTTTGTCACCCAAAATACACTATGTTTGGAAAGTCCCCCCCCGTTTATTTTTGAACGGCTGCAGATAAAAAAAAAAAAAAAAAACCCCCGGTACAGCGGTTTGTCATCACAATACACTATGTTTAGAAAGAGTCCTCCCCCCCCTTTTATATTTTTAAACGGTTGCAGAAAAAAAAAAAAAAAAAAAAAAAAAAAAAAAAAAAGGAACAGGGGTATTTTGTCATCACAATACTCTATGTTTAGAAAGAGCCCTGCTCCTCCCCCCCCCCCGTTATATTTTTGAACGGTTGCAGAAAAAAAAAAAAAAAAACCGGACCAGGGGTTCAGTGGCGGATTTAAAAATATATAAAGAAGGCTAAAGCCCAAAAGGAGAGGGGGGGGGTTAACGTCAAATTTTGTCTATGAAAGCCCGCATCACTTTTCCAAAAATCCCCTCGAAGACTGCGAAAAATTTTTGTTTAATACAGTCCTTTATTACCGCCTTGGTCCACCTATGGCCCGATATTTACCGTTTGTCTGACAGAGTGGGGCAAAAATTATTCGGAAATTATTCGGTGAGTCAGGCAACGCCGAATCAATCGAATTAATCTACGAATAATTCTACGATTGACCTATACCTTCCGTGTGTTTTCTTTTCCTCAGCTCAGGTAGCAGATCCAGTTTTCAGTGTTGCCGGAGTCATTTCATTAACTCTCTTTATTTGGTTGCCCAACTCTTCCGTATGAGAGTTAGTTTTAAGCTTTCCCCAAAAATTTTTATTGGCGTATTTTAAAGGGGGGGGGAGGATTAGCCCAAACTTATGATTTTCAAGTAACTTATATCTTGTTCCGATCGTTACGAAAAGGTGCTCAAAACTGAGCATTTCAGCGCAAACTCCGGTTTAAATTTTTTTTTTTTATTATTTTTATTTTACTGTCGAGATCCGATCAAGGTCAACGTTCTATCTTGGTTCATTCTCAAAAATCAAAACATTTTTTTTAAAATTCAGAAGGGAAAAAAAAAAACACAAAAACCCCCCTTAGGAGTTGAAAATTCTGTAAAAACTGTAAAGTAAGTTACTTGTAGACAAAGAAGTTTTGAAATAGTAAACGTTTGGTTTTAGCGCTATTTTTAAAATGTTTGCCTCTCAGGCGAAGGCAACCTCAAAAACTGCGATGGACGACTTCCATTAAATAATAGATGAGAGGGAAATGTAGATTAAATTTTTGGCGAACCCGTATTTATTTCGGAAAAGTACTTGCTTATTTAGTATTTTAAATTCGTCGCTTTGAAAATGCTGACTTTTTAAAATAGGAGTGATATTTTGATAAAAAGGGTTTAAATAACATTGACCGTTTATTACATCGGAAACAATAACGATCTCCGACGATTTGCGCAAGAAGGCATAGCATTTCTTGCCCTTCCGAATGCTGTATCTCAAGGAAGGATCCCCCCCCCCCCCGAAGTTAAGAAAAAAAAAATTACGTTTTTAGATGAGCTTTTCGCAAACATTTTAGGAATGTCGCATTTACTATTTTTTTTTTTTTTTTTCCTTTCCCTTTATTCGTCCTGTTCATCCTAAATATGTTACCCATAAAAATCGCTATTCCACTCTTACAATTTAGGTAAATTAAAGAAACACCACCTTCAAAAATGACAACAGTGTTACATAAAGTCCCCCCCCCCCAAATCACCTTTAGGAGGAACCCTCTACATCAGAATACTTAAATGCGGCCTTCGACTTATCACTCTTGTCACAAAGAGCGTAATCAATGTGGCAACGTTGCATTTGGTCTATTTAAACACATTCAAAACATATAATTCGATTTACCATCGTATACTCGCCTATAATTTTCTTAAAATTGTCAAATAGAAACGTTACCGGATTACACGCAAAAGCCTCGCCGCGGGGGCGCCTAAGATGAAATTGGACTTATGAAACAAAATCAATATAGTAATGAAGGAGAAAAATTGCATGGAAGGACAGACAGTATACATACATATTTAAAAAAGAAGTTCAATTTGTTGCTCCTAATATTCAAGTTTGGGAGTTTGGGTTTGGGTTTCGGAACTAATTTAGCGAAACGTGCGATGTAGCAACGTTGCATTTCGTCAATTTAAATCTGTGATATGGAGATAAAATCCTAGGGGTTGTGTAGGCTTGCATAGATATCAAAAACATAATTTTTGTTTTATGGTTTTAAATATGGCCAAGTAAAAAAAGAGAAGATAAAATGCCATCATTTTCCAATAGCCCCCCCCCCCCAATCCTTGATGTTTTTGACACCCTGGCGAAGCTTGTCGTTTATGCCTACAAGCTCCCTTCCTATCATCGCACGCTTCACCACTCTTCAAAAAGCAAATGGTTTTGGGGGGGGGGGGGGGTGTTGCATAGCATGTACTAATCAAACACTTGCACTCACCGCAAGTTATACACAGGCCTGAATTTGGTTCCAACCAGCGAAAATTTTATTGAAATCGGTAAAATCGGTTCAGTACAGCTCGAGATATTCGTAAATGAAATATTGCTGTCTTCTCGTTGAATTGTATGCTCGATTTCCTTTTCGCCCTTTTCTTTCACACTACCTTTACCTCTTCCGGAGGTGTCACTTCAGATCTTGCCTGGGGAGTGGGTAAGGCAAAAAGAACTGAAAATTTTTTTCTGTTGCTTCTCATGCTTTTGGTCCCAAGAAAAATTTGACCATCGAGATCTTTGATGAGTTATGATGACCCTTATTCCCTTTTTCGCTGGCAATCCAAGCAAATGGGGAAAATCACAAATTGAACACATTTATTCAACTTCTTACAAATAATTAAGAACTTTCTGGACCTAGACTCGCTAAATTTGACCGCTTTTTTTTCTATTTTTTTTCTCTTTTCAGGATTTTTTAATTTTCCGCCTTAGCCGCTGATATATCGGCTGATAAACCTATAAAAATCAGAGAAATTTTTCGCACGATTATGCTTGTGCTTGTTACGTCCTCGAAATTACTAAAAATAAATTAGTAGAGCATGGCTTCAGTGTAATAATAAATCGCCTAAAGCAATCAGCTTTTGGGAAATTTGGGTTTTTGTTGTTTGTGGGTTTAGATTCGGCCGTATTCTTGTAAAATCTTGAGTGTCCAGGGCCCAATAAATGTACGGTACGGACGGTCCGTTGTTCTTGACCCCAAGTAGCGAATCCTCGCTTCTGATTTGTTAGGGCTGCACTGCACCTAACGTTAAAGAACAAGGACCGTCTGTACCGTACATTTATTGGGCCCAGTTTACTAAATTACATTTTCCCCACTCACTAATGGAGGTTTTAGGCGTACATGAGGAGATCAGAAAGAAGTCGAGAAAGGGATAAGCGCTAAGCGTGAGGTGTGAGTGGAGTTGCGACAGTTTCGGGGTGAAAAAAATTTAAAGACCAAGTCACCAAGCAAAGAGTAAACAAGAGTCACAATTGAATGGAAGGCCTGCGTGCGTGGTCAACTCAAAAGAGATCGAAAACGCGGGCAAGCCTCTGGTTGGCTGTAATCGTGGTGCAAAACTGTTTTAGGCCTTATGGAAAATTTAAAATGGGAAATTCGTTCCGCAAAGAGGAAAATAATTCGGTAAAATTTTTATCACCGAAGTGTTCCGTTGCAGGAAACCGAAATTTTTTGGGCCTGAGAACCGAATACTTTATTGGAAGTACCGAAGGTCCGAAGACTTCGGTAATTAAACTTAAATTCCGCCCCTACTGAAGTTCTTTGGTACTACCAATGAACTTCGGTAGTACTAATGAACAATTCGGTACTCGAGACCGAAAATGTCGGTTTCCTGCAACCAAACACTTCAGTGATCAAAATTTTTCCGAATTATTTTTCTCTGTGTACTAATCTTAATTTTGTGCTGGAGGTTAGGTTAATAGATTTACGTTCACCGCCACTTCCACTGCCGTGCTAAATCTCAGTTTTGAATTGCGCGGTAAGAAAAATGGCGGCGCAAGCGCTTTTTTGGCGAACCAATAAGAGCCCAAGGTTTTAGATTATCAGGTATGCTCATCTGACTTCGCGCCACAAATTCAGTGGCGTGCAGTGCAAAATCACGGCAGCCAAAATGGCCCACAAAAGCAAAAAAATAGGCCGACTCGCCCAGGCAACTTCGGGCGATACTCTCGAAGTCGCCCAAGTGAGTCGTTGTGTTTTCTGCTTTTGTCGGCCATCTTGACTGCAGTGATTTCGAACTGCGCGCCACTGAGTTCGTGGCGTGAAGTCAGATGAGCATTGAACATACCTGTATAATCTATAACCTTGGTTCGTAGCAATGAGCTATAACTTTTGAGTGGCACATCAAGGAACGTTCCGTTTGGGTTTTTTGTTGTCACCTAGGGCGCCGCCATCTTGCCGTAAAAATCGATTTTGAGGTTAAGTTTTGCAGGTTGTTTCCGGTCGTTTCGTAAACAAACTCGGGCATCGCCGGAAACGACCTACGAATCTGCCGCCCCAAATTTCCCCCCAAATTCCGAACGACCTACAAAATTTAACCTCAAACCTTGGAATCTGCCGTCCAAATTCCGCTTTTTCCCCCGGGGTTCCTTCTACCCTGTGTGGCACAAGGTGGACCAGCCCGCTGCCACTCTAAAGTTATAGCTCATTGGTTCGTAGGTATCTGTTCTCCATCTACCTTTGGGAACACTGGATACTGCTGTTACTGCACTGATTGGAGAAATCCGTTTTTAAATAACCAGAAGCAAAAATCCGGCGGAAAGACAAAAAATAAAATGCGTACGGTAACATCACGCTGAAGCGGTACTTAAAACGTAGTCAAATAGTGCCGAAAAATTAAAGCTGTTCGATCGGCGCAAAGGCCGGACTGAAAAATTCATGATAAAACAAGAAACAAGTGACCGTCCATCGTAATGAATGAATGAATCCAACTTATTGATAAAAAATTTGTATAACTATGAGGGTGGAAAACCCATACAAGAATGGAAAAAAGAATATCGTTGGGGGCCCCAAGCCTGGGGGGGGGGGGCATTGCCGCGACTGCCCTACGGTATAGTTACGGCCCTGAAGTTGCCATTTAATATCGACTTTTTAAATTTCCCCAAAAAAAAAAAAAACTGGTTAGTGAAGAAGAGTCCTTGGAAGTTTCAAGAACTTTTTTGTTTTAAGTAAAAATGAAATTTACATCAAGGCAATACCTAATTCCTTAAATGTCTCATTTCAGTTAATATCGTGAAGTTTTGAGTGTCCTATAGTCTGGGCGGGTGAGAGGTTTACCCCCTCCTTATCCCGGTGCCCATGAACAGTGGTATAGGAATTAAAAAAGAGGCAAATTTTTAAAAAAAATAATGTTGATGCTTTGGAGAAAATTTACTTGCCAAATGTGAGATAGGATAGTTAAAAAAGGAGGCAGAGAAGAGCTCGGTTATCCTTATCCCTAAAGTAGATTCGATAGAGTTTTTCAACGTATCTTCAAAAAGAGTCAATGTTTGAAAAATTTACACTAAACCTTCAACAGTAAATTTTTTCTGGTTAATTCCTTTCTTGGCGTGAGAACACACAAAAAGAGAGTTCAAACGAGTCATTCTCGAGAGTTTTTTTTTTTTTTTTTTTCAGTAAAACATTTGGTTCAAATAGTCAATAAAAGCAAACGAGATCTGTTCAATCCTCGTAGTTATTCTAATGTCCTCAGTAGTGACCCGGATTTACCCTTTTGCCGCCTCTGGGAGCTATCTTGAAGTCGCCGCTCCTCACCGTTTATCAATGTGCTAATGGGGGATTAACCCCTTCCCCAGAAATGTTGAAAAATTTTAGTGTTCTTAGATGCAATTCTCGCCTTTGTATATAGGAAAATCAACTCCAAAATGATCTTTTTCTCCCCCCCCCCCCCCCCCCGAACGAAACCAATCGAGACCCAGATGCACTATGATGCATAAAAATCTAAAAAAATACGCGTGTAAGAAACTTTTAGGATGAAAATGGACAGGTAATTGACTTCGAAAAAAAAATTTTAAAATACACAATTTATTTATTTTTTTTTGATGTAATACACATAACTCGAAGGACTATTCATAAATTAAAGCTTAAAATAAAACAATCAGAATGGAAACTGCCGTAATAAGAGCCGATGGAAACAGTTTTTCGGATTCAATTTGAAGTTTCTCAAAATGGGGACATATCTCTATCTGTAAGGGCATATACCGGGAAGGAGTAGAGATGCAGTCCCCAAAAAACGCCAAAGTAAGAGGGAAAATGTAATAGATTGCCTGAATGTGAAAAATGTGATATTCACGCGCTAAATGTGCCCCCCCCCCCCGTCTGGATTTTTTTTTGGACACGCCCTTGTGTCTCTGTCTTTCGCATTGCTTTATGCCTTTTAATTGGAGGCTGAAGCAGCTTCCTCGCTCGTCGTGTCTCGTTTGGGGGGGGGGGGCGAATGTTTTTAAGTTTTATTTTATTTGACATTTTATTTCACCGTAGAAATTTTGGGGCTGGGTTTTTTTTCCCTTTTTAAATTTTTTTTTTCTTTCCCTTCTTTTCCTTCCCCCCTTTTTACTATCAGACTAAATATTGCCGATCCCACAAATTTTTCCGATGTGGGCAGATGCCCTTTTTGCACCCCTCCAAATCCGTCCCTGGGTGTCTAAAGTTTCTAACAAGATTCTCCTCGATTTTATCTTTTTTCAGCAGAAAAAATTCACTAATCCAACTTCTTGAAACTTTTTCTCCCATTTTTCCAAACCAGAGACGAGACCAGTTATGATTGTTACTTGACACCTTACTTCGCCTTTTAAAATTTCTTGATCGCCATAATGATTAAATATTTACATGATCTCAGGTCCATACCACTATGTAAGAACGCGAAGCGGGCGTGCGCGAGTTTTTATGTTGAGTTTCCCTTCAACAGACTCAAAAATTTAGCTTTTAAAAAAGGAGGATAAGGCGATCAAGTAGCTACATGGAGAGTCAAAGAAAAAACTGATCACTGGTTAAGAGAGCAAGCAGAGGCAAAAGCGGTGATATGGGAATGAATAAAGCAAAGGGTGGACCTGGACCCACTGTAAAAAAATAATCATAAACAATATACAATGAGCACTAAGCTGCAGGGGAGAGGGCAGAGGGTGGCATAGCAGAAAGCCGGGTTTGGGAGAAGAGCGGCACAAGGCATGAAATGAAAGATGAAACTCCTGCCGAAAATATTTCAAGATCAAAACCTCAACTCGAGCGAGCAAGCGGGACAAGCAATGCGCACGAGAGAGGCAAGTGGAAGAGGCAAGAGGAGGGGAAGGAAGGGTGAGTGTTTACAAGACGCGCACCGTAGCGCAAATTCGTTTGGGGTCTGTTATCTGTAAGTCCGATGGTGAGAACAGCATGGACGAAAATACAGGGTGTGTAAAAAAAAGGATCAGGGGCGAATATTTCGGAAACCGCTTCGATTTTCGAAAAACGCTCAAACACGTTTTCGCTTATTTGGAGGAGGGCATCTTTTTTTTTGGGGGGGGGGGGGGGGCACTTTCTGCATCCCCAAGGGGGGCCCGGGGGGGGGGGGCACCACCCTCCTAAATTGCATATTTCAAATGGGACCCCACATTTTTATTACAGATTTTGGGAAAAAATTTAAAATTCTAAGATTTTTAACGCAAACCGCATGTCAATATCGATTTTCATCTTCGATACATCGAACTTCAAAGTTCGATATCGACCAATATTCAAAAAATCAGAACTTCTCCATAAAAGGGCGGATTTTTAAAAAATAAGTGGCTAAAGTACTTTCCAGAACGGTACTTTTTAAATAAAAATACACCTTTCGCATAAAATTTACACTGTTGCCATTTTGGGGCCCCGAAATATTCGTCAAAATTATCGAACATTTTTAATTCGCTTTTTTCTTGAGAAACGATCCAAGTTTAAATTATTAGCTCCAAAATTATCCAATAACGGGTAATGTGTGCTGAAATACGCTCAAAAGCTCTTAAAAGTCTCGTTTCATTAATTAAAACAACAAATTTTTTGGGTCAATTTCAGAATTTGATCACATCATTTTTTTAGGCTTTTCTGAGTTTTTTTACAATTTATTAGCGTATTTTAGCATACGTTAACCCTCATCGGACAATTTCGGAGCCAATATTTTTAATTTGGGTCGTTTTTCAAGAAAACATCGAATTAAAAATGTTCGATGATTTTGACGAATATTTTGGGGCCCCAAAATGGCAACAGTGTAAATTTTATGCGAAAGGTGTTTTTTTTTTGAAAAGCACTCGTTCTGGAAAGTACTTTAGCCACTTAGTTTTTAAAAATCCGACCTTTTATGGAGAAGTTCTGATTTTTTGAATATTGGTCGATATCGAACTTTGAAGTTCGATGTATCGAAAATGAAAATCGATATTGACATGCGGTTTGCGTTAAAAAACTTAGAATTTTAAATTCTTTCCAAATCTGTAATAAAAATGTGGGTTCCCTATTTGAAATATGCAATTTAAAGGGGGGGGTGCCCCCCCCCCCCGGCCCCCCTTCGGGGCGCCCAAAGTGAAAACCCCCCCAAAAAAATGTCCCCCTCTAATTATGCGAAAACGTGTTTTAGCGTTTTTCGAAAATCGAAGCTGTTTCCGAAATATTCGCCCCTGATCCTTGTTTATTACACACCCTGTATAGGTGTTGCAGTAGAGGCGGGCGGAGACGCGACGGCCGACGCGGCGTGCGACGAGACAGGTCAAGACTTGAGCTGACGCGACAAACAGGCAAATGATGAGGAATGTTGTGCGTTACCGATTTCTCAAATAATTGAGTATATCTCAATTAATTGACGATATCTCAATTAATTGAGCGATGGTCAATTAATTGAGCGATGGTCAATTAATTGAGCGATGGTCAATTAATTGACGGTCGGTCAATTAATTGACGGTCGGTCAATTAATTGACCATCAGTCAATTAATTGACGGTCGGTCAATTAATTGACGGTCGGTCAATTAATTGACCATCAGTCAATTAATTGACGGTCGGTCAATTAATTGACCATCAGTCAATTAATTGACCATCAGTCAATTAATTGACGGTCGGTCAATTAATTGACCATCGCTCAATTAATTGACCATCAGTCAATTAATTGACCATCGGTCAATTAATTGACGGTCGGTCAATTAATTGACCATCAGTCAATTAATTGACCATCAGTCAATTAATTGACGGTCGGTCAATTAATTGACCATCAGTCAATTAATTGACCATCAGTCAATTAATTGACCATCAGTCAATTAATTGACCATCGGTCGATTAATTGACCATCGGTCGATTAATTGATCGAGGTTGAGATTGATTGAGATTGATTGAGATTGGATTGATTGAGATCGAACCGACTTCACTCAATTTCTCAGAAATTGTCGAAGACTACATGAAACCTAGAATTACATCTTCCCCAGTTCTTTGTTTTCCCTCTTTTTCTTACCTCTTGTGTACATCAAAGTTTCGGAGGGGGGGGGGTCGATACTTGGCCCCCGGAATCCGGATCTCAAATTTTGGAGGAGGACCATGCCCCCGAAGACTATGCCGTTCACAAAACGCAAGATCCCATATGGTGGTGGGGGGAAGGGGGGGGGGGGCACACCTAAAATATTAAAGGTCAGTTCTGACGTTTCCGCAGAAACCTCCCGGCTACGCTACTGTAGCCATAAGTGCACAGTGGTGTCAAAGTACCTAACCCAATAACTTCGTAGCTTTTGATTGATTCCATGGAAAAGTTAGCAAAACAGTGCCGACGTAACGTTTGGTCCACAGATGGCATGAATTATCCAATGAAGAGCAATGATTAATAATTTGTGTTATCCATTGAGAAAACAGTTGGGATATGCAACCAGGGCCGTGCCAGGTGGCTTAGCCGTGTAAGGCACGGTAGGCATCACGTGCCTACTGTGGCAAATTTTAGGGTGCCGCAGAGCCTTTTTTCTTCTTAGAAGTACCAACAGGTGAAACAAACAATATTAAAAGATTATTTCTCCTTCAAATTACTTTATCCGATGTTTTTAAATTAATAACAAATTGTTTTATATTAATTTTAAATTAGTGCTAAAAAAATGTTGGCTGCTATTTTCGATCGTTCTATTGACGAATTTTTGAGCTGAAACAGTTTTAAATTACATTTAAAATTGGTTGGTTTTTTCTCAAACTTTCGATTGAGGTTCTTCCGGACCGTTTACTTATCAGTAGGTGTTCTTCCAGCCCACTTAAGGTGATTCCATGGCACGTGACCAAGGCGATCGATTAGTCGATCGATTAATGGTCATTTCCCGGACTCCGTGGAGTTTTTTTGTTGTTGTAAAACCAGGATTGTCAGCACCTACAAGTAGATCTAACAAAGATATCTGTTAAGTTTGGATCCTCGAATCCGAAAAATAAGGACGTAACTATATGGGAATTCGGAAACCGTTGTGCGATACGATAAATCGAACAGCGATTGGGCGAATTCCCATAGTTACGTCCTTATTTTCCGGATTCGAGCATCCAAACTTAACAGATATCTTTGTTAGATCTACCTCCAGAGTCCAGGTGCAATCCTGGTTTTTTAAAAAAAAAAGAAAAAAAACTCCATAGAGTCCGGGATATGACCATTAATCTATCGACTAATCGATCGCCTTGGTCACGTGCTATGGAATCACCTTATAAGTCATATCGATTACGAAAGGCGGCAAAAATGCTTCTGCTTCCAGGTGACAAAAACCAAAATCCGGTCCTGCGGTGGGGGGGGGGTAACCATTGCCCTAAGCGGCACTCTCCAGGGGCAGCAAAATCATGGCCGAAAGCAAAAAAGAAGGAAAAAAGAAAGCTTATCACAAAACAGTTTTCTTCGGAGGCGGTATTGTCAGGGTGGACAAGAAATATTTTATTCATAGATATAATAGATTTATTTTTGCCGACTGATGACTAGTGAGTGAGTGAGTGTAGCTTTTATATTAAAAATATTGCCTCTTGTCAGTGCACATTCGCAAACAGCTTTTAAACAAATGGTTGTGGATATGAAGATCGAAGACCTAAAGAAAGCCTTCCTGAGTATGTGCGCGGTGTGGTGGGACGGAGGATTATTAGGACCTAAACTAATCTATGCCACTGGCTTCAATAATATCGCCAGGTCGCACAGTGGAGTATGCACCCCAAAAAGCTGCGATTAACCCAAGAATGTAAACATGCTCAAAAAAGAAAAATGTATAGTGATTTGAGTAGGTTAATGACCTGCCGATTACGTGTCGGATTTTAAATCTTGACTATGAGTCGTCGGCAAGAGGACGAAAGTGACCGTTGCACTGCTATTGTTTACCTGCTGAGTCACGCTTGCACACGGGCCAGGGGGGTGATTACGGAGGATCGTTATCGTTATCGTTATCGTTATCGTTATCGTTTTCGAGTGCAGCAGTTACTCGCGCTGTAGTAGGCTATCGTCTTATTTCTTCTTTTTCAACACTGTTCTACTCGATAACGATAACGATAACGATAACGATAACGATAACGATAACGATCCTCCGTGATCACCCCCCAGATCATATTACTCCTATTTAAGGCTATTAATGAGAAATTAACTATTGGGCCATGGACTCGACTTCTGAAGATATGTTTTACGTTCCATTTCTATTGAACATTCATTTTCTTTAAAATAAAGCTTTATTTTGCATACTTAAAGTTAGGTGCTAAAATGCTCGATTTTTTCACAAGTTCCACTCAGAAAAAGGCAATTTTGGTCATGAGTTCAGCCGAATTCAGCAAAACGAGAATATCCATCGGAAAGTAGACAAAATTTGGAGTCTTTCTGTGAAATAAAATCTTGCGCCTTTTTGCGCCATTCGAATTGATGAATTTTTGAAGTTTCGTGTTTTGTACGAAATATCGCACTCGCACTACGTACCGTACATACCTACTCGGTAATCATCAAAGATTCGAACTCTGTGAATGAGGTAACGCGTCTCTCATGTGTGTTGTGGATAAGGGTCTCGCCTTGCGTTTTCATGTGCAGGGTTCGATCCTCATAACCGATCTTATTTCTTTACTCCTTCTCCATTTACGCCACGTAACAAAGCTCATTGTCAGTATACAGGGTGTGAGGAAAGTCTCCCCCCCCCCCGTCTAACCTTTGAACGGTTGAAGATAAAAAAACGAAACTCGGGCAATGTTTATAACTTAATAAGAACTACTTTTTGTCGTATCCAAAATTTCCGAGGGGCGCCCCTAAGGGGGGGGGGTTTCGCCCCCTAACTCAAAATTTTCAAATGGCAACCCCTATCTTTTGATACCTCGTTTTAAAGAACATAAAATTCTAAGACTTTTGGCGCAAACCGGAGGTCGATATCGTTTTTGGTTTTCGATATATCGAATGACAAAGTTGAATATTTACCCATTGGCAAATTTCGATACATCGAAAACCAAAAACGATATCGACCTGCGGTTTGCGCCAAAATGCTCAGTTTTGTGTACCCTTTCAAGCGATGTATCACTCGATAGGGGTCGTGGCTCGGAATTTTCGAGATAGCCCCCCTGAGGGGTCATTTTTTTAAATAATTTTGGGGGGCTCTAAAACTAGACCAATATCAAAACCGTGTTTTTTTCTGAAAAGTACTTGCTTTTTAGAGTATTTTCGACTCCTAGTTTTCTAAATTCCGACTTTTCAAATGAGAATTCTGATTTTTTGAAAGTGAGTCGAAATCGAACTTTGACTATCGATGTATCGAAGACGAAAAACGATATCGACGTCCGGTTTGCGCCAAAAGTCTTCGAATTTTATGGCCTTTAAAACGAGGTATCACAAGATAGGGATTGCCGTTTGAGGGGGTGGGGGAAGGGGGTGGGGCTCTCTCATGGACGTGACACATGAAATTACCTTTTCACATCATAATTGAACAAATTTTTCCGTTAATGTAACATTTAAGGCGCTAAAACAGTTAATCGCATCTTTTCGGGGTGCGCGGTACTCCATTGTGGGCCGGGAGCTGGGGCGGCCCAGAAAGCCCTCCCCTACCCTCCCGTCACTTCTATCAAGAATTCGGGTCGAGTACGACGAAATTGTTGTTAAAACGTGGAAGAAGATTAATTTATAGCTGCAGAGAAAATGAGAAATTCTCTTACAAAGAGGCTTACTCTTATCGGTGTTTATGGGTTATTTGAACTCTAATGGCGTATTTTACCACCTCCAAGTGGATCGATTTTGTGTTTTTCACGGCAAAAGCTCTATGTTCGTTAAAATATCGAATGTTCAGATGTGAGTCGGACATACTCCCTTTTCTCCTTTAGATATGTTATCAGGTTACTAAAAACGAGCTACATAATTGAAAATAGTCACCGAACTACGTCCGGCTCGTTACTTAATTATTACTTTTTCCAATTTCGTTAAAATGCAAAACTTGGACGAATTCTATACGTGCAATAATAGTCAATTTTGCATCTTGGCAACCTGTAAAGCGTATCTCATGGTTCTTGGCCAGGTTGCAATTTAATTATTGCTGCACGGATATTAATCGAACTCGTTCTAGTTTTGCATTTTCATGAAATCAGAAAAGTTAATCTGCAAGTACGAACCGGACATATAGTTCGGTGACTGTTTTCAAGTATATTTGTTACTAATTTTTCGTAGCATACATTCATCTAAAGGAAATACCGAAGCATGTCCGGCTCACATCTAAAAATTCAATAATGTGACGAAAAATAGGGCTTTTCTGAAGAAAAACACCAAACCGACCCATTATGCGGTTTCCCGTAAACACCACCAGTAGCGTCACGTGCCATCTGGCAACAATGCAACTGCTCCATTTAAACTCATTAAATATATCGAATTTTCCTTGTGCACTGTGCACCCCCTAAATTCGATATTTTACATGAGTTTAAAATACAGTGTTGCCAAATTGCACGCGACGCCACTAAACACCACTTAAACCTTAAAAAATAAGCCTTTAAGAGTAGGTAGAGCCATTTTACACGAATTTTCAGACCAATTTATTAACAGAGACTATTTTTGGGGCCAAAAACGTGCCTTTTTGGCACTTTTCCTGTTTTACATGTGGGGGACAAAAATAATGTCAGATAACGCCTTAAACATTGGCTTGAATTGGCCACCTGCAATGCTTAAAATAATCTAGACCAATACCTATTCCGGGTAGGTAGCCTATGCCTCCAGAGTTCGTCTGTTGTTCTTTTTGCCCCAACTGACAACGTTGGGAAGTAAATTACGATAGGTATTGGTTAAATGGGCTCTGTTTTTGGAGATATTCTGTAGCTCCTTCAAGGATGCTTCAATTGACGTAAAACTTTGCAGAACTCTAAAGTTCTGCATAGTCCAAAAAGTCCCTGAAGTCCACAATAGCATTTCTCGAAAAAGGGCTTATAGATGTATGATGATCATGGAAATATTCATGCATTTATTTTTATACTAATTATATTAATTAGCTTTTAAAATAGGTACAAATAAACTCAAGGCGTAGCGCGTGCAATTTGGCGCCGTTGCACTTTGTCCATTTAAACTCCTAAAAAATATCGAACTATCGGGAGCTCATATGAGTTTGGTTAAACGGACGAAATGAACCGTTGTCAAATTGCGCTCTACGCCATGCCTTGTTGCCTTTGACGAAGTAAGGCAAAGTTTAGCGTGAATACACATACTCTACCAAAGTTGGGCGAATCGTTCGTTTCGATTACGTTATCGATTACTTTTGAAAAGTAACAACTGTAAGTTTTGTCGATTACTTTTGAGGTGGGTTTTAGCTTTAGCGCGGTAATCAGATGTTCCGATTTAAATGATAACCTAACCTTTTGTTCTTTGAGAAACAGCTTGTCTTTTTAGATTTAGTGTTTATACTCTACGCGTCGGTTTCATTAGAATCGGTTTACGCGGATGTGCCTGACTACCGCTCAAACCGACCTTGATTACTTTCGAAAAGTAACGAACAGTCGATTATCATTTGCCCAACTTTGATTACTGATGAGTCAGAAGAACTATCATCATTCCGATGTTGGTGATCCGATTGTTGCCCTCCCCTCCGCCCTCAATAATTTATTCTTCTTCTCCCCCCCTTCTTCTTCAATAATCACGTGAAATATGACACTTATATCGATCCATGAGACAGTTCCACACTATCGTAGTACTTTGTATGCTTGGATACAGCAGCGATAGCCGATGACTCGACCAATTACTCCGCAGGATTGTAATCTAAGAGTAAACAAAATTCTTACTCAATTCGATGTTCAAAATGCGTGGCAACTATAGACATTTAGAGACTGTCATTATCATCTTTCAATCAGTAGTATATACCAATTTGATTTTTGAATCTAATGCTTCCACAAAGAGCTTGATTCAAAATGGCCCCCCCCCACAATTTTTCCTGAAACTTTGCATGTTGATAGTACTTGATATCAGTATAGTCTTTTTTCAAATTTAGTTTTTCTAAAAATAATTAGGTGGGGAGTTAGAGGGGCCAAAGTCCCACCTTTCAAAAAATCACAACTTTCGTGTAAATCATCCGATTGAAACGCGGCTTTCGCTAAAAGATGCGGCTTGTAAAGCACTTTCAAGACATCCAAACGGAATTCAATAAACTAATTTTTAGTTCTCGTAATTTTTGTGATTCTTAGGCCACTCAAAATTTACTTAAAGTGAAATAAAAAAAAAAAAAAAATGTATTTTTTTATTTTGACCGGATTAAAATATGCTATTCCTCGTTTACTACTGCGTAAAATGAGCTCAAGCAGAATGTGGGGCGATATTTCCGCATCTTTTAGCAAAACTCGCGTTTCAATCAGATGATTTACGCGAAAGTTACGATTTTTTGAAAGGTGGGACTTTGTCCCCCTCTAACTCCCCCCTCCCCCCTTAATTGTTAAAAAAAAAAAAAAAAAAAAAAAAAAAAAAAAAAAAAAAAAAAAAAAAAACTGCATTTGAAAAAAAGACTACTTATATCAAGTACTATAAAAATATAAAGTTTCAGGGAAATTTGTGCGGGGGGAACCCCCATTTTGAATCAAGCTCTTTGTTTCTGGGAATCGGAACAATTGACTTCCGACTGTTTAGCTGTCCTCATATGATAAGTGTCTTCGCGCAGAATCCAGAATCAATAACTTATTTTCTTACAATGTTCCAGAATTTCTTTTGGATCTAGTTGGATTTTGAAGTTTAATCAGAAAAGCTGAAGTTTTGAATTTAACACTACAGCACTGACATCACGCAACCTCACGATTGTTTTTGATTACCTACGGAAACATCCCGACTCTCGAAAGGTGGGTTTTACCTCTTACCTCCTCTTCTTCATTTGAAAGTGATCTGTGGCAATTAGCAGCAAGAGTTGTTCTGCAGTAAAAATATCTAATGTATAAGTATGTATTTAACTTTTCCTACCAAAAAAAAAAAAAAAAAAAAGAAAAAAAAATCCTTAACGTTTTGGCCCCTCGGTCTCGGGGGGAGGGGGATGTCTCAAAAACTCTGTGGGACGACTCCTATCGTTTGATACAGAGACAAATAGAGACCCAGCACGAAGCTTGCAACAGGTGTCCACTTGTCTGGCTCAATTTTGGTCGGAACTCATCGAAGCAACAGCCAACATTCGCCTATAGTTGACTGATGAGCGCGTGGTTTGCATTCGCCGAGCAAAACCTGTTTCCGTTTCCGGGACCGCGGACCAATCACAGCCTTTTGTTGAGCTCACCATCCAACAATAAGCGAAGGTTGATCGTTGAGGCCGATGAGTCCCACCAATAGTGGTTCACGAGCAGTGGACACCGCGCGCAACCACGGGAAGAATAGGGAGTGCACGGTCTCTATTTGTCTCTGGTTTGATACATCGATCGAAAGGGCATCAAAAACGGAGCATTTTGATGCAAACTAGTGGTCGATCTGCTTTTACCCGATTCGATGCAGCGTTCCAAAGTTCTGTTAAGTAGGGGTCTCGGGACATTCTGGCCGACTCTGTAGACTAGGGATCAGCTCAATGGAGGCGGTAGCTGGAGTAAGGGTCCATAGGGCCAAAGCCGTAAGTGCCCTTTTTGCGGAGAACACGTAAATCGATTTGTCTCAAATAGTCATCCTCAAAATTTCGTGAAAAATATGAAGTTTTGAGTGCATGATAGAGCAATTTGAAGATAGTGAGTATTGGATCATTATTAAAAATAACGACGTGTGTCTTGAATTTTTTCGTGTTTTGTACAAGAAATTGCGAATCGCAATGGGAATATTGATGCACCGTCGCGTCGCTTGGTAACGCGTTATATGAAGGAACTAAGTAAGTATACTGCCTGGTATCAATTGATGTATGGACATCGGATGCGTAATTTACGGGGAGTGGTGGGGGAATTGCTCTCCAAACGTCGGAATTTGTGCATAATTGGCGTTTTTGTCGAATTTGGAGGAATTCCTTGGATTTTCGGAAGTTTAAGGAGGATTTGCTCCTCTTCCAGCTCTTGACTTGTGAATTTGTCCCCTGGCCCCCATGAAAACTCTGAAATGACTCCCCTGATGACTGCAAGTGTGGGTACTTTCAAATAACGATTATCTCAAATCCAGACACAGGCCGTCCACCGGCAAATAAAGTTCAATCATACTATCACATCCCATTTTTTTGTCGGCTTTTTTGTATCATTGGAAAGTTAGTATCATTGGATATCACTTTTAAGAGTAGTTATATTGAAGTGCTCAGATCAAACACTAGCAGAGTTTTCCTGCGAAGCAACCAAATGTTGCACCGAACATTTTTCTACTATTTTTGCTTAAAATGTGCAATCATCTTTCAAAATCATCGTGATTTACACATTTTTGCTTATTCTTGGCAGTTAGCTCCTAAGTTCATACCCTTCATGTGAATGAAGAAGGAAAAAATATGACTTAATGTTGGAAAAGTGTGTTCTCTGGAATAAGAAGGGCCCGTAACATACTCCTGGTTTTTCCTATTGTGCAATCAATTTTTTGTAATTTGGTGAATCCTGCTTATGTTGTTTCCTATGATAAACAAGACCTGAATCAGCCTAAATTTTTGTCGAAGTTATTCTTAACATTGCTTTTTTTTTAAAAATGAAACCTTTAAAGCCGTTTTTCTCAAAACATAATTTTTGCCTGTGGGCGCTTATTCCAGCTACCGCTCAACTAGGTAGAGTTTCTTGGAGTAGGTATTCTCTTTTGTAGCAGTCGCGTAGTTATATGAAGATGGAAAATAGGGCTCGAACCGCTTGGCTCGACTCCTTGCCTTAGCAATACTTATTTTTCTTTGTCTCTTCTAGCTGATAATATGAACTAAATGAAAAAGAGTTTAGAACGATATAATGAAAGGAATACGAAGACATGGAAAATTATGGGGTAGATTAGATATCGCTGAAGATCGTAAAGTCAAAAATATCACTTCGTGTTTCATGAAAGTCTCTATTCTATTCGAAAAATATTCCGCTGAGCCATGTCATACCATTTCGTAATTTTTCATGCTATTCTACTATAAGTTCTGTTGATTGTCAAATCGTGTATGTTCTTTACGTTTTATTTTTCTTACCGTTTATACTTTTTCTTCTGTATTTGTAGGAAAATACCGACAGTTTTCGCTCTGCAACATCCAACGTTCTTCACTTTTAAGATTATAAAGTTGGACCAGCAAGACATTGTGGAAGGATTCGGCTCTAACAAGTGTATTTTCTCGTACTTTTGTGGCACCGAATAACGACTATTTGGCGTTTAATTACTCTAATTGTAAGAACGGCTGCATTCCTTGAAAATTGCAGTTTATGAAAAAGCTAAAACCTCGCTTGCTCTTTCCAATTTTTTTTATTCGAACTGCTAACTTTTTGTAGCAAAATGTTTCAGCCCGGTATGCTCGATGATCATGATAATTTTGTCTTCTTTCGAACCTTATTTCGCAACCGTTTGAGAGTGTCAGAAGAAAGTGAATTCACAAACCTTCTTTTCGCTGCATTCACAGGCGATTTGGAACTTACAAATTCTCTTTTGCAAAACGGTGCCGATGTAAATGCGAGAAACAGCATCCAGTTAACACCTCTCCACGTGGCAGTCCGTTTTAACCACAAGAAAATCGTTCGTGCTCTTATCAGCAAAGAAGCCGATATAGACGCTGAAGTGGACGTTGGTGTTACACCCCTACGTTTAGCGGTGGAAGGTGGATACCTGCCTATCGTAAAAATGTTGGTCAGAAACGGAGCTAATGTTCACATAAGAGACGATCAGGACTTTACGCTTTTACACATTGCAGCGTCCCACGGGTTTCTGGACATGGTGACTTTTTTCACCGACGAAAGAATAGATGTTAACGTTACTTCCAGTGCACCTGACTCGTTCGGCGTTAGTCCCCTACATTTGGCAGCAATGGATGGACATTCTGAAGTCGTAAATTTTTTAATTAAAAAGCACGCAAATATTAATTCCGGTGGTACCATTCTCACTGAACTCAGCGATGGAACTAAGAGATTTCATAAAAACATCGCTCCCCTATGTTTAGCGATGCAAAACGATTTCACAGTTATAGCCAAGGCTTTATTAGAGTCAGGAGCAGACATCAATGTGATAGGTACCCATAGAAGGTCGCCTTTACATTTAACTTGTGAAAATGGTAATTTTGATTTAGTAAAAATTTTGCTCAGCCGAAAGAGTGATGTGAACTGTAAAGACGAGAAGCATCTGACACCGTTGCACGTTGCATCCAGAAATGGTCATATTGAGGTTGTCAAAGCCCTGCTGAAGGTGAAAAGCATTGATGTGAATTCTATGAGTTTGAACCTCGGCACTCCTTTACATCTAGCAGTAGCTCATGGGCACTTTAAGATCGTCAAATTATTAATAGTGGAAGGAGCGAACATAAACTCGAAATCGTTAGGCGGTGGTTCTACCCCCTTACTTTTAGCTCTGGGTTGTGGTCATCTGCCAATTGTCGATTTTCTTATAAGAAACGGATCTAACATTCATGATTGTGATGATGACAAGGTAACGCCTTTACACGAAGCTTGTGGCCGCACTAAACTGAGGAAAACACTTCGTGAATACTCGACGAAATCGGAACCACTGTTTGATTTTGAATCGTTAGTGAGGGGTGATGCATTGCAAGGGAGTTTCAATAATCATAACAATACTATCATAGAATGCCTCGTGAAAAACGGTGCGAATGTGAATGTTGTAGATAAGGACGGGTGGAGTCCTCTTTTTGCTGCTGCGGGGAACGGCAACGTTGAAATCGTCAAATTCCTAGTTAGCCGAGATGCCAACGTCAATATTCAAGCGGAATCTTCTTGGACAGCTCTGCATTTTGCTGTAATGTTTAATTTTGTAGACGTTGCAAAAGTACTGTTGCAAAGTGGAGCAGATGTTGACATTCAAGCTTCCCCCGAAAAATTGACTCCAATTCTTCTTTCAGCTAAATTCGGGCATGAGGGACTAGTCAAGTTACTGTTGAGTTATAATGCTGATGTAAATTTGAGTGAATCAGGCGGTAAAACTCCTCTCCATTATTTTGCTCTTAGTTTTTCACAGGATGTTGTCCGTCTGGTTCTCTTGGAAGGTGCTGATATCAATTCCAGAGGTAAATTTGATGCCACGCCTCTACACGTTGCCGTTATGGGAAGGAATATTGACGTAGTTAAACTTCTGCTGGAAAATGGAGCATTTTATGATGCTAGAGTTGAAATGTCCGAAAAGGAATCCGAAAGTATATTACCTCTAGACTTTGCTAAAGTAAATAATGACGCCAAAGCTATAAAATTATTCGAACTTATTGAAAAACTTTTCAGCGCCGTCACCAAGAAAGATCAACGTCTGCTAAAATACTGTATTGAAGAGGGTGCCATTGTAAACGTGAAGAATGTGAGCGGAAGAACACCTTTATTATATGCAGTCAGTAATGGCAATGTCAATGCTATTAAATTGCTCCTGTCAAACGGAGCCAGTATTTATCAGGTTTCGAATAAAGGTAACACGCCTTTGCACATCGCAGCTTTTCAAAATAACTTCACAATAGTCAAAGTTCTGCTTCAGCATGCTGAGGAATATGCCAATGCAGTGAACCGCAAGAATTTCGTCAACGCCAAAACAAATGAAAAATGCATGACAGCATTGCATGTCGCTTCAATGAAGAATAACCTTCCGATTGTTAAATTGCTGCTCGAACACGGAGCTATTTACAATCCAAAGAACTCTAGCACCTTTACACCTTCGCAACTGTCGTCAGATGATGAAATAAAAACTTTTTTCGATAGGGTTGACAAGCTCTTTGGCGTCATGAAGAAGGAAGGAGACGAAAAAGCGTTCGAGTTCTCACCTCGGGACACGGTATTTATAAACGCGAGAGATGACGATGAAGGAAAGACTCTTCTCCTCTGGTCTGTCTTGAAGGGTCATCTAGACAACGCATCGTTTCTAATTGAAAACGGTGCGGATTACACTCTGGTCGCGGAAAAGGGGATCTCTCCTCTGTATTTAGCGTCCTCTAAAGGAAACAGCGTGATTGTAAAAGCCATATTGACTCAAGTTAAGAGCGATAAACCAGCTTCTTTAAGCGACATTGTAAATTCTTCATCAGTACCCGACGGTTCAGGGCCTTTACATGCTGCCTCAAGTGCAAAAGTTGCGAGGACCTTGTTACAATTTGGAGCTTCTTATAATAAGAAAAATATTTCAGGTAGTACTCCTCTCGATTTCACTGAAAGTGCAAGTGTTAGAGGTTTACTTCTCCTCACGAATGAATTGTTTGAGGATGCGAAAGAATGGAACTTTGAAATTTTGAAAAAAGTCTATAATCTCGAAGCAGAGGAGATTTTAGCCGTGACTAATGCCCGTGGTGATGACGACCTTACTCTTGTACAAGTTCTTCGATCTAATGGTGCAATGCAAATGGCAAATCAACTTTCAGAAGTCATAAAATACAGAACACACGATTTTCACTGCGTTTAGATACGCCTTAGTTAGGCTATCTTAAAATTTTCTCTTTTATACTAAATTCAACCATTTTGGCGATAAAAGACAAATGTAGTCCCCCCCCCCACCACAAGAGGAAGTTGAAAACACTCATAAATGCAGACTCGTCCAAAAACTCGAGTTCACGAGAAGCGCCTCTGGAATGGTGGGAATCTGAAATAGTTGGAATGCCAACTGTAGTATAACCCAATTTTCTACCATTACCTGTACCTCGTGCTAAGCAGAGACTTGCAATTGTTTCGGTATCTGAGGATTAAATAATTTTCAATTTAGAAATTTCGTTTCCTAACAATTTAGAAATATCCTGGATGAGTAACAAGACAGCAAGTTGAGCTTGGTTGATTAGTTGCTCTTCTTTTTTTGTGGAGGGAAGGGTTTTACCTTTGTTACTATATACAGGGTGTTGAAAAACTGTTCCCGAATATTTCAGGGGCGGATTCTACAAATCAAAATAAGACCTTTTTTTCCTATAAACATGTGTCCGAAAATGCCCCCCTTTTGAGCTACAGCCCCCCAAAGTTTTAAAAAATTTACGGTTTTTTTGGAATAGCGACCACTATTATGAACCAAATGTCTTAAAACTTGGTGTCCTCAAGTAATTTTACGTGTAAAATCCATTAATGACCTCGAAAAATTCAGAAATTGAGTCTAACTGTACTTTTCACGCAATCCTGTACCTTTAACGGCACGAATTTTATGTTACGGATTAAAATTTTGAAGAATAATTACCAAAATCAGATGCGGAAAACCCTTAGAAAGATTTTTGGTCCTCCTTGTTTCTTTCGATACGACGCGTTTTAAGCGAGATAATCGCTACACAGTGTGGAAAAGTCAGCGCTTTTACCATGAAAAACGGCAATGAGTATGCAACCCGCCTCTCCGCTGCTTCTACGGGCCTGCCGCTATGGTAAAAGCGCTGACTTTTCCACACTGTGCAGCGATTATCTCGCTTAAAACGCGTCGTATCGAAAGAAACAAGGAGGACCAAAAATCTTTCTAAGGGTTTTCCGCATCTGATTTTGGTAATTATTCTTCAAAATTTTAATCCGTAACATAAAATTCGTGCCGTTAAAGGTACAGGATTGCGTGAAAAGTACAGTTAGACTCAATTTCTGAATTTTTAGAGGTCATTAATGGATTCTACGCGTGAAATTACCTCGTGACACCAATTTTTAAGACATTTGGTTCATAATAGTGGTCGCTATTCCAAAAAAACCGAAATTTTTTTAAAACTTTGAGGGGCTGTAGCTCAAAAGGGAGGCATTTTCGGACACATGTTTATAGGAAAAATAGGTCTTATTTTGATCTGTAGAATCCGCCCCTGAAATATTCGGGAACAGTTTTTTAACACCCTGTAGAGTGTCAATTAAAATATGTCCCACTCAAGTTATCTCGAAAACGTTTCCGAATTTCGAAAATCTCTAAAACACGTGTTCCATTATTTCGAGGGGGACACCTTGTAAGGGGGTCACCGATTTTGGGACCCGTCTTAGGAGGGCTCCCAGGGAAGGGGGGGCACCGTAAGACTTTTAGCGCAAACCGGGTGTCGATATCGTTTTTAGTTTTCGATATATCGAAGTTAAAAGTTCGATATGGACCCACTTTCGAAAATTCGCAACTCCTTTTTTAATGATACAGGTTTAAAAAACCTTGGGGACGAACATATTTTACAGAGCAAATTCTTTCCAGAAAAAAATACAAATTTTCCGAAAAATCAATCAAAGGGCGTTTTTCAGCCCCTAAATTTTTTGGAAAATGTTGACATTTTCAGAGGCTGTATAGAAACAACAACTTCGTATTTCAAAAAAAACGCTGAAAGACGGGTGCGCTTATTTTCAGTGGTGCACCTTTTTATGGAGTCAAAAATACTGAGGCCCCCCAGGGGGGTGGGGTGGAGGGAAACCCCCCCCCCACCCCAGTGTGGGATTTGACCGATCTAGCTAGACAAAAGTCGAAAAATTAAGTTGCTTAAAATTGTTCGAAAATGAATGAAAAGGAAAGGTGAGGGTATGCTGATCACAAAAATATATATTGTTTATACATGTTCTTCGATCCGATTAGAGTAAAACAGCTTGAAAATTGGCCTCCGCCATAGTTTGGTCACGACATTTCCTACGATCATTTTCTTAGCCTTAGATTTGATGCTATTTTCAGTATACGTGTTGCACTTACGGGAAAAATGTTGCTTGCATGTTGTAGAGGATGGTCTGCTGATCATTTTGCACCTTATTTTATTTACTCATTGTCCTTTCTAATGGTTTTTGTAAAGCCTCGAATGAAACGCTCTCCAACTCCTCAAGTCAACGTAAATCGTGATCTTTATTGGACAATAACTAAATTTGGCGGCGTTTGGCGGAACTTTGGTTTACACCACGTGAAAGCCCATATTTCAGAGAACAAATCCATGAAAACAGTTGCTGCCACAAGGTGCCACCACGAAAATAAAATCAATTAAGAAAAGTGAGAATCGGCAGTTCAGACCACACTTTGAAGGGCTTGTGAGAGCTCGTCGCGCCACGTACTGCGCATTTTCTGTACTCGCTTACTTGTAGGGATGGAAACCCAATCCCTGTCATGTTGACTCGTTGGCTCAGTCGGTTGCGGAGCCTCTCCACGATTGAAAGGTTTGCAGTTCGAATCTTCGGCATTCTATTATTTTTTATCTTCCTTTTTTTTCATTATTCTGGGCATTTCTTTAAAGGACCAATTCATTTAATGTAAACGCTTCATTAATTAGCGTTGTTGAATGATCCCCTGTTTTTTAGAGGAATAATTTTTTTTAATTATTATTCTTTTTTATACAATTATTTTGACAGTTTTTGGGCTTTTAGAGTACTTGCCATTAAAATCCATAAAAACTGACTTCAGATTCGTGATCAGCGACCCTTTAAACCTCCTAGTAACACTTATCGCGGAAGAACGTCATTGGTCGGACTTTTGTCTAGCTAGATCGGTCAAATCGGTCCACACAGTGCGGCCCCCTTTCGCCAATTTCGAATGATCTTGGCATAAAATCCTACTGTGTCATACATCGTTATAAATAACGTTTTAAGCTAAACATGTTGGCGCAATTCGGAAGTAGATACCGTTTTTCGTTCTGGAGGTATCGAAGGTCAAACGATCCCTCGAATGAGAGCTGTGAATTATTGAAATTTGATCAACATCAAACTGTGACCTTCGATATCTTGAAAAACGAAATCTACTTCCAAATTGCGCCAAAATGTTTAACTAACGTCCTTTCTAACGATGTATCACACAGTAGGCTTTTATGACAAGATCTTTCCAAATTGTCAAATTTGCGAGGCCGTGACCCCCACCCCTGCCCTCTCGTGGGGCCTCAGTATTTTTGACCCCTGGAAAGGTGCACCCCTTAAAGTAAGCGAAACCATGTTTCACTGTTTTTTGTAATGCGAAGTCGTTTTCTTGTGCAGCCTCTGAGATTTTCAAAATTTAAAAAAAAAAATAGGGGCTCAAAAATGCCCTATAATCAACTTTTTGGGAATATTTTATTTTTTTCTGGAATTACTTGCTCTGTAGAGCATTTTGGACCCAAAGTTTTTAAATTTGGATCATTTAAAAGGGACTCGCGAATTTTTGAAAATGGGTCCATATTGAACTTTGAACTTCGATACATCGAAAACTAAAAACGATGTCGACTCCGTATTTGCGCTAAAAATCTTATAATTTTATCCACTTTCCAATCATTATATAAAAAAATATGGTCCCGATTTGAAGAATTGGATGGGGGGGGGGGGGTGCCCGCCTTAAAAGGTGTCTTCCTCGAAGTAATTGAACACGTGTTTTAGCGATTTTTAAAATTCGCAACCGTTTCCGAGATAACTTGAGTGGAACCTATTTTAATTAACACCCTGTATAGATCACCCCAATTTTAAACTTTGTGATTATTACCATCTAATACTTTCAGCACGTACTCAATTTTTAATTAATCAATTTCCCAACAAACATTCGCGTGTTTTGCTTGGAACAACTCATGTTCCTTCCATGCATTTTACGAGTTCATTGAATCATTTTATGACTAGGGAAGCTGAGGTAGAGAGGGCCGCTTTTTCCACTAAAATGAATCGACGAAATTATATCTCCAAAATCAAATTTTTAAAGTCATGGAGTGGTGCATTCCCTCCATTTTAATCCATTGATGGTCAATCCAAGAAAAGATCTTTATCAGTTTTATTCTTAATTTTCGACTGTTTAAGTTGTTTCATTTTTCCGATCGGGAGAACAAAGACTGCCCTTTGGCTGAAGGTGATTTTGACTGACTTTTCTACAGCTGTTTTTCGAGTCGAGATTTGTCTTAATAACTGATATGTTGCTCATAGTACTCCCAAAAATTGTTCAACGATTTATCAAATAATGTCAAGAATCGTGACTCTAAAGTGATTTTGTTAATTTGACAAAACAAGATGCTGAATCAACAAAACTGCTCTGTCAAACCAATAATACGAATCGTTAGATCATCACAATTTTTATAAATTTCACCTACGAATTTGTTGATTTTATAATCTGTTTAGTCAATGTAACAATAAGTACGGCAGGTGCCATTTTGTTAATTTAGCATTCTATTTTGTAAATTACCAACAAAACCATTTTGCGGTCCCCATTTAAACATTAGAATTGTTAGATCACCTAATAAATTTTAATGTAGACATTAGTTACTTTTTAGTGTATAAGTCTTGAAGTCTGGTATACGTTTTTGGTTGAAAACATTATCATTTGCTCTCATTTTAATGGAATAGAGAAATTAATTCAGTTTGTATGATCGTCATTCTGTGTATGTTTCAGTAAGTTGTCGACCTGACCGCTAGCTTGACAGTTCTTCCTGACGGCACTCAAATCTCAGTTTGTGAACGTTCGTTTTTTCAATCAAGCGGTTTGCAGCTTTAACGGTTTGCCACTGATGCTGATCCGATTCACTTCTGTATTGTCTCCACGTCTCCTCAATACGTACCTGTTCGAAGTTCCTAGTCTCTGAATCAACAGTTCAATATGATTCGCAATGCGATTCTTCCGAAGGTTGTTCCTTACTATCCAATTGGGAACACTCTTGCTGTATGTTTAACCCAAGATTTACCTCCAGAGCAAGATGCTGACATCCTATTGTTGGGATGTGGTGACGCTAGAAACGTGTTGTTCACTTGTTTCGCAGACACTGGAAGAAAAATTGATGTAACCTGTTGCGACATTGAGCCTGGAATCCATGCCCGAAATGTTTTGCTGTATACTCTGCTAATAGAAGACAAAACAAATGACAATATTGAGCTAATATGGAACATTTATTACCACTGGAGGATAGATACAAAATCTCAAGAGCTTCTTGAGACCCAAATTCATAAACTGTTGCAAGTCTCCGAATCCATGGATCAGTGGGATGGCTCAGTGTATGGTTCCTGTATTCGGTTTTGTGATTCTCGATCGTTATCTTGCACCAGGTCATACTGGATAGGCTTCCAGCTCCAAGGTCTTACACTCTCTGAAGAGGTCCATCGACGTAATCAGTTAGAGACCGCTATTAATAACGCAAAATGTAACAGAAACCCCTTGGCAGGAAGTGCATTGGATACGTTTGGTATTCACGCTACAAGTCCTGCTGGGATTGGTTGTAGTAAAACCCTGTCCGTCTTGAATCAGGCAACGGAGCTATGGTGGGACACCGGCACAACAACCTCAAGCCATGAACCCGCTCTGCAAGCTAGTGAGCTCAATCCTGCATTATTGTACTCTCCAAATAAATCTCTAATGTTAAATCCTCAAACGACACCTCTTTATGGGTTTCCTTTAAGTTCTTTTCTCACTCCAACCATTGAGGGGGCCTCTACCTATCTGAAGTGTGAAACCGCATCATCGGTGAAATGTCTTGTTGACTCTGCAAAAAGTCATTTTTCACTTTGGGCAAAAGCATTTAGACATGCTGTTACTAACAAGATAGTGATTCGGATCTTTTCTGGTGATGCACTTGCTTTCGGTTTGACCTTGCGCAACCTCCAAGCAACCATGTCTACGAATTCAAGAGCAGGGTACCAGTTCAGTAAGCACTTGTTTGCCCATAGTAATACCAGCAGCCTCCTGAAGCTCGATCATGACGATTATGACGGTGATAAGAAAAGTGCGCCTGTATCGTTTAATATAGTTGAAACATCGAATCTAGCAGATTATTTAGGATTGTTAAATTTACTTCCAATCGGAGCAAGTCTACTTAAACTTAATGCGTCTAGTTGCCTCTACACGGGGACGCTATTTCTATTGGGCTCTTATAACCTCGTCGATCGGCTAAACGGCTCATTTGGTGTGGATGCACGCTGTATGTCTTTGTTGCTTGGGCTTGTTCCTGTAGAATTGTTTACCAATGCCACAAACGTTAGAGATGAAGATTTAATGATGCGTGAGTTATCAAAGTTGACGAAAGTTGGACCACTGGAGGAATCGTCACCCTTACGCTGGCGCTGGCGACGATTATTAAGATGTAAAGAGTCCTGCGACGCCACACTCTTCCAAGTGGACGCAAAAACGCTCGCCAACTTACTGGTCCGAGTACACGATGCAATGATCAAGGATGAGGATACAGAATCGATCATAGAAGATTTAAACCTCAGTAATCCGTATGCGATGTTTGTTAAACTTAGAAATTATATGAATCCCATTTACAACCGTGCGAGCTTTGCATTGCTTCTAAACTTCATCAGAGGCAATATTGTCACTGACTGGAATGAGTGTGTCGAATGCATTTTCGACAGCATTTACTCTCACATTTCTCCAAGATCTAAAAAGTTCCATTATGCGAGAGAGTTCATTTTGAATATGCAGCTTTATGGAGTCGGCGACTGTTTTCTTATTAAACCTGAAGCTCCATCTATGATAAATGCTCTCCTTGCCCCATTTCTCCCTACAGGGGTTGCTATGTCAGATCAACTATGCGTTACAATCAGAGTTTCTAGGAAGGAACTTGAAATTTTCACTTCAATAAATGACTACCATTTGGGCAATGAGACCATCTATTGCATTATAGAAAGTGGAGAGCGAAATGAATATCCATGGTGTCACCATTTTTCCGCCGTCAAGTTGGCATTTGGTACTTGGTGTGAACAAAGTGGAGATGAAGGCTCC